>CM050165.1:393152607-393752607 GCA_027410445.1 Discoglossus pictus
TCATCTACAGCTAGACTTTACAATACAACTATATCTGCTTAGACACAGTTTGTAAACTTCATCTCCCTCAATAGGCAGGAGATTAAGGAAGCAACATTATCACCAGAAGTTCATAGATAAGCAAGTGAATTGAGTTACAGGTGTACAGAGAGAAAGACTTCTGAAATACAGACCATAACCACAATATTGTGTACTGTAACTATATCTGTTAAACCAATATACTGTATATACTCGAGTATAAGTGGACCCGAGTATAAGCCTGGGCACATATTTTACCACAAAATACTGGGAAAACGTAGTGACTCGAGTATAAGCCGAAGGTGGAAAATGTGCTGCCCCCTGTGTCCCTCTTGTGCCCTCTGTGTCCCCCTCTTGTGTGTGCCCTCTGTGCCCCTTTCTTATGTCCCCCCTCTCTCTCCCCTATGTCTCTTCAACCCCTCTCCCCTCCTGTGTCTCTTCCCCTCTCCCTCCCCTGTGTCTCTCCCCCCCCTCTCCCTCACCTGTGTCTCTTCCCCCTCCCTCCCCTGTGTCTCTTCCCCGTCTCCCTTCCCTGTGTCTCTTTCAACCCCCTACCTTGTGTCTCTCTCCCTCCCCCTCCCTTATCGTCCTCCTCATCCTTCCTCCTCAACCCCTCCTCAACCCCTCCTCAACCCCCCTCCTCAACCTCCCACCTCCACCCCCTCCTCAACTCCCCTCCTCATCCTCAACCCCCCTACTTAACCTTTCTCCTCATCCTCCCTCCTCAACACACTCCTCATCCTCAACCCCCTCCTCATCCTCCCTCCTTAACCCCCTAATCAAGCCCCCTTGTCATCCTCAGCCCCCTTCTCAACCCCCTCCTCAACCTCCCTCCTCAACCCCCTCCTCAACCCCCCTCCTCATCCTCAACCCCCCTCCTCAACCTCTCTCCTCAACCCCCCTCCTCATCCTCTCTCCTCAACCCCCCTCCTCAACCCCCTTCTCATCCTCAACCCCCCTCCTCAACCCTCAACCTCCCTCCTCAACCCCCCTCCTCATCCTCAACCCCCTCCTCAACCTCTCTCCTCAACCCCCTCCTCAACCCCCTCCTCATCCTCAAGCCCCCTCCCCAACCCCCCTCCTCAACCTCCCTCCTCAACCCCCCTCCTCAACCCCCCTCCTTAACCTCCCTACTCAACCCACCTCCTCATCCTCAACCCCCCTCCTCAACCCCTCCTCATCCTCAACCTCCCTCCTCAACCCACCTCCTCATCCTCAACCCCTCTCCTCAACCACCCTCATCAACCTCTCTCCTCAACAACCCTCCTCAACCCCCCTCCTCAACCCAACTCCTCATCCTCAACCCCCCTCCTCAACTCTCAACCTTCCTCCTCAACCCCCCTCCTCAACCCCCCTCCTCATCCTCAACCCCCTCCTCATCCTCTCTCCTCAACCCCCTCCTCATCCTCCTCCTCAACACCCTCATCATCATCAACCCCCTCCTCATCCTCCCTCCTTAACCCCCTCCTCAAGCCCCCTCCTCATCCTCAGCCCCCTCCTCAACCCCCTCCTCAACCTCCCTCCTCAACCCCCCTCCTCAACCCCGCTACTCATCCTTAACCCCTCCAACTTCTCTCCTCAACCCCCCTCCTCATCTTCAACCACCCTCCTCATCCTCAACCCCCATCCTCAACCTCTCTCCTGAACCCCCCTCCTCAACCTCTCTCCTCAACCCCCCTCCTTAACCCCTCCTCATCCTCAACCTCCCTCCTCAACCCACCTCCTCATCCTCAACCCCCCTCCTCAACCCTTAACCTCCCTCCTCAACCCCCCTACTCAACCCCCCTCCTCATCCTCAACCCCCTCCTCAACCTCTCTCCTCAACCCCCTCCTCAACCCCCCTCCTCATCCTCAAGACCCCTCCTCAACCCCCCTCCCCAACCTCTCTCCTCAACCCCCCTCCTCAACCCCCCTCCTCATCCTCAACCTCTCTCCTCAACCTCCTCACCACCTCCTCATTCTCAACCCCCCTCATCAACCCTCAACCTCCCTCCTCATCCCCCCTTCTCAACCCCCCTCCTCATCCTCAACCCCTCCTCAACCTCTCTCCTCAACCCCTCCTCAACCTCTCTCCTCAACCCCCTCCTCATCCTCCCTCCTCAACCCCCTCCTCCTCCTCAACCCCCTCCTAATCCTCCTTCCTTAACCCCCTCCTCAACCCCCTCCTCATCCTCAGCCCCCTCCTCAACCCCCTCCTCAACCCCCTTCCTCAACCCCCTCCTCAACCCCCCTCCTCATCCTCAACCCCCCTCCTCAACTTTTCTCCTCAACACCCCTCCTCATCCTCAACCACCCTCCTCATCCTCAACCCCCCTTCTTAACCTCTCTCCTCAACCCCCCTCCTCAACCCCCTCCTCATCCTCAACCCCTTTCCTCAACACCCTCCTCATCCTCAACCCCCTCCTCAACCCCCTCCTCAACCCCCTCCTCACCCTTAACCCCCTCATCAACCTCCCTCCTCAACTCCCCTCCTCAACCTCATCCTCCCTCCTCAAACCCCTCCTCACTTTACCCCTCTCTAATTACCTCCCCTTTACCCTCACTTACCTTCCATCAGCAGCTGCTCCTCCGCTCCTCCGCATGTCTTCCGGCTGTGTCGGGACCTGGCTAATGCTAATGATGTGTTGTGCATGTGACGTCCCATCATTAGCATATGCCGGGTCCCGACACAGCCGGAAGACGCACAGAGGAGCGGAGGAGCAGCTGCTGATGGAAGGTAAGTGAGGGGAAAGGGGGGAGGGAGAGGTAATTAGAGAGGGGTAAAGTGAGGAGGGGGATGAGGAGGGAGGATGAGGAGGGGGGTTGAGGTTGAGGACGGGGGTTGAGGTTGAGGAGGGGGGTTGAGAAGGGAGGATGAGGAGGATGATAAGGGAGGGGGAGGGAAAGAGACATGAGGGAGAGGGGGAGAAAGAGACACGGGAGAGGGAGAGGGGAAAAGACACAGGGGTGGAGAGACAGGGGGGAAAGAGACACAAGGTGACTCGAGTATAAGCCAAGGAAGCCCTTTTCAGCCTTAAAAAAAGGGCTTAAAAACTTGGCTTATACTCGAGTATATACAGTATGTTTATTTAACATGCAGTAATTACAAGAGGCTCTGTACACAACGTTGTCTATATTTAGTACCAAAGAACTGGCTTCATCTCAGATTTTCACACGTCCTTAAAGGGCCACTTTAGTGGTTTTAAAAAAGGGGGTCTCTAAAGATTAGTTAGGAAAAGCTTGATTATAAAAAAAAACTTTGATTTTATGGTGTATTAAAAAAAGTGCTTACTATTCTTCAATTATCCCAATACTGTAAAAGTTCTAGATGTCTCCACCTCCTAAATTAAGCATTTTGGGTGAAAGTCCCCTCAATAATGCATTGCACTGGTCAAGGTGGATAAAAGTCACAAAAGAATGGACTAGTATAGACAGATCCTCTAAAGTAATCTCTAAAGTGATACTATAACGTATGATTTAAAGTGCTTAAGTACAGCTTTATTTTACAGGTGAAAGAAGGATGTCTTCCAGTTGGGTTACAACACCATTCCCGATGACTTTTCCTAAAAAAGAATGGTCTGGGATAGCTCTATAAATGCCACTGGGCCTCATCTCATCCACTCAGCCGAATCCTACTCTCCAACTTCCATTTGCCAGTTCCATTTACATTGTTTTCTTTTCCCATAGATCTAGATCCTCCCATGCCACTATTCTTTTGTCTCTGAACTCATATAACTTGCCCTCCCATCTATCCTGTCCACACCCACCCACCAATAATTTGTGTAAATTCAAAGTGCAGGTTTAGCACTATAACCCACGATACACCCATAAACATAATCACTAATTAACCCTCTACTCTACTTTCAATTACTTGTCAAGCCCTTGTTTCTTCCTTTTAATTACTTCTCCTTTTATTTCATTAATCCCTTTAGATTGTATAAGTTTGCAAGTTTTCAATCTTGTATTGTGTTTTGAAAAAAACGCCATATATGTAAGATTTTAAATTCCAAAACAGCGTCCTCTACTTTTTGGCATGTGTTTAATATTGTATTTTCATATTTTTCTTTATATTTAACCCCTGTACAGCCATACGGACTCCGTTGGTGCTTTATAAAAACATGGTAATAATAATAATAGTTACAAAAATGCACTATGGATTCAGAGAAGGCTTTGAGAAGAGGTCTGAGTATTGCTTCCTTTAGTGGCATTCAAAAATCCCTGTCTATAAAGAGCATTGTGCAGCTTTGTGAGAACTGGTCCAATGCACTCTACTAGAAGGCTTGTGGGGCAGGTATCCGGAATACAGGTTGTGGGATGAAATCCACAGGTAATTTTGGCAATTTCTTCTTCCCTAACATTATTCTGGAGGGTATATACCTTTTGTTCAGATTCCTAGATGCCCTATAATTGTCTGGTGTCATTGCAGGGACTTGGGCATGGATGGAGAACACGTTAGCAGCAAATAAGGTAGCAAACGCTTTACACTTTAACTGGGAGAAGACCGGACCATATTGCATTGATATTATTAAGGTGGTTGTAAGGAAAAGTGTCTGAAATTCAAGCTTGATTTGGAGCTTATCGATACTCCTCCACCCTTTTATTACTGGCAGAACAGCTGCTTTAAGATGTGATAAGAATTTCAATCTAGTCAGGTGATACATGTGATATCTGCTGAACTAACAAAGTCTGATATATTGGTTTGATTTTGTTTAATCTAGATGGTACAGTTCTAATGCAAAAGTCCATTGGGTCTGAGCATTTGATCTGTATAATTGGATCTGGGTTTCTGAGGATAGAGAGCTCATAGTGGAAGCTTTTTTTATCCTAAGCATACTGTAGTTGCTAGTAGTTGCCTCTTCTGTGCATTGACTTTCTGGAGATGAGGGTAACAAGGTACGTAAGGATGCAAGGGGAACATTGATTTTTCTCTGTACACAGCTATTTTTCTTTACAGTAAATCATTCTTGAGACATTCAGAATTGATTGTGTGGCTCCACTATGATACTGTATGACTCAGTATGTGAATATGTGGCTTGGTGTGCTTGATATGTGTGGATCTCACTGCATGATAACATTGGGGTGAATTGTTTTTGCCAGCACAAAAACACACTTTTTCATAAATTAGCATATCAAAAGAGTACATTATTTTCATAAACTACTCATTAGCAGAAAAACTGTTAAATGATTTACTTTAGAATACAATAGCTAGTACTTTGTATAGCCAAAAAATAACAAATTGGTCAATTTTGGGTTGACACTATTGGTGTGAGCGGGACATCTATACAGTTTCTTTTTTTAAACAATGTTATCAATTTGGGTATAAACTGAAACAATTGTTGCAGTGGATAATAAAATATATTGAAATAAATTGAAAATGTTACTTTATATGTACATTAGAATTGGACTGGTTCGGAATATTAATGTTGATCCTAATAATAGTAACATTATACAAATTACAAAATGTACAAATGAAACACTGTATCACTATATGATTTTAATGAACTCAAAGCTTCTGCAATGATTATTTCAAGTTTGACAGCTCTGAAAGCAAGTGTTGTTTGTATAGTATCATTTTACATGAGAGGATCTTGTTCTCATGTAAAATTATACTATATTGCATTGGAATAGAAACAAAAATATTGTTTAACAGATGTATGCATGATTTGGAAGAGCTAAGAATGAATTTGATTTAATCCAACAAATGTTTTGAAACACAATGGGCTTCATTAAATTCCAGGCCCACAGTTGCCTTCATACAGCCCGTAAGTCTGCAGGCTTGAAATTTACAACAGTTACAGATCAATTAAATTGAACAAGGCCACAAGTACAGGGCTGAAGCCTCAAAACCGCAAACCCTTCCTGCAAGCTGTTAGTGGGCTGGACTAGATGAAGTCACAGTTAGAATCCAATTCGGTAATTAAAGAGTGCGACACACGCCTCAGAGCCAGCGGATATATTTTTAAACAAAAAGGGTATTTAGGGTTATCCTGGTTAATTAGAGAGGTAGTATTGATCCAGAGAGGAATCCGATCGCCAGTATCTGAGGTCAGGAAGGAATTATTTTGTTTCCTTTTTGAGACAATTGGCAAAGTTTCACTTGGGTTTTTTCTGTTTGCCTTCCTCTGGATCAATAACAACTAATCTGCATATTGCAGATCAGAGGAGATCTTAAAAGCCTTTTTTTTGCAGGTTATTGTGTTTTTGTTTTGTTTTAGACATAATTCAGGTCCATGAAGGCATCTTCTGCATCTGCAAGCATTGTCAAAGAAATTAAGTAATTTTAAGATATTCACAGTGCCTCTCAGGTAGACATTCCTTCAATGACAGTCCCCCCTTAACACATAGCTCCCACAATATTAAAACTTTCATATATCCAGATATCTAAGACATGATTGTTGTTAGCTTAAATGTAGACTAATACTGCTATGGCAGTGGACTTGCAAAGTCTCACAATGGCATGTTAATGACAGCACACATTAATACATGCACCAGTGAAGCCTCTCCTCAATATCTGTATGACAACAGATCCTTGTGTCTGATGTAAGTAACAGTGAATCTGGCTGCTGACCTTTGTGTCCTCTCCATATTAATGGGTATTTTTCCTGCATTGCTAATATCATGAATATCCTTCAACATGTGCTAACACCTGTATAGCTGATAGATGTGATATTAATGTTGATTAACAATATCAGATGGAGAAGGTGATAGTTCACCTTGAAAACTGACGCTGGTCACGGCTAAGCATTTATTGTGAGATGACACATCATTATTAATGGTCATGGCCAATGAGATATCATGAGAACTAGCTAATGGTTAGTAATGCTTGCAGATGGAAATCAGGTGAGTTGGTATATTGTTACAGTTACATTATTTAGCACTGTACTGTACATGCATGCTTTTTTTTATCCTCTTACGCCTTTTTTTATTTGACCAGCCTTTTTCAAAAAAAATTTGAGGAACACACTGTATGTGTGAAACTGGTTTGGATGAGATAGTCCACATGTGTATACTTCTGTTCAATGGAGCAGATGATGACCAGATGTAAGTGCTATGTGCTTTGCTAGTTACTTTGATTAAATGGAGTGACTTCTGATTATCCTTTTTTTCATCAGATTCCGGTTGCAGGGATGTAGTGACCACATGTGACCCTGGTAGGTGCTATGACTATGACATTAGCCCCTTTAGGTATCCCCTTTTTCTGCAAAGGGCTCTCGAATTTAGCGATTGTAACATTTGCGGGCTTGAGAGATCAAAGGCTTAGATGGGGATTTTCAGCCTGTAAGCCACAAATAGATTGCAAATAGCTAAAAGAGGCCAATTTAATAGCAGTAACTTTTGTGGGCTACATTATGGGCTACAGTAACTGCAATTTGTACAATTTAATGAGGCCCAAAGTTTTATACAAACTGCAGAAAGGCAAACAAGTAATTTGGTAAACAAAGTAAATGGACGCATTTAGTAACTTTTTAAACTCTCACCCATTGAATTATATGGTGAATCAATCAGAATGAATGAAACTGAGTACCTCAGATATGTTAATATTGAGAGATCTAGAAATCCTGGATTGTTGCTTGCCCTTGTAGGACAGATTTGCCTGCCACTGATGCAAAGGTATAGGATATATACAACAATGAAATTAATCTGTTATATATTGCATATTCACTCAATCACTGTATCTCTGTCAGGATATAGGTGCCTGTGCTGTCAGAAACCTGTCCCTGCTGAGAGTATCATTATGGGGAGGTGTTTGTTCATGAGTACTTTACATGCATGTAGAAATCACTTATCTCACTGATATCAACATATGATTTAAATGGCTCATCATCTACATTTTCTTTATTTGTGCAAAATTATCATGAGGCTACAATGGAGGAGAGATCAGCTGACATGGACTATGGCTCTTGAAATAATATACATTACAGGGGATGAGACAATAAATGCTTCATCCCTGTAAAGTCCCTGTATGAAATAGAACATACATGTTATGCCTTATTATCATGTAAATCCTATATTTAACCTTAATAAGCACAAAGGACCACTTTAGTGGCCTAATAAAAGTCTCTCTAAACTGTACTATAAATATTACAAGACAGCTAAGTGCTGTATAAGCTTACTAGCCAGTTCTAAGCTTACATAAATTATCTCTTCCGTCTCCCTCCCCGTCTCCTTTCCACCTTCTTCTCTCCATCTTCTTTTTGCCTTTCTCTTCATTTTTCCCTTCCCCTTTCCCTTTTATGTCTCTATCTTTCTTCTTTTGCATCTTTTCTTCTTTCACTTAGTCTCTTTCTCTCATCCTTTAACTTGCTCCTTCTTTCCTTTCTTTATCACCTTCTTATTATTATTAATACTTTAAACCAGTACAAAACCTAAAAATTTGATGAGGTATCAAAAGTGCAGAGCATACAAAAAGAGAAAGCGACTGGTGAAACAGTCTGTAGTTCAGGTCCAAAGAAAGCAGTATAGTCTATTTCAAATAGAAAATATTCATCAGTCTCTAAATGGAATTCTTGATGTATGTTGATCTGTTTTAAAAAAGGTCAATACAAGGTTTGATCCACTTGGAGACTGACATTTAGCATTTTGCCAACAACATGATAAATATCAGTCTCCAAGTGTATACATTGTATTTGCCAATTGGTAAATATACAGAACAGCTTAGGGCTATTGTGAGATTAAATCTCTATAAGTCTATAAGAATTGTATTTTCCTTTTTCCTTCCACTTCCCTCCCCTCCTTCACCCCTCACCTTCTCCTTGCTTTCACTTCACTTTCCTTCCCCTTTTCTACCTTCATTTCCTTGTTCACTTAACTTCTTCTCTTGCCCTGCTCACTTTCTCTTTTCTGTGATATTGGGCAGAGGCTTTTTGCAAGGGAGTACTGAGATTTACTCACGGCTTTCCATAGTAATGACCTCTGGGACTTTCCCCTGCTATAGCTGCTCGAGTTGTCTCTCGTTCTTGTCCCCCCTCTAGTAAAGACGGCTTTGTCAGCTAAAACGCCTGTCTCGTGAGACACTGCTCGCTGAAACTCCAAGCTGCCACCACTCAATCCCCATCTTGGGGGAGTAATTCTACAGGGACAGAGGTCAAATGCTCTGTAGTGTGTACTATCAGCATAGAGCAGGCCTCACACAATTCAAGAGGTCCACAAGACAACACCATGCAACTGCTATCTCTGGACTGTCAAACCGCAGGCTCCACATGTTACAGATCAGAAAACAAGGAATCTGCTCTCTAGCCCATCAAAGCTGAGATCTATAGCTTATCTGGTCTCCCACACTCCACAAGTCACTACCTCCTTCCTGGGAGGCGTCCATTGTGAAACCATTATTATTATCATTTACTAGCGACTTACCCATCAAAAAACGACGGCATGAAAATTGTAAGCCAGGTAATGCTGTTTGTCACACAATGTAAGGGTTTTGGTCCTGAGTACCTTGGGCTCTTAACGCGAGCCTCTCCCCTGGTGTAGTTTTGGTCTTGTGAGCTCCTTCGGTGCTCATTGCAAGCCGCACGCTGAGCGCCTTCAGAGCTCATTGCGAGCCTCTCCTCTGGTGTACATTTGGTTCTGTGAGCACTCATTGTGATCCCCATGCTGAGAGCCTTCACCTCTCATCTGGTATTTTTTATTTTTTATATATATATATATATATATATATTAATTAATAATAATTAATTAATTAATTAATAAAAGACTAAATTAATAAAATTACCTATTTGTAATGAATATATCCAGCAATCAATATTCTGAAGAGCTAACAATAGCTGTTGTTTTCTGCAGCATACAATGTACATTTGGACTGTTGCTGACCTGAGGAGTAGAGTGTCAGCAATGTGGCAAGTGTGCAGTGTAAATAGGCTGCGTGCGCGAGGCTAAGACGTCTGTTTAGTTGTGTAAAGCAGAATTTTAGATTCGTAATGTTATTAGTTTTAAGTTAGTGTTGTAAAATGGCGGTGATTGTCTATGTATTATGTGGGTCTTGAGCATTATCCGTCCTTCCTAATAGTGTATTTTGTACCTCGAACGTTCCTGGGTAAAAGTTGTATGTGCCTGGCGGTGTTTTGCGTGCTTAGGGGTCGTGTAGCCTCGTTTTGTTTTTTTCCGGCGGCCATTTTTTTCTTGCGTAGGCGAATTTTGATTATCGAAACTCTGCAAATTCAACTTAAATATGCGTGCAACCTCACTCCCAGACACCCTGGCTGTCCCCCCGTGCTGTGTGTGATGTTTTTTTAATGTTTTTTTGTGTGTGTTTTTTGTGTTTTTGTATGTGCGCGGTTCGGGCCGTTAAGTTCGTATTTTTTGTGGGTCGTATTTTTATTTTTTTGTAAGTGCCGGTTTCCTTTTCAAAGTGTTATGGGCCTGTAATTTTTGCAGGCGATTTTTTCCAAAGTGCTACGGGTCTAGCACTGTGAGTTGTGTATTTGAGTTTTCTGTTGCTCTGTAGTCCGGCGGGTCGTAGGTATGATGCTTAATATGATGACATGCGGGGTCGTAGTGATGAGCCCATATGGCGCTCATCTCCACTAGCGCAGTGAGCGCCTTTGGCGCTCCCTGACAAAGTCATGCAGGATCGTAGGGATGAGCGCCTATGGCGCTCCTCTTCACCAGAGCAAGGAGTGCCTTTGGTGCTCCTTGCCTGGCGCAACCGTGGCCCTCGCATTGCGCAAGCCCGCAGTTTTAACATTGCGTTACCAACGTTTTTTGGCAAGCCTGCGCTGCTAAGAACTATATATGTGATTTGTAATAAAACATATCCTCCATTCTTAGGACCTGTGGGCTAGCAAACAAACAATGTGTGAGTGGGAAACACATAGCTTTATTGATTTCTTGTTTTAATATTGAATGACATTCTGAACTTGACTGTGGTTGCTACAGGAACTACTGTGTTTATTGGTGCATACCTGAAAGTTCAAAAAAGCCATGTAAAATTCAGCAAGGGCCAAGATAGCTTTACAAAATGATCCTAAGAGAGCCAAGTAATTGAGCCACTTAGTAAAGTTAAATATATGTTCGCAACATAGGCTTGGATCAATGGGCAACTCTACATCAACCTATAAACCAGCTACAATCTCTCTAAAAAATGGGAATTAGATGGTTATGCCTTTTCCGCCAGATTTTTCTGGAACTTAATTACAGGAATTGAGAAGCTTACTGTCCAAGAGACTTAACGAGCTCAGACCAATCTCTATCTAGTTCTTTTTAATTCAATAATTTTTATTGACACACAAAAAAAATGTTTTAAAGAGAAAAAGAGAAAGTTACAACCATGTTTAAATAGTGCTGGTGACAGTTCGAGGAAACAATGCTTAGAGACAAGTACAAGGTGCACCTGCTAAGAACATAGACCTTTAGTATTGGTTGCTCTGTTACTGTTTTCTATGTGTGTCACACCAACAACAGTTTTCCATTTCAATAACAATTAGAAAAACAAAAGAAGAAAGTAAAAAAACATGGGGAAAGTACAACAGAAACCACAAACAAGTTTACGGTAATTATGGTTTACATATAAAGCTGAACTACGAACAGGGTATTTAGTATAAGGTATATAGATGACTTCCCTTCCAAGAATGTCTACGCCCCAATATGGGGTAGGGAGGATTATTTCAGAATCTGCAGTGTTGGAGCAGAAAAGCCCCTCCAGGACTACCACTACGTCACCGCCCCCCCCCCCCCCCTTTGCTCCCGGTCTCACAGCAGGGTGCCCCGACATGCTCTCTCCAGCCAACTTTATTCTATATCCCCCCCTATCCGCACAGTGTCACCCTATCCCGGATCTATGCTGTAGTTGGAGGCTATCCAGGGTTACCCAGATATCCAGGAAGCTGGTGTAAGTGTCTGAGACTATGTGGATGAGTTTCTCGTTAATCATTATAAAGTTTATTTTGTTTATGATCTCTCTTAGGTTAGGTTAGAGTTTTTCCATTTACTGGCTATATGTTTTTTTTACCGGTAAGAATATGGACTGGAGTAACCTATCTTGGGACCTGGACAGTATGGGGGGTCTTTGTCCCAAGAGACAAGTTTCGATGGTGGGGGTATTTGGGTGTGACAGAGTTTTGAGGCTATTTGGGTTGTCTCGGACCAGATGTCCTGGGCCTTCGGACAAGTCCACCATATGTGGATGAAGGTCCCCTTCTCTGGACATCCCCTGAAACAGGTGTCGGGCTCTAGAGGATTCTTTTATGAAGCCTAGCTGGGGTAATGTAAGTCCTATGGAGCACTTTTAATGAAGTTTCCATCAGGCTATAATTGTAGGAGCCTTTCGCTAGTCTCTGGCTAATTTGTCCCCATTTCTTCAGATCCCATGTCTGGCCAGGTCCTCCTCCCATTTTATCAAGGGCTTAGGCTTACTATTGCTTTGCGGGTTATTAAATTTCTCGTAAATTATGCCTAATGTACCTTTAGATAGCGAGGCGTCCGAGCACATGCGTGTCATCCAGTTTGCTTGGGGTTGGCCTAGTGACTTTCCTCCAGAGTCCGTATAAAGTGACTAAATTTACAAAAAATGAAGTGTTCCCTTAGGGGGAGATTAAAGTTGTCTCTAAGGTGTTCGAAGTTAATGAGTTGGCCCTCTTTGAAACCAGCCCCTACCCTGTCCAGCCCATTGGAGGTCCACCAGGCCACTGAGTCACTCGGGAGATATTTCGCAAAGAGGGGGGGAAGTGGTAATCGATAGGAGCGGAGAGAGGTTCGGGAGTCAGGTGCCTTTTTGAGTTCGCCAGTCCCAGCATCCCAGGGACATGCTAATCATGGGGGTTGGAGCAAGTGAGCGGCTGGCGGTGGGACTTTGGAAGCCATACTACCGTGTCCCACCCTGAGGGTATAGCTGTTGGTTTTTCTGCTTGCTACCCAGATGGGTTGGTGTGCATCCGAATGCGCTTGGGGTAGAAAAGAGATCTGGGCCCGCCCTGTAGTAGAGTTTAGGTGGGGACATGAAAGTCCGCCGCGCTTTTTTGTGCCTCTAAACATAGTGAGTTTCGGGATTCTGGGAGTTTTATATCTCCATATGAACCTCATAATTTGCTTTTGTAGGTTGTCCAGGTCCTTGATGGGGACTTTAATTGGGAGTGATCTAAAATAGTACAGGATTCTCGGGGAGTACATTCATCTTGACCCGTGTGGATCCGGCCAGACCAGGAGATGCAGAGTTTATTCCGTCTCTCTAGGTCAGCTGCTATCTCTTTGAATAGGGGCGGGTAGTTTGCCCCATAAATGTCTGCGATGTTCGGGGAAATTCTTATTCCAAGATACTTATGTGTTTTTTGGGCCAGTGGAAGTTGAATGTGGTCCTAAGCCTCTCTCTCTCAGGTTGTGTAAGGTGGTGCCCTATAATTTCTGATTTATCTTCGTTCACTCGCAGCCCGGAGACAGAGTGGAATTTGTCCAGCTCTTCCATCAGGGCCGCTGTGGACGTGAGTGGGCGGGTCAGAGTGCAAAGTAGGTTGTCAGCGAAGAGACAACAATTTATACTCTTGGCCTTCTAATTGTAAGCCCTTGGATCGTTGGGTGAGGCCCTGATACTCTGAGCTAGTGGCTCCATAGCGAGGGCTAAGAGTAGTGGGGAAAGAGGGGCAGCCCTGTCTGGGTCCCCCTCTGTATGTCTAATAGCGAATTCTCTGGGCCGGGCGAAGTTTCAGGTTTGCTTGTGGAGACCTATAATATGTTTTAAGGAGGTTTAGGAAGTTCCCTCTAATACCAAATTTCTGTAGAACTGCAAATAAGTATGGCCATTCTATCGAGTCAAATGCTTTTTCGATGCAAAGGTTTTTTTTTGAGTGTTTGACCAGGTGCATGATGTTTAGTACTCTCCTAATTGTTGTCTCCGCCTGCCTGTGAGGGATGAAGCCTGCTTGGTCCCTTGTGGATTAGATAGGTAGGAAGCTGGAGATCCTTGTAAGCCATCAATTTAGCCAGGATTTTGATGTCCCCATTGAGCAGAGAAATTAGGCCGGTAGTTTTTAACCTCCGTAGGGTCCTCCTCCGTCTTGGGAAAGAAGACCAGAGTCGCCTGGTTGAGCTCCGGCGGCATCTGTTCTCCCTTCAGGATAGCATTGTACATTAAAACCAAGTGGGGAGTCAGTATATCTACAAAGTTTTTATAGTAAAGATTTGAAAAGCCGTCGGGCCGGCGGGATTTGCCTAGTTTGAGTGTTTTAATTGTGTCTCTGACTTCCCTTTCTGTAACCTCTGAATTGAGTAAGTCCTAACTCGGAGTCTCCCAGAACAGGGAGGTCCAGTCCCCCTAGATAGCCTTTCAGGGAGTCCTCGGCCGCCTGTGTTTGTGAAGTGTATATCTCTTGATAGAATGTTCGGAAGATACCCTGGATCTTAGCCTGACTATTTGTGATTATGCCCGTTTTAGTTTTTGATTTGGGTGACCCTTGCTTGCTGGAATCTGGCATTCAGCCTATTGGCCAGTAAGGGGCCCGGTTTGTTTGCCTGAGCGAAAAATTTGCTCTGGGTTTTCCTTAGGGCCTTCTCTGTTTGGGCTGACAGGATGTTGTCTAGTTCTAGTCTGATAAGGTCTATCCGCTGGCGGTTTTGATCAGACTGCTGTTTTCGTTTTTCTAGGGTGGCTAGTTCTTGGTCAGTTGGTTCTCCTTTTCCCTTACCTTCTTTTATATGCCGAGGCTAGCTTTATAAAACTGCCCCTTATAAATGCTTTGTGTCGTTACCCAGAACCACCCCTCTCCGTGGAGGGGCTGGAGTTTGTGGAGACAATGTCCCTCAAGTCTCTGGAGATATGGTCTAGCACACTCGGGATTGACAGGAGCCTATCATTGAGCCGCCATGTGTATGGCGCTACAAAATTGGGGGCTAGGTTCAGGCCCTAGTGTGAGCTGACTGTGATCTGACCATGGGCAAGGGACTATGTCCGTAGAGATGGCTTGATCTAGTAGAGAGGCGTCTATAAAAAGGGTGTCTATACGTGAGTAGGATTTGTGTGTGGGGGAATAAAACGTAAATGCCCTCTCTTGAGGGTGGAGTCGCCTCCTAGGCGTCTACCAATCACAGTTTTAGGAGCAGATTTTCGATAAGCTTGATTTTGTCTGGGGGTCTGGATTCCCCCTGTTTCCTAGACCTATCCTTGTCTGGGTCTAGCACTAGGTTAAAGTCCCAGCCTAATAATACCTTTGCCTAAGTCCTGGGAGTCTAGTGTCTCCAGAAGATTTATGATTGCGTTGTGAGGGGCTTACTGTGGGGGCATAGAGTGACACTATGGTAAGCTTTGTGTTAAGCAGATTGCCCGTGATAATCACAACGATTACCCTCTTTATCTATTTTTTTGTGGGAAACTTGGAAAGGAAAGTCCTTAGAATTAAAAATTGCTGCGCCCGTCCTCTTGTTTTTTTGGCTAGAGGTATGAAAGTTGGGTAGTCTTTGTGAAAAAAACGAGGGGGTCTTCCCCTGCAGCAAAGTGGAGTTCCTGAAGAAAAATGACTGCAGGCTTGTCCTTCTTGTACGTTATGAAGGCTTTCCTTCGCTTGTTGGGGGAGTTAAAGCCTCTTACATTGTGTGTAGTGAACGTGTAGTGTGGGTTAGCCATGTGAGGTGTGGAGGTCTGCAGGGACCCATGTGGAGCTGTTACCCCAGGTTGCTTGGTGGAGAGCCGGTTGCCAGGGATTCGCGCAGGCCAGGGCAAACCCCCCTGAAGAGATGGGCGAGCCAAGTTGGAACACCTGTGGGCGCCCCCGGAAGGGGTGGCGAAGAGAGAGAGTTTAGTCAGAACATTAGAAATGGTGTCCTTCACCCTAAGGGTACGACCATACCGAACATGAAGATAATTGCTAGCAACTTTACCATAAACAAAGTTAACCTAACAATTCTAAACATAAAGTCTGTATGGGGCTCTAACAGCATTGCTGAAATTACCTTAAATAACAGTTAAATACAGTATCTAACAAAGTTGAGTTTGTATTCTCCTCTAGCAGTCATGCTGTGGTATTAGAAAATTAGCATTGGGCCTTAAACTGTGGGTTAGTGGGAGTCCTAGGCTTTATATGTTACATAGTTACATAGTTACATAGTATTTAAGGGTGAAAAAAGGACTTTCAGTCCATCAAGTATCAACCTTTTAAGATTTCCTCTGATCTGCAATATGCGGATTAACTATTAATTCATTAGTTGTTAATTAATTATTAATCAATTATTTAATGTTTTTTTTCTTTCCATTATTAATTAGTCCAGAGGAAGGCAAATAGAAAAAAAAAAAAAAAAAACACAAGCGAGACTTAGCCAATTGTCTCAAAGGGAAATGTAAAAAAATTTGGATCAATACTGTCTCTCTAAATTATCCATGATAACCCTGAATTCCCTTTTTAATTATAAAAAAAATCTAGTCCCCTTTTAAAGTTATCTATCGAATCGCTGTGACCACCTCCTCTGGTAGAGAATTCCACAGATTAACCACCCTTACTGTGAAGAACCCTTTTCTTTCTTTGAGGTGGAATCTTTTTACTTCTAACCTCAAGGGATGTCCTCTTGTCAGTTGAAAACCTCTTGCACAAAAAGCTCCCCTGACAAATCTTTATACTGACCCTGGATGTATTTATATAAGGTAATCATATCTCCTCTTAGACGCTTTTTTTCTAAAGAAAAAAAGTTTAATTTGGTTAGTCTTTCTTCATAACTTAGCCACTCCATTCCCCTTATTAGTTTTGTTGCCCTTCTCTGTACCTTTTCCAGCTCTAAAATGTCCTTTTTATGAAGTGGTGCCCAAAATTGTACTCCATATTCCAAATGAGGGCGTACTAGAGATTTGTATAGTGGCAGAATTATATTTGCTTCCCTGGCTTCTATACCCTTCTTAATACATGCTAATATTTTATTTGCCTTTGCAGCTGCTGCTTGGCTTTGAGCACTGTTACCTAGGTGGTTGTCCACAAGCACTCCCAAATCCCTTTCAATATCTGATACACCTAGATTTGCTCCATAAAGATTATAAATTGCATGGCTATTTTTTCCTTCCCAGATGCATAACCTTACATTTATTCATATTAAATCTCATCTGCCATTTAGATGCCCATTCCTCAATTTTATGTAAATCCCCTTATAGGGAAAGCACATCATTATCTGATTTAATTACCTTGCACAACTTTGTGTCATCAGCGAAAATGGAGACCCCACACTCCAATTCTACCTCTAAGTCATTAATAAATATGTTAAAAAGGAGAGGACCTAATACTGAACCCTGAGGAACCCCACTTACCACATTAGTCCAATCAGAGTATGTTCCATTCACAACAACCCTTTGCTTCCTGTCTTTTAGTCAGCTCTCAATCCATGAGCAGATATTTACTGCAATTCCTTTATCCCTTAGTTTGCCCAATAGTCTCCCATGTGGCACTGTATCAAAAGCCTTTGCAAAATCCAAAAAGACTACATCCACTGAGTTGCCTTGATCTAGGTTCCTACTAACCTCCTCATAGAAACTAATTAGATTTGTTTGACATGACCTATCCCTCATAAATACATGTTGACTCCTACTTATAATCCTGTTCAAATAGACATATTCTTGTATATTATCCCTTATTAACCCTTCTAAAAGCTTCCCCACTACAGAAGTGAGGCTCACTGTTCTATAATTCTCCGGATTTGCTCTTGCTCCCTTTTTAAATATAGATATCACATCAGCTTTTCTCCAGTCATCTGGTAGAGACCCTGTGTTGAGTGAATTGTGAAAAATTAAATATAATGGTTTGGCTATTACAGAACCCAGTTCCCTTAGTACCCTTGGATGTATTCATCAGGACCCGGGGCTTTTTTAACATTTATTTTTTCTAACCTCTTTTGGATTACTTCTGTGTTAACCAATTATTTGGCAAAGGTAAGTGTAGCCCCATTATGTTGCAGTGTCCCAACCACTTGTACCTCCCTTGTGTATACCGAAGAAAAGAACCTATTTAGCTCATCTGCCTTTTCCTGGCCACTGATTTTCAGACAGCCTGTATCACATTCTAATGTTCCTATAGCTTCCTTCCTTGCCTTCTTCCCATTAATATACCTTAAAAAATATTTTAGGGTAGTCCTTACTCTCTTTAGCAATTAAATTTTTTCATTTCTATTTTAGCCAGTCTAATTGCGCTTTTGCAAGCCTTGTTGATTTCCTTGTATTCCCGTAAAGCAGTCTCTGTCCCCTCTTGTTAGTATATTTAAATGCCTGTTTTTTACTCGTATCTTGATCTTTAAATCATTGTTAAGCCACATGGGTTGTGATTTAATCCTTTTACTTTTATTCCCACACGGTATATGCCGATGTGTATGTATATTTAGTAAGGATTTTAAATGTTGTCCATTTATGTTCAGTGTTTTTACCTATCAGGTTCTCTGTCCCAGTCTATACTTTGTATTGCTGCCCTTAGACCGTTAAAATCTGCCCTTTAAAATTAAGATTTTTGTTGACCCGTTAAAATGTTGTTTTTTTTATTCAATCTCAAATGAGACTGTGTTGTGATCACTGTTTCCCAAAGGTTGCCCTATTTCAACATTTGATACTATATCAATATTATTTGTGATGAGTAAATCTAAGATAGCTTCATTTCTAGTAGGCTCCTTGTATAACCTGGGCCAGATAATGATTCCTGAGTGTACTCAAGAAACCTGCTCCCCTTAGCTGAACTGCTGGTCTCATTTATCCAGTTTATTTCAGGGTAATTAAAATCTCCCATTATTAGAACTTGCCTGTGCTTAGCTGCATTTCCAATCTGTAACAATAATTGTATTTCCTCACTTTCAGCTATATTTGGGGGTTTATAGAATTACTCCTACTAATATTCTTTGGAATTTGCTGCTCCGCTATTTAACTCTACCCACAAACATTCAACTTTATCACTAGGTCCACCATAAATATCTTCTCTGACTATAGCCTTAAATTTAGGCTTAACATACAGACAAATCCCTCTCCTCGTTTACCATTGCCTCTATCTTTCCTAAATAGGTTATATACCATCCAGATTAACAGTCCAGTCATGAGATTCATCCCACCATGGTTTCGGTAATGCCTATAAATCCCATTTTTCATTAATTGCTAATAATACATGAACTCTCACCTTTTTCCTGGCAAGCTTCTGGCATTAGCAAGCATACACCTTATGTTATGAGTCTGTAGTTCAGAAGTGCCTGCCACTGTACTTGAATTACTTAGTACAAACTCCCTATTGACTATACTACCCCTCCCCCCATCTTCCTCCCCTATGTGGTTGTTAATTCATCCCTTATACCCTCTACACTTTCTACCCGATTACTTATATCTAGTCCTCCTCCCCCCCCACCTACTAGTTTAAAAACTCCTCCAGCCTTTCTACCATCCTATCCCGTAGTACAAAAGCTTCCTCATCATTAAGGTGCAATCCATCCCTACTGTAGAGAATGTACCAAAGTGAGAAGTCAACCCAGTGCTCTAAAAGCCAAACCCCTCCTTAGTGCACCACATCTTTAGCCACGCATTAACCTCCCTAATCTCTCCTGCCTCCCTGGGCTAGCACGTGGCACTGGTAGTATCTCAGAAAATACTACCTTGGAGGTCCTTGCCTTCAGCTTATTTACCTAGTTCTCTAAAAATCATTCTTCCACTAACTTTGTCATTGGTACCAAATAAGTACCAAGACCGCCGGTTCATTTCCAGCCCCTCCCAATAATTTGTCTATACATATAACTAATCCAGACTATCTTGGGCCTAGGTCCAACCCTTAGTTAAACACTGTACATTGTGGTCTACCAATAATGCTAGAGATATATAGTGACTGCAGCTCCAGGTAGAACAAATAAAAAGAAAAAAAGTGCAAACAAACGTCTAATCAGCCCCCAATTTAGGTTGAGTCTTGACGTGCTTGGAAGGTCTGTTATGTGGTCTGGGCTCAGGTTCGGCTGAGTGTCTCTGGTCGCCTCCAGATCGGTGCGACTTCTTGGCCATTGACCAGATTCTGGTTGTCTTGCTTCGGAGTGCCGGTTCTGGAGCCAGGCCTCCCTAGCTGGGTCTGCTAAGTGAAGGCGGTGTAGAATTTTGGCACATTTCCTCCGGGGTGTGGATCAAATAGACAGTCCCTTGATGTTGGAATGAAAGAGAGAAAGGTGAGCCCATCTGTATGGAATCTTGCATTTGATCACGGTGGCAAGGGCCGGTTTCGTTGCTCTGCGTTTCTCTAGTGTTCGTGGGATAGGTCCATGTAGATTTGGAGGTGAGCGCTCATCAGGACCTTTGATGCTAGGTAATTTTCTTGTGGCATTCAGGATCAGGTCTCTGTTTTTTTGCCTCAGGAAGTGAACAATTATATCTTTTGGTAGTTCTTGATTACGTGGGCCCCCAAGGGCTCTATAGGCTCGCTCAATTTCCCAGGTGTTGTCAGCCACCTCTGGTATGGATATAGGAGATAACGCTCTGAGATATTGCAGGCAGGTCAGGTACCGTGTTTGGGACCCCGCATTCCCTGATGTTGTGTCTCCTCGATCTGTTCTCCAGATCGTCCAGCTTGTCGGTCTAGGAGAGAGACTCTTGCCACCAGATTGTTGGATTTCTGCTCTGTCTTGAACCTGAGCTTCAATTATTTTGTCCGTGGTCTCCTCGAGGAGGTTAGTTCTCTTGCCCAGTTCGAATAGGTCATCCCTGATCTCTTTAACCAGCTGTGTTGATTGGGCCTGTAGCATCTGCCCTATGATCTCTAGGGATTGGCTGAGAGATTCATGTCCTGAAGTGGGTTGGGATCTACCCTTCTGCTTCAGGCTGGTCATTTTGCTCAGGAGAGGTGCTGCGGGATTGTGAAGAGGAGAGCCTCTGGTTTGTGGAAGAGCTCCTGGATGGTCTTAGAAGGCACATTTTTTCTTTTGGACTAGCCCATTTTCGCCAAGTCCGGCTCTGGATGAGGATAGTTTGTGCTGCGTAAGCTTGTAATTGAGGTAATGCGTGAGATAGAAGCCGCCTCTGATTTAAGTCATCTGGGTGCGTGGGGAGAGAGCTTGTGCTAGAGTTAGGTAGAAATATTAAGGCGCCCTCTGGGTTTGTTGAGTCATGCCTGTCGAGAACCCCCAGTCCCTAAGCTCTTTGTCCCATAGTGTTTATGGGGGTGGTTGTAAAAGTCAAACACTCACATGGTCTTGGTCAGCTCTCTACCTCCCAATAGCGGTCTGTATGAGTGTATTCTGTTGCCTCAGGCTTTCAGGCTTGCTTGAGGTTTGTAAAGAGCACGCCCTGTCCTAGTGCGTGCAGGGAGCAACCATTGGTTTGTCTTTAGCTGGACGAGGTGGTGTCTCGGGTTATGTTTTAAGTCCTTGTCTTGCTAAAGGCGTCTCTGGGAAGTGGGTTTTGAGGTGCTTTAATCCAGCTGTGCAGGTATGGACCCTCACTTCTTTACTCAGTGCTTCTGCAAGATCAGGTGAAGCCAGTGGCTGGGGGTTGCTACTATTCAGGGTGTTATTCTCCCCTTTTCAGGGTTCCTCTGTTTGTGCCTGATTCTCTGCACACTTGCTGCCTTTTTGCTAGGCTGTGGAGCCTCCCTATACTGCGCCCACCATTTTAGGATGCTGGCTCCGCCCCATCTCTATCTATTCTTAAAGATAACATTCACTCCCATTTCTTGAAACTGTGCTTTTAATCTCACAATTTAAATTAAGGAGTAATTTAGACTGTCTTTAAAACTATTTTATAAAATACCCTTTTCAAGTTGCTTAATCTTTTTTTACAATTAAACCCCTTCAGATTATATAAACGAATTTATCTTATAAGAAAAACAACTCATTTTTGGAGCCCCAGTTAATTAAGTAGTTCATAATATGTCTTATCCCTTCTGGATTGCTACCTGTCATGGTGAATGGGCTTTGTGTAGCTTAATGAAACTGTGAACGATACCATGTAGGGGACTCCCAGGAATAGGCAGGTCATAGTAGAGAGGTCAGACAAAGTGCAGTCAACTGAAGAGGAACTGGCAACACACTCACGTATCTCAGACAAGATAGCACGACCAGAGATAACGATAGATGTGCCTGATGTACTGATATCAATAGGGTCACAAAGAGTTGGACAAAAATGAAAAACTTAATACACACGCACACAATATGTCTTAATCCTCTCACACATTATGATATAATTTTACATTTTAATCCACTCTGTATCTTTTGTTTCAGTCACTTATTGGTTAACTGCCAGGTAATTTGTTTATGTAAAGAATTTGAGAAATAAGTCTGTGAACATGTATTACAGGTTGTGCAGTACTTGAAAATAAATTATTTAGATGCAGTCATAGGTTTTAAGTAATGCATGAAATTTCTCATATATATATAAATTGCAACTTCAGAACTATTTCTTATTAAATACAGCTTTCTATTTTGATTATATTGAAGTGTTTGTAACCAATAAAAACATTACACAATGCAAAGTAATTTTCATGGATCACAAGTTACTGTATATTATCAATTTAGTATTTACAATATATTACTATATATATATATAGTATAATATTATATATATATATATATATATATACATCTTTTAAAGACTGCAATATATTTTGCATAAATCTGTATACTTTCAAAACTAATTCAAAATATTAATGCAAGTGATCTTGATAGTTTATGTTATTGAATCTTATACTACATGATCTTATTTAGGTATAAAAGATCTATGCATAATATAGTGCAGACATTTTCAAGAAAGATAAAGACAAAAACAAACAGCCTTATTAAATTGCGATTCGGACAATTCTAATGTGCTCTATATAAGCACAGAGCATATTATTTTTACAGAATTTTTTATTTAGTGAACTTCTATCCAAAAACAAAGTCTTTATTAACTAAAAACTTCTGTAAAAAAAAGATGCTCTTTGCTTATATAGAGCCCTATTCAATGGGACGAATCTCAATTTAATAAGGCTGAAAGACTACAATCTATCAGACCTATTAAATTGGGGCTACATTGCGTTATTACGGTTTCTTTCTCGCACTCTATAAATACTGCAAACTTTCTAGAATTTTTCTAATTTCTCTTCAGGTGATAAACAGTGTGACTGTACATTTCACTGGTGGCGTTACTTCCGAAGCAACTACACTTTAGAAGTGTAAAACCTGCAAATTATAGCAAAAGGGGAAGCTATAATTAATTAATTAATAAATTAATAATTTTAAAATATATATATATATATGGTTTTAAATATTGCCAAAACCAACATTATTCATGTACAGTAACATTGAAAAGATCCATACATTTTTAGAATGAATTAATAAATTAATAATAAAAAAAATAAAAAAATTGGGTTTTAAATATTGTCAAAACCCACAATATTAATGTACAGAAGTAATTAGAAGACATTATTCATGTATAGTAGGATTTAAAAGACAGATAAATGTTTAGGTGGGGTAAAATGGTGTACATTTTAAAATAATAAAAAAAGAGACATTTAAAGCAGAAAATAGCTTTTATTAGGACATATTTGAAAACATAATTTATTCTTTTAGCAAAAGAAAAAAATAATAATATTTACAGTGGATTTCAATATTGGCATATTTCTCTCATTTGCAGCACTGCACGGTTTAAACACAGACTGTAAAAATCAGCAGAACTTTACAGACAACAAATTAAACCCAACAGGTAATGTACAAAAATACACTTGCTTAACAAAAATACTATGGTCTTAGTAAAAAAATAAATATATTAAAAAAGTTATTTTAAATTTGCATCTCTGTCTCTCATTTTCAACAGACACTGCCTGAAGTAAGATTGGCAGCAGGAGACCCTCTGTCATTTATAGACAACAAATTCAAGACAACAGGTACAGTATAAGAAATAAAAAGCAACCTAACTAACCCTTTAAGCCTAACCCCGTAAACTACACCCCTAATACCAACAGTGAGGCACACAAAACAGGATACTACAACAAATGTTGTTAACACATAAAATAGAAGAATATATCCTGTTTTGTGTGCACTAAACTCTAAGACTAACCCCATAACCTAAACCTCTAATGCCAACAGTGTCACACACAAAACAGGATACTACAACAAATGTTCTTCAAACATAATAAATGGAAGGATCTATCCTGTTTTGTATGCACCACTGTCTGAGCTTAACCCCATAACCTAAATCTCTCTGAATACATACAAAATGGAAGTATATATCCTGTTTTGTATGGTCTAAGTACAAAAACAAATTGATTTAAATGTTATTTTAACATTTGCATCTCTCCCTGTAATTCTCAACAGACACTGTCTGAAGAGTCTCATCATCTCTACAGGAATTTAGACAAAATGAAAGGATATATACTATTTTTGCTGTGCAACCCTCTAAGCCCAACTCCATACCTTAAACACCTAATGACAAAAGTAGCGCACAAAAAACAGAACTAAACCCATAATGACAACACTGCCACACACAAAACAGGATAACGCAAGAAATGCTGTTAACATATACAAAATAGAAGGACTTATCATGTTTGCTGTGTTCCTTTCACAAAATAGACTGCAACCTAACTAATCGGCTATGTCCAACCTCATAAAGCTAACCCCATAATGCAAACAGTCATGCACACAAAACAGGATAGGAGAAAAAATAACAAAAACAAAAAAACTAAAAGTTCATTAAAAAAATAAAAATAAACCAAGGAGCAAATGTAGTAATGGACTACTTTTATTTACAGATTATTATGACAGATACTGAAAACAAAGAGGAAAAGGAAAGACGTCAAACTAGGGAACATCAAAAATGATGGGGAGATCAACAGACGCCGGAGCAAAAGGAAATGCGACAACAAAAAGAACGGGAGAGACCCGCAAGCAAAAGACTAGCGACTGACAAACTAACATCGAAGCCCAAAAAGGCAACTAAAAAACAAAAGCCTTTAGAAAATGTTGCTGAACAATCTGAGAAGAATTCTAATGATGATTTAGAGAGTCGTATTGATATATGTTCTCAGAATTGTCCTTTACTTAAATCTTTAACAGGGGAGGTTTATAATTGTGGTATTATGAAAACTGTCTGTCAGTTTTGTGGGGCTTATCATTTCAAACAGGAAAGACCGAGAGATGGCCAGTTCATTAGTTGCTGTCAAAAAGGCAAGGTAAGACTTCCACAAAGACAACACTTCCCAACATATTTAAAAAGCTTTATGACTGAGCCTACTTTCTCTAATTACCAAAATTTCAAAACAAACATAAGATCATATAATGGTGTCATATCCTTTGCATCTATGGGTACAACATTAGCTGCTAATGTGCCAGGACATGGCCCTTACTGTTTCAAAGTACAAGGACAAATTTACCATCATACTTCTCATTTACATCCAGAAGAAGGGGAGCAAAGCACATTTACTCAACTATATGTCCTACATACTATGGAAGCTGTTGAACAACGTATGTAGCTTCCAGGGAAAAAAAATGCTTACCTGTTGTTTTTATAGAGCTTGATAAAATTATGGCCCAAAACCTGTACACTCAAGCTTATAAAACCTTGTCAGAAATAGAACAAAAACAAAAAATTAATGCAGAGCTACATCACTTACCGATCCCAAAAGTCAATATGGTTCTTAAAAGAGGTTGCCATACTGATAAACGCTGTTATAACATACCAACATCAAATGAGGTTGCAATGGTCTTTCAAAATGAGGAGGGAGAACCACCGTTTCAAAGGGATATTAGAATATATCCCAGAAATGAGGAGCAACCTTACATCAACAAGTATCTTAAGTACTAATTTAGATCCAATGACATATCTAATTTTTTTCCCCAGTTGGGAAGTTGGATGGCAACCCAAATAAGCACTTGACATTTACCCAAATTCTAAAGTACATGTCAGAAATAATATTTCCATGCTTAAATTTAAACTTTTATAAATCAGGCAATCAATAAACTGTGTAAATATTTTTTATGATTATTGCCTGCTACGCAGAAAGGAACTACCTATACTTAGAAAGCTCACTAGTGCCATCTATTGGCTTGGAGTGCAGTTCCTGGACTCAACAGCGCCATCTATTGCTATTGAACTGCATTACCAAGCCCTACAGCACCATCTGTTGGCTGAGAGTGGAAATACATGCTATCAAGACGCAACAGTGAGGAAAGTTAAAAAACTTGTGGGGCTGTGAATATTGAGCTCAATACCCTCTGCCCATATTGTTATAAGAGTTGTTCCACTTCTCAATGACTATTTTTACATCTTTCAAGCAATACTGATCCGCTATCTTTTGGTTGGTTACCTCTGACAGAAACTGAAATAAGGACACAACTCAAGACAACTTGATTATCCCAAGGAGTAATACTATACAACCATATAAATACATTTTCCAGGAACTGTCCCTATTGGTGGTCGCTGTTATTTTTTAAGAGGACTCGCTGCGCTAATTACTATGTAAAAAACACTACCCCATCCCCATGTGAGGGCACTTGCTTAAGCAAAGTGACATCTATATGAAGTAAACTCAGAACCCTGAAGACGTTTTGGTCGTTGGAGATGGCAGGTGTATCAACAAGACGCAACACCAAAGACATACAAACTTATTTTACACCAAGAAAAACTTTACAAGCTCCTCAACAAGCCTCTACGCCAACTAAGAATACCACTTCATAAAATATGGAGGCATCCACCCCAAGTACGAAGGAGGACATTCAAGACCTGAAGGAACTGATATCCTCCTTGGAAATTCAAAATGTTGCAACAGAATTGTCTACGGAGATAAAGGTAGTAGACTCCAAAAGCACGCTATTGGAGGAAAATTACAATGATCTTCTTCATGCACATATGCAACTTGAGGAGGAGATGGTCCTAATGAAGGAGGAACAATCTTTTCAACAGTCTGTCCAAGAAGATTTAGAGAACAGATCCCGTAGACAAAATGTCCACATAAGGAACCTCCCTGAGTCAGTGAGAGTTCTCCGTCAATATCTGCTAGAATTATGCGAATTTCTTCTGCCAGACATGTGTGAAGAGGAATATAGAGTGGACAGAGTCCACAGAGCGCTGGGAGATCGGTCATCCAACTCTGATCGACCAAGAGATGTTATAGCGCGGTTCTGATATTTTTCCACCAAAGACAAATTTATGAGAGCAGCTAGGTCTGGTATCCCTGAAGTAGAAGGCTGCCAACCAAGTATCTACTCAGATCTGTTTGCAACAACCCTATTTAAGAGGAAGACGCTAAAACCCATTCTGGAACTTGTACTAGCCAGAGGGCTTTCCTTTCGATCTTTTGAAGAAGAAGTTACACTTCCCTCTTTATGGAACATTCAGCTACCAGAAAATGTCAATCCTCCTCCTGAATCAACGCCGCAACAGAGGTGAGGTGCGAGAAGCCAAGCTACTACAACAACCTAAATATGCCTCTCATTATTTGTCTAATGGACATATCAATACTAGGGGACTTCACTTAAGCATATTGGTCTACATATTGGAAGTACCCTGAAGTGCTACCTATCATTTATTTCCTTTTTTTGCAGTTATATGCTTGTTTACACATACGTTTTATCTTGCAATGTCACTTATAATGTTACCAAATATTTTAAAAGTGCCTGTGATCAGGATGGCCGCGTACAGACTTCTCCCTGGGGTTATCAGACTCTGCAATGGTACCTTTACATCCAGGATTTCCACAATTAGCATGCAGGGCTGGCTTTGCTCCAACAGCAGCTTTACCTTGATATCTGTGTGAGCAAACTTTCACACACGCTTCTCTTATAGCAGTCCACCCAGCTGACAATGTTCTCTTGTAAGCTGCAACTCCCAGACTCCTCACTAGCATAGACCTTGTCTCTTTTAGGCTACTCTGCCTGGGAATCCTCCTTGGTCTGTCATTCACTTACTTGGTGCTTTCCTTGTATTTTCACCTCTGGCGTCTATAGTCGCTCTTTCAGCTCAATTCGTACTGTGACTGCAATCAGCACACTCTTCTCACTGTTGTCCAGTACTTGCAGCCCCAGTAAATCAGGCTTCACACAGCCCACTGTACTTCCACACCGGAACAGTCTTCACTCTCTGTGGCTTGCTCCTGCCAGCAGCCCACAATCTGCACAGAGCCTAGCCGGCCACACCTCCCTCTCTAGGTCTGCTTTCAGGCTTTTAAAGGCAGTTGCTCCAATTAGGAGTTCTTCAGAAGTTTTTAACTCCTTCACTTCTGACACGAACTCCATACTCCACTTGCTTGTCATACTTCAAAGGAGCAAACGATCACAGTGCCCCTATAGGGCATAAATATATTTACATTTTTCGGTAAACCTTCTCAGTATTCATTGTTCTGGATACTAGTTGGCTCACTGATTATTGTTAAGAGGACAGCTATTGCTCTCCTCTAAGTCATTTAAGTTACTGATATTTCTACTTTTAATTTTTTTCTCCTTTTCTTCCTTTTCTTTCTTTTCCCAAGTGTACCATAGAAATATATCTATACTCACTTACGTAGTTACTACAACGAAAATGCCTATCTCCTTTGAGGTACCAGTAAGCTAAGTCTGGTTTATCCTGCTCTGACTTCTTTTTGATTTTTTTTCCATATCCATATTTTTCTCAGGGAATAGGCCCTTAATTAACAGATCTCAGTCTCTTGCTCAGTCCCAGCCAGTAGATCATCTAGCTTCAGTATAGTAAAAAGCCTGACTGATTAGTTGATATCCTCAGTCTCTTTCCTCTATCTCAGCACCAGGTGAGTCATGGACATTAAAATAATTTCACATAATGCACAAGGCTTAAATGAGCCTGTTAAAATGGGTATAGCCCTTCAGGAATACCATAGACTGGGAGCAGATATTGTCATGATACAGGAAATCCACTTTAAAAACAATTCAATACCCAAATTCCCTGGGGAAATCATACTCACAATCATATCATGCATCTGCTACAGATAAAACAAAAGGTGTCTCGATTTTGTTTCACAAAATACTTTATTTTCAACACACTAACACTCAAAAAGACATTGAAGGCAGATATATTGCTGTTCATGGAATTATTAACGATAGTTCAGTATCACTTCTCAATGACTATGCACCAAATTCAGACCAGTCCACTTTCTCAAATTTAATTTCCAATTGGCAACATTCTATTTGGGTTATAGGAGGAGATATGAATGCAGTTCTAAATACACTGAGAGATAGATCTGGACCCTCTACCCCATCACAAATCCCCACCGCTACTAAGGTTTTTAAATCAGTCCTGAACCAAAATTGCTTATTTGATACATAAGGCTATGAATCCGACAGGGAAGGACTTAACCTTTTACTCAGCCAGACATAAATCCCAATCACGCATCAACTATATATTGTTACAACAACAAATGGCTTCTAATTTGATTGACGCAACAATTCATCCCATCTCGTGGTCTGAGCACGACCTTGTTAATGTGTCACTGTGTGATTTGCTCCCAAAAGGATTGCTTCCCATCTTGGACATTAAACCCGGCACTTCTTAATGACCCTCTGACAAAATATAGGATTAATAAGGCTTTGGTGGGCAACTTTGCACTGAATAGCTGTGGCAATGTAGGTGGGTGGGGAGTCTGGGCAGCCTATAAGGCAGTATTGCGAGGGGTGTGCATACAATTTGGCTCAATAGCAAAAAAATTAGATCAGTCTCACATAAACAATTTGAACAAAAAAATGTCAGAGCTTCATAGACTGGTCGCTGTTCAGAATTCACCTCAGATTTTCGAGGAAATTCTTCAATGTAAACAAGAATTGAAAGAGAAAGATTCTGCAAAAGAAAATGGTGAGTATTTTGCAGCGTACACAATCTACATTTTTTCGATTCTCCAACAAACCAGATACAATTTTAGCTAGAAGACTTAAACAACAGATAGCAAACTCTTTTATTCCTAAATTACTCACTAAAGAAAATGGCATGGTATACCAACCAGACCAGATTACTAAGGCATTTCAACAATTTTATACAGAGCTGTACTCAATGCCTGTCCATTCTGGATCTCAAAGCCATAAATCCCAAATAGAGACTTTTTTGTCATCCATTACGATACCCCAATTTGATAAAAGTGAAGTAGATTCTCTCACATCCCCTATCTCTGAAGAATAAATTAGAAGATCAATAGGGGATACTGAGCCTCATAAGGCACCTGGTCTGGATGGATTCACTAATTACTATTACAAGCAATTGATGGAAACTTTGTTACTTCACCTCCAACATCTATTTAATGAGTTCCTCTCGGGCAAAACTATAAAAGCTGAATTTCTGGAGGCAAAAATTATTTTAATACATAAAGAAGGCAAAGACCTGATGCAGTGCAGCAGTTATATACCCATATCTTTAATAAACAATGATATCAAATTATACTCCAAGGTCATAGCAAATAGATTGGCCTCTTTGTTGCCGACTATGATTCATCCGGGCCAGGTGGGCATAATCCCGGGTAGGGAAGTGCCTGATAATACTAGGCAAATCTTTAACCTCATGGATATTGCTTCAGACAAAAAAAGCATTTGATAGGATTGATTGGACTTATATGAAAGAAGCATTGCTTAAATTTGGCCTTAGCGAAAACTTTGTAGGAAGCATTATGACATTATATTCTGCCCCTAGGGCCTATATTTCCTATCAGGGTTTCAAGTCTCAATTATTTAAGATACACCGGGGAACAAGACAGGGATGTCCTTTATTGCCTCTACTTTTTGCTCTATGTTTAGAACCACTAGCTATAGCATTAAGGGAAGCTCCAGATGTTAGTGGAATCAAGTTAGACGATAAAGAATATAAGCTAAGCCTATTTGTGGATGATATTCTCCTCACAGTTACTAACCTATTAATTAGCTTACCTAGCCTATTTAAAACATTGAGCAATATATCAGGGTTTAAATTTAACACAAATAAAAGTGAAGCTCTTAATGTGTCATTGCCCAAGCAACTGGAAAATGAGCTGCCCTTAAACTATTCCTTTAAATGGTCCTCGCATCAACTACCTAGGTATTCATATCCCTAAATTTACTAAACAGATATATGATGCCAATTACCCCATTATCTTAAAAGAAATATATACAGATCTTCGCACCTGGCCTTATTAAATATCTCGTGGTTTGGTAAAATACTGTACATGCCATTAAAATGGCACCCTCCCTAAACTACTATACCTTTTTAGGACTATACCATTGCAGATAAATCTTAAAGACATATCAACATTACAGAAAGCAATATTTAAAGAATCCTAGAATAAATAGGGTGACCATGACAGCATCAAAACAGAGAGGAGGCTTAGCAGCTCCTCTACGATACTATAAGGCGGCGAAATTAGCCCAAATGGCAAAATGGTATATTAAGAGAGCCCCCCCACCCAGTTTGGGTGGAGATAGAACATCAAGTTTTATGGGACCAAAATATTCTCCTGAACCAAATACTATGGCTAAGCATCCATCAGAATATTAATTTAAATCACTTCCGATGGGTCTGAGTCACTCCATCGTACTATGGAAGCAAATCAACAAGAGAACTCCTCTACTACAAAATGGCTCATGGCTAACGCCATTGTGGCTACCCCATGTAGACTTATTAATCAATAAAAATATGCAATTTGCTTGGTGGATTAGAAGTCAGATAACAATTGTTGCACTGTTAGAATGTCAAAACTGGTCTCCATCGGACTTTAGCATAAATCAATGATTCCCACACAGAGAATGGCTTAACCTGATGATGATTAGCATACAAGTGGGACAAACTACAAAAAACAAAACAAATTAGCTAGCAAAACTCGCTTTGAGCATAGTTGCTTACACAACTCAAAAGGTAAAAAAAAACTCACTATTCTGTATAACTACTTAAATGAAAAGGCCACACCTAATAATTTGTCCTATAGGGCCTCCTAAGAGGCTGAGCTCAATAATAGCCTAGATGATGAACAATGGGGTATAATTATCAAAAATGCAGCAAACTCCTCTTTAAACATTATATTGATGGAAATTGTTTATAAAACTATCTTGAGATGGTACCTTACCCTAGCCAGACTCCACTGTTCAAATAATCAGTTAGATGGCAATTTCTCCAGAGGTTTCAACACCATAGGCTTCTTAAAACATATGTTATGGGATTGCCCCAAAGTTCAGCATATTTGGATGGCGACCTATAATACCCTGGAGAAGCTATGCGATACAGAAGAGTCATTATTAGGCTTACCACTCTCAGGTCTTTCTAAAAATGCACAATTTCTATCAAATCAGATATTTCTGGCTACTAGAAGCATAACTGCAAAACATTGGAAAAAAACTGTTCCAGCCTTTGAGGAGGTTCTACAGAAGATTGAATTTATTCGCTCCACAAGTGTCTTATCTGCTGAGATAGATGCAAAATACAGGAAATTGGCCTCCTGCTGGGATATGTGGATGCTGAGAGTTGGCCGATGAGGTTGTTGAATGTGGACCTTGAAAGAGGGCAATATCTTTCCTTCTTTTTCTTCTTTCATTCTTCTTTTTATATATTTTTTCCTTTTTATTGTTAGAATATTGCTTAGTATTACATTAGAAATACTAGGAGAAGTTAAGTGTACTTCTTTAACAAAAAAAAAAGAGTGAGAAAGAGTTGCAGTAAATGTGCTTATTATAAGCTGTAAAGTGTCATACTACAATGTTTTGTATTCTTTCATTATGAAGACATGTTCAAATGTGGTGTAACTTACTTTTCTCATAATAAAAATGTATTTAAAAGAAAATAGTGCAAATTTTAATCTGCCAAATCCAAGACTCAGAGATGAAATAAACTTTGAAGACTATGACAGCTGCAAAACCAAATAACACAAGAAAAACTTGCAACTTTAAATATATTACAATTGCAGCATTTAACAACATAAAAAGTGCACTAGAGGATGGCTTGCTCAAAGAGCGTTATTTCTATCTAGATAAACCTGGTGGATCTTAAAAAAATCTTATCTATATAATTTATTGATGAGTTTAGTTTGCACGCAAGGCCAAATAGCACTGCCGTTTGTAACATCTGTAATTGCAGCAGTTTTGTTAGAAGGTGGAAGAACTGTGCATATTTTGAAGCTAAAAAAAGGTGCAATTGTTTTTTTTTGTGAAGAAAAATAATAATACAATTAAAAGACCATTTCATAAATGCAGAAATTCTCAATGGTACCCATAAAGGTGAAAGAGTTTTCATACCAAGAATAGATTTGGCACCAAGTGAAAGTAGCTTGCCTTTTGTACTTCAAAGAAGACAATTTCCCATCATCATGGCATTGGCCATGACCATTAATAATAATAATAATAATAATAATAATAATAATAATAATAATAATAAATCAAAAGGACAAACTTTTAAATTCATTGGAATCTTTTTAGAAGAACCAGTATTTGCCCATGGCCAACTGTATGTTGCATTGTCAAGATGCAAGAATCCAGAGGAAATTAAAGTTTATATTGAAAAAACCCAAAGTAAGGGTGATTTATTAGATGATGGCCGAATTTTTACAAAAAACATTGTCGACTATGAGGTACTGTAACTTAAATTCCAAAATGGATAACAAAACAACAGATGTCCAAAAAAAAAGGATGACTGCTTTATACCCAGGGACAAATTTACAAGACCTTACAAATATAGAGAACATTATTTTTATTTTGAGGACAAACTTTTATGTCACTCTGGCTCCTTTTAGAGGACCATTATTTCAGTAAAAAACTCTATAAAATAGCAAAAAACATAGAGAAGAGTGGTTTTACTTCCAGGATAAACTTAGACTTAGTCTCTGGGACTCTTTTAAGAGGACCACTATTTCACATAGGAAACTGTCAGTGCCATTTTCCAGAATTACAACAATAACAAAAAAGAGTTAAGAAAAAAAATAACAACAAAGACAAAGTAACATATTGGAATGTCTTGGAAGTGGCCTTTTAGCATGATTAGCCCCACAAAACACTAAGTTGCATTTTATTACAATTCGAGTTTAAATGTTACTACATTAAGTTACTGTGTGTAATGTTAAAAATGTATTTTAAAAAGTGTGCAAAGTTGTTTCATTGACTATATTTAAGGTTTCATGTTAGGAGGAGGATGATCGTTTGTTGTACAATTTGAATGTATAATTAAATTGAGAGTATTGATCCAGTGAGTAATCCAATCACCAGTTAACGGGGTCAGGAAAGAATAAAAAAATGTACGCACTTTAAAACAATTGGCCAAGTTTCACAGTTTTTTTTGTATTTTACACGGTTGAAAATATGTTTTATTGGATGTTATTAAGGGTTTATGTCAGTAGCAGCATAATCATTTGTTCAAAATCTACATGTATAATTAAATAGAGATGGTTGATCCAGGGAGTAATCTGATCGCCAGTTACTGCAGTCAGGAAGGAATTCATTTTTCCCCACTTTGAAACAATTGACTAAGTTGCACTGTTTTTTTTTTCTGTTTGCATTCCTCTGGATTCAATACCTATGTGGTTTACCAGTTGTTGTTCTACAAGTTGCATGTTACAAAACATTATGTAATGTTGACAATACTCGAATGAATGATTATATAACATTGACCTATATTTCCATTACTCCTGTATAGCTGACAATTGAAAATGTTAATATTGTTTAAAAAAGATGGTTTACCAGTTGGTCACCTACAAGTTGCATCTTAAGAAAATACACCACATACAAACACATCACATATATAGTTGTGAGCATGCTAGCTGTTGCTCACACTTGCGATCTCGCGAAGCGAGGGCCACATTTGCTGGCATGGAGCGCCAAAGGCGCTCCTTGCCAGCAACTGTGGCCCTCGCAAAAAATACGAGACGCGCTACGACCCATTCCGAACATGCAAAAAGCGTCCGAAAATGGGACGCATTTGCGGGCCAGAGGGCCTCTACTGCAAGTGGCCCGCGGGACTACCTGGTTCCTGCCAGGGGAGGATTTGAGATTAGCGTGGGAGGCCCCCGGCCTCGCATCACCACCAAAGTACCTATTTCCTGCCAGTAGATGGGGCGCTCATTGCAAGGATCGCGATGAACACTGGAGGCGCACATTGCGAGGCCCCCCGGTGCTCGAATAAACCAATCGTCTCCCTCCCCTCATCCTCCTCCACCCTCCTCATCCCTTTCCCCCTCTCCAATTACCCCCCCTCCCCTCACTTACCTTGATCTGGTGAGCTCCTGCTGTTGTCTGCTCTCCATAGCATCTTCTGTCCGTGTCGGGACTTGGCATATGCTAATGACGTGACGCGCATTTGACGTCACGTCATTAACATATTCCGGGCAAACAGACGGAAGAAGTGATGGAGAGCAGAGAACAGCAAGAGCTCGCCGGGTCAAGGTAAGTGAGGGGAGAGGGGGGGGGGGATTATTGGAGAGGGGGAAAGGGAGGAGGAGGGAGGAGGAGGATGAGGGAGGAGGAGGAGGATGATAAGGGGGGAAGGGATGAGGAAGGAGGAGGATGATAAGGGGAAAGGGAGGGAGAGGGAAAAAGACATGAGGGTGAGGGAGGGAAAATGACATAGGGAAAGGAGAGGGAGGAAGAGACACAGGGAAGGGAGAAGGGGGAACAGAAGGGAGGGAAAGGAGGGGGGAAATGAGACACAAGGGAGGTGGGAAAGCAGACACAAGGGAGGGAGATGAGGGGGAAAGGAGACACAAGGGAGGAAGAGGAGGGGGAAAGGAGACACAAGGGAGGGAGAGGAGGGGGAAATTAGATACAAGGAAGGGAGAGGAGAAATGAGACACAAGGGAGGGAGGGGGGAAATATGACACAAGTGGGTCAGAGGAGGGGGGGAAAGGAGACACGAAGGAGGGAGAGGAGGGGGAAAAGAGACACAAGGGATGGAGAGGAGGGGGAAGGAGACGCAAGGGATGGAGAGGAGGTGGGAAATGCAACACAAGGGAGGAAGTAGACAGGGAGAGAGGCTTGCAATGAGCGCCGAATGTGCTCACATTGGGCGGCTAGCAGCATTGCCAGCATTTACATTTTATTGCCGTCATTTTTGATGGGCAAGTCGCTAGTATATATGTATATATATACAGTATATATATATTAACATAAATATAGATCTACACACAATGTCCCTATCATTTTAAAATAGGCTATGCAATTCTAATCAATTAACTTAACTCAGATATAACCTATATCTATTTTGGGGTGACTGTAGTAACCAGATGATGTTATATTCACAGAAATGGGACTTGGTAACACAATGAAAAGTCTGTATTCAGCATGCCTGTTACATAGCTTTTAAAAGATGCTTCTCATGTTTTGCAAATAAAATGTCCTATTAACTTTGTTTTCTTCTGTAAAAGTGTTGGTGTTAAGCACTTGGAAATTAAATTGATTAGTTATAGACTACTTATAATAAAAAATAAAACTTGTTGAAATTTACGGTATTTTAGAAATGTATAGCAACCATTTAGAAATATTACTATAAAGACAGTGATTTGTACAATAATTATGCACATTCCACTGTTACCACTGTAATGACAGACACAGTACTACATGAAGAGTTATCAATTTCTTAGGTGTGATAGTAGCCCAAGGATGTTCAGTGCAAGATGCTAACTCCTGGTTGACAAGACTAATTACTTACTAGTCACAGACCTGTGCCCAGGTATAGTGCTATGAATAGGGGCAAGTGTCACCTCCCCAGTAATGCAAAATTCTCCAACTGTGCTTCTCCTTGCACATACACATTTATCCTACTCCTCCTACAAATCTAGCATTACCAGAGGAATAGTAGAACATGTAAAAAAGGATTGTATATTTAATTACATTTAGAGTATTATCTCTACCTATAAGTTACCTTCTTCACTGTTTTGATTTGTAAAGTATTTTCCAAAGTTATAGTAGTACCTTAAATATATTGTTTCTGATTTTACTTTACTTTCCATGTGCCAAGGGAATTACAAATCTTCAAGGTTAATCATGTATTAGTACACTATCAGATCAAATACGGTTTACTATTCATCAAAGTGAAAAGTGCACCAACAAGTCACATATGACATCAACTAAAGGCATCATAATGTTGTAAATAGCATTTCACCACCTGGTAAACAAGTCAGTTTAAAAACCTGATTACACTTGGAATTGCATCTATCAAATATAAATAATTCAACAGCAGAAACCTGTTTACATTTAATGTCTAGGATTAAATTTTATTCCGTTATGTCACCTGGAAGCAAAGCGAAAATACTGTGTGTGGCATGTTTGTGATAGAAGGTTGATGGTAATCTATGATTTTAATCTTCTATTCTCATTATTGGAAGACTTAAAAAAATATTTTATCAGGCTTTTCCTGGCAATAACACAAGCTATTGTTCAGTGTTTTATTTTTACAGTGGGTAGTAAAATCAATATTGGTTCAATCTACAACTAAAAAAGTTATTCAACAGAACAATCAACATGTGTATCTTGTTATTATCTATAGTTAGCTACAACTCAATTTTCATACAACTCACAAGTATTAAACAGCAACAGCTATTTGCTCTCAGAAGATGAAAGACTGATGACGATATTTCTAAAACCAAAAAGGGTCAAAAGAGCATGTTCTCCACCTAGCAAAAGTTTTTATTTTTATTTTAAATGAATAATTAACTATTTATTTAAGTGATGTAATTGTAAAATTAGACATTCTACAATGAGCGATGTAGAGAGTTTGAAAAAGATAACAGAATGGGTAAATCAAGAGATCTCTTCAAGAAAATTGGGAACCTAAAAGGCACCTTTCATACCAAAGAAGGCATGATAAAAGATAAAAATGGTAGGGACTAAACAGAAAAATATCAGATAAAAAAGAGGTGGCAGGAATATACTGAAGATCTATACAGGAAGGATTTTAACAGCAGAGATAACCTCAATAATGTGTCCAATGAGCTGGAGCCAGACATCTTCAATAGCGAAGTGAGGTGGGCCCTTGGATATCTTCCTGATAAAAAAGCTGCAGGAGGGGATGGAATCCCAATTGAACTAATCAAAATTCTGGATGATGCTGTGAAAGTGTTACTTGCCTTATGCCAACACATTTGGAAAACTCAACAATGGTCAAAAGACTGGAAAAGGTTAGTCTACATCCCAATCCCCAAAAAAGGCAGTGCCAAAGAGTGCTCCAATTACTGAACAATTGCACTAATTTCACATGCCAGCAATGTAATGCTTAAGATTCTACAAGCTCGACTCCAACAATATATGGACCAGGAACTGCCAGATGTGCAAGCCGGGTTCCGCAGAGGAAGAGGCACAAGAGATCAAATTGCCAATGTCCGCTGATAATAGAGAAGGCAAGAGAGTTCCAGAAAAACATTTACTTCTGCTTTGTAAACTATTCAAAAGCCTTTGACTGTGTGGATCACAACAAAATGTGGCACGTCCTTAAAGAGATGTGAGCACCACATCATCTCTTCCTCCTCCTAAAGAATTTGTATGTCGACCAAGAAGCCACGGTCAGAACCAAACTTGGGACAACAGAATGGTTCAAGATCGGAAGAGGAGTGCGACAACCGACAAGGTTGTATATTGTCACCTTATTTATTCAACTTATATGCAGAGTACATCATGCGTAAGGCTGGACTGGATGAATCCAAAGCCGGAATCAATATTGCTGGAAGGAATATCAACAGCCTCAGATACAGAGATGATACTTCTCTAATGGCTGAAAATGAGGAGGAACTAAAGGACTTATTGATGGGGGTAAAAGAGGAGAGTGCAAAAGTTGGCTTGATGCTTAACGCTAAAAAGGCAAAGATCATGGCAAATGGCAATCTCACTTCCTGGCAAGAAGCGGAGGCAGTGCAGATGTTAACTATAGTCATGAAATTAAAAGTTGTTTGCTTCTGGGGAGCAAAGCTATGGCAAGCTTGGACAAGGTAGTAAAAAGTAAAGATATTAAACTATCCACAAAGGTCCGCATAGTTTAGAACTATGGTATTCCCAGTAGTAACATACGGATGTGAGAGTTGGATCATAAAGAAGTCTGAGCACTGTAGAATTGATGCCTTTGAGAAGACTGCTAAAAGTCCCTTGGACTGCAAGAAGATCCAATAAATTAATACTTCAGGAAATCAAGACAAACTGTTCACTAGAAGGTATGATCATGAGGCTGAAGATCAAATATTTGGGCCATATCATGAGAAAAGACTCAGATGCTGGGAAAGATTGAAGGCACAAGAAGAAGGGGGCAACAGAGGCGGAGATGGATAGATGAAGTAATTGAACCAATGAACATGAACTTGATGGAGCTCAGAGGGGCAGTGATTGAGAGATGCACCTGGCGTGATGTTGTCCATAGAGTCACGGAGAGTCGGACACGACTGAAGGACTAAACAAACGACTAATTGTAAAATAACAAAGAAGCTCTTAGACTGGAAGCTCTCCTGAAAGCAGGCCCCCAAATGTCCTTAAATACCAATGTGTACAAATTTGCTGTTCTATTGTATATGCCTTCTAATGTATTTATCCATTGTTAATTGTACCCTAGCACTATTCGCTTCCCTCTGTAAAAATAAAATATAATAATAACAATAGGAAATAGTAATAGTAGCTAAGAAAATCAGTCTTTCTGATATGCATTAAACTGACAAGTGATTGAGCTGAAAAAACTTCAGACTAAGCTGAGAATACATTTAAAAAAGGCTTACAATAATTCTGTTAACTGTGATTGCTTAGCTAATTTTACATTCAAACTATACTGAGAAAATGCACACAAGGTCCTATTATATTTGACACCTGTATCGGCATCGACAAGCCCGCAAAGCCTATGTGCTTGAAATTCGGCTGCGTTATAGTGCTATTAAATGAGACCATGGCGTGAGTTACGTGCTTGAGACGCAATCCCTTAAATCCTTTCCGCTCTGAGAGAGCCGGACAAGCTTTGATCGGCTGTAACCATCCAATTGCGTTATAATGTAGTGCGACATAGACCTCTCACCCAATAAAAAGTGGTCTAGAGAGATTATAAATTTGTGTTCCACACGTCCATGCATTGACTGTGTTGTATTTTCTTTCGAATTAGCATGGAGGTCCCAGAGCTGGTTGGTTTTGAGAGTCTTGAGAGAGAGTAGGAGAGTTTTGAGAGAGGTAGTTTGCGATTTTATTAATGTATATTCTTTTTCATACGAGTTCACACTTAATACTTGTTTACACATATTTACAGCTTACACATATTTGCAATACACATAATTTAAAGAACACACATAGAGACATATAGACTTAGGTCACACCAGACTCACACACACACCATTCACCAACAGTTATTAATAACACATAGCACACATACTTTTTTTCCCAACAGAAATATACAGTTATCCTTTTTTTATTTAGAAAGAGGAGAGAGAGGTGGCCATGGGGAGTAGATGTGGAAAGAATGAGCTGAGGAGTGAGGTGGAGGAGGGAGAGGAGGGCGAGGAGGTGGAGGATGGAGAGGTGGGTGAGGAGGGTGAGGTGGTGGTGGAGGGCGAGGCGGGAGAGGAGGGCAAGGAGGAGAAGGGAGAGGAGGAGAGTGCAGAAGAGGAGGTGGGTGGTGCAAGGGGGGCCCTAGCGTCAGGCACACATAGCAGAGGGACAGCGGGGAAGGGGCCTGATTCCCAGGGGTGCTAGTAGTACAGGGAAGGGACAGGCCAAGGTGACAAGGATGATGGCTACGGAGGACAGAGACTGCAGCGTGATCTATAACGAGTGGGAGAGGGTCGCCAGGGACCTTCTGAGACCGTTGCCTGCCGCTGGAGCTTAGGGCCCGGTGGCCCACCCAGGATCCAGACCAGACATGCCAGGTTATTATCACATACACGAACATGCCAACATGACATGTCAGCTCCATGGAATTAACAAGGGATAGATGGATGCGTCATTAAATCCATGAAGCTGACAAATCCCTGTTATTCCAGGCACAACAACAGTAATCAAACAACAGAGAGTCCATTTATTGGTGTGCCCACTGCAGCCTATGCAGCCGTAATCAAGATAGCGTTAGGAGTCAAGAACGATCAAGACGATAAAACAAAGAATAGATCAAATCTAGCATATGATAGCTAATCTGAGTTGCAATTAGGAGAATCACCCAGTTCAAGCCTAGATGTCAGATAGTAAGGAATGAACACATAACAATGTATTATTCATCATACTAATGACATATACTTTTCTATCTTTCAGCATCCAGGAGGAGGTCTGGGTCCAGTGGTGAGTCAGATGCGGGGGGTGTTGGCACCATCATGACGAGGAGCAAGCCCACGCCCAGCAGGAACCAGCAGGAGGAAGGAGGAGGATCTGAGGGCCCTGGCTTGGGGGAGGTAATTTGGGGTCCCCGTCCGGACATCCGGCAACCACGTCAGGATTTTACACCACCATCCTCCTGCTCCAAAGACTAAGAAATTTGATATGGCCCTCCGGTTTTACATATGGAGCCCAGGACAGCAGCCAGCCACCACCTCCTTCCCCCACAGCAGTGCGCTGGCCTGGCCACCACTGGGCACACCCACACCATTACAAGGTTCTCCCCAGGCTCCAACAGGGCCCCATACCCTCCCCACTCCATCATCGCCACCTCCTCACCCAACAACGCCCCACTTACCTCCATCCCCACCACCACCAAGCCAGGCTGCGCAGGTGGAGATGCTGGCTTCCACGTCCCGTGGGGATTTTTCGTCCTTAACCCGCAAGTCGTGAGCGGCTTGCTTTACGGGTCAAATTTAATAGCCGCAACTCTTGCAGCCTACATTATGGGCTACCGTTTTCAACGTTGAGGGGGTTTAATAGGGCTTACAGTCTTGTAAATGCTCTAAAATTCCATGGATTCCAGAATCTCTGTTTTCTATAACATGTCAGAATAAGGGGAAGATTTTGCAGCTGTTATACTGTAATTTATTTTTTCTTCATTTTTTTAAACAAATAACCATTTTTAAGTGTTAAAAAAATATCTTTTAAAGGTAAATGGAAGCTCCATGGATTATGAATGCATCTGAGAATCAGTTGTGTATGCAAACATTGCATTGCATGAATAAAAAAAAAAAACGAACATTAATAAACTTACTTGGATGCAGTTTTTGTATCGGTTAGTATGAGGGGTCAGGGTATGTTTCTTATATAAGCAGTATGTATTATATTACAAAAAGTAAAAAACTGGGAAACTCCTATTTATGTTTAAGTGCATGATTAATTTGGGTCTACAGTGTCCATTTAAAGGTAAAGTTCCAGCTAAATATAAGTTTCTTATTAAAGAGCACATTTAGAGAAGATTAACTTATAATAATTATGGAACTTACGTGGTTTGCAAGCTATTGCTCTATATTTGAACTAAGAGAGATCCACCATTAGAATAAAAAAAATAATAAAAAAATGTGCTCCATTTCATTCACCCACAAACTGAGACTTGTTTCTTTTGTTAATCAAGGATCAAGGCCATTAATTGGCCATTGGACTCAATGGCCAATTATAGCCTGCACACTGTGCATGCCTACCCTCTTTTTGTTCAAGCGATTTAACAGAAGTCAATGGGCCAGTGCCTCAGAGACTTATCATTAATTAAAGGCAATGATCTCGGGTTAACAAAAGATCTCAACAAAATATATCAATATTAGCTTGTGGGTGCATCAGAAAAGCTGACTGATAGCTCAGAATGTCAAACTTCAATGTTAGGTTACTGTAAAAAAATACATTTTAAACATCATTCAATTTATAAAGTACTTATTATTACCATTAGTGATACAGGATATCTTGGGTGGTCTTTGATATTTGACTCAAAATAGTGCAGTAAATTCAGAGCAATCAATATCTATTTTTGAGAAAATTAAAATATAAACCACTATGAATATCTGTAATGGTAGGATTAAAGAGCAATGGAGGGGGAAGATCAGTGGATCTCGTGTGCAATAGCCAATGTTAGATCATGGCCACAACATTTATTTGTGTCTATAAATGTATTTTTTGTTGTTTAGTTGTTCAGTTGTGATGGACTCTCCATTACCCAATGGGCCGTAACTCGCAAGGCATATCTTGTGTCTGGTTGTTCTAATACGTAAGGTTTTCATGGCAAAAATACTGGTGTGGGTTTCCAGTGGACCGTGATCTATTTGACTCCTCTGCTATGACCTGCCAATCTTGGGTGACCCTACATGGTGTAGCAGCTTTAACGAGGAACACAAGCCCATTCACCATGACAAGGTAGCAATCCAGAAGAAGTTATAAATGTATATTTATAGGCAAAACTGCATTAAAGTATTGTTAAGGGTTGCATTGCAGGAAGGGCCATATTAAGACTGGAAAAACACAGGAAGGTTAAGGTTGCACTCAACCTAAATATCTGCCTACCCCCACAAAGGTTTTTCGGATGACATAATTCATAACATTATATATGACATTAATTGATATGATTCATTACATCACATATGATATAAATAATGACACAAACAATGACTTTACTCATGACATATAAGAAGAAAAATGGCATGACTCTATGATGTCGCTTAATGCATTTTTAATTGTACGCTTACTTAAATTTTTAACTTTGGAGGTTTAGACATTTCTAACTGAAGCTGATTATTAAGATAATTTATGTGGCTGAAAATATTTTTCTTAAAGACATCATAGTAATTTGTTAACATTGCATGTTTATATATCTGCCTTAGGGGTGCCTTGGGGAGTTCAGCTGCACCTCAGTGACGTGGTCCAATGAAGGCCGAAGCGTACATCTGGGGTTTCCTGATTCTCATGTTCAGGGTAGAACTGCCTGGTATTTCGGGGCTGGGTCAGTGGGACCAGACTGTCATACTACATGATATTTCTCTTTGTGAAGGGCACAAGTGAGCTAAAAGAAGCTGCTCTCAGAGTGGATTATTATGTCCATAGAACTAATCAAGGTTAGTTCATTCTCTGATTGAGCACCTCTATTTAGTTTTTTGGGGTTTTATGTTTATATATCTGCTTGTCTAAAACACATTATTAAAGAGGCTATTAAATTGACGTCTTTTTGCGAGCCGCAAGCGTTCTATGTGTTAGGGGCTTGAAATTTCTGCGGTTGTTACAACCGTAACTTACAGCCCATCTAAGCCTTTGATCAGTCCGCAAGAGTTACAATCGCTAAAATTACAAATCGCTATTCAATTGCTACAATTCCTCAAGGTCCCGCAAACGGCAAATGTCGGCCACAATCTTACGGGTTCCAAATAGTACCCACAAAGGGTTTACAGACTAGTTTGTAACACTGTAAAAGACAATAAAAACTAAAACAAATAAATTGCAACACAAAAACATGAAACTGCCTGCCATATTAACCCTTTCTTCCTCACAGAGGCTGTAATAAAAATACAAAGATCATCTTATATACATCTCACTCATCATATCTACAAAACAAACAGTGGCCAAATTAAACCACCACATTACATATATCGAGTACCAGGGGAACATTTTTTTTTTTGGTTCTTCAGTCACTCAGTTGTGTCTGACTCTCTGTGACCCTATGGACTGCAGCACACTTACTTATGTCTCTGTCTGTGCTTATCCACAAGTTTTGCAAACATACCGGAGTGGGTTGCCAGTTCTTTCTACAGTGGACTGTGATTTGTCTGACCTCTCTGCTATGACATGCCCACCTAGAGCGGCCCTACATGGTATAGCTCACACCTTCATTGAAGTACACAAGCCCCTTCACCACCACAAGGTAGCAATCCAGAAGGGGTTCAGGGGAACACACACCACACTAATCTACTCTAACCCATCAGGAAGGGCTGCAAACACACATAGAGGCTGTGCAGATGCAAGTGGAGCAACAGGCAACTCACCTCTCTGCAATGCCCATCCTTAAAATTCCCATGCCATTGATGGTGGCATGTATACCCATTATCATTTGGTGAAATCCCATCAAGTGTTTTGCTATCAATCTATGTACATTAACACCTGTCATATTCTTATCAGCCCTTCAGAGGAATGTTGATATTCCACAGTTTTAAAAATGGGATCTGTCATGTGTATTAAGCCTATATATATATATATATATATATATATATATATATATATATATATATATATAAAAATTTGTGGCCACATTTGCATGTCCCAGCTCAGCTTCCCAGAATGCAGTGTAATAAATGTTTTTCTCAGAATTCTGAGCTGGAAGCAGGTTTTTTAACTTGTTTTAGACATTCAAACATTTGGACTATTTATTTACTATATACACCGTACAGTAGTACAGTAAATACATAGTACATCTGTGTACACATTTGAATGTCTAAAGCAAGTTAAAAAACCTGCTACCAGCTCAGAAATAGTTTTTACATTCTGGGAAGCTGAACTTGGACATGCAAATGTGCCCACAACACAAGCTAAGATCCCGCTCCATGCTGATTATAGCCAGTAAGCTTGAAGCAGCTGTACATGGATAGGATTCTCAGCTTGTGTTTAATTTAACCTTGGCTTTGCATTAAAGCTGTGTAATACAGCAGGCATAAGCTTAAAGGAAGCCATGTTTAAAAATGGCTATGGATTGAAGAGTGAAGCATTTGTGGGCACATTTGAATGTCCTAGCTCAGCTTCCCAGAATGCAGTGTAATAACTGTTTTTCTTGGAATTCTGAGCTATATATATATATATGATTGATAATGGCTAAGGAATGAAGAGTGAGGCATTTGTGGCCATGTTTGTGTGTCCCAGCTCAACTTCCCAGAATGCAGTGTAATAACTGTTTTTCTTGGAACTCTGAGCTGGAAGCAGGTTTTTTTAATTGCTTTAGACATTCAAATGTGAACGCAGATGTACTTTTTATTTACTGTACTACTGTACGGTGGAGGGCTTCTATCACTCTTTTGCCCACCATATTATAAATGATTGTTGTGGTGAACTACCTACTCATAATTTCCACAACACAGGCTGAGATCCCGCTCCATGCTGATGATAGCCAGTAAGCTTGAAACAGCTGTACATGGATTGGATACTCAGCCTGTGTTTATTCCAACCTTGGCTTTGCATTAAAGCTGTGTAATACAGCATTCATAAGCTTAAAGGAAGCCATGATTGATAATGGATAAGGAATGAAGAGTGAGGCATTTGTGGCCATGTTTGTGTGTCCCAGCTCAACTTCCCAGAATGCAGTGTAATAACTGTTTTTCTTGGAACTCTGAGCTGGAAGCAGGTTTTTTAACTTGCTTTAGACATTCAAATGTGAACGCAGATGTACTTTTTATTTACTATATATATATATATATATATATATATACAGTATATATATATATATATATATATATATATATATATATATTATACCTTATCATGTTACTATTATTATTATTATTATTATTATTTTTATATGCATTAATCTAGGGCTCATTAATTTACGGATATAGGAATGTGAAACAAATGTGATGTATGTGCATATCCATTGAAAACACACCAACATGGTGAGAACGGTATAACAAAGCTTTATTTCATACACAGAGCACACTCAGAAATCGACAAGACTGTGCATTAATATTATGTGAGTGGTGTATGCAGATCCCGAAAGGGCAAGAGGCTTTTTTTGGGGGATAAAGGGGATATCTAAAGGGGATAATGTCATAGTCTAGAATAATCATGATGCATAGCACCTACCAGGGTCAAATGTGGTCACTACACCACTGCAACCGGAATCTGATGAAAAAAAAGGATTATCAGAAATCACTCCATTTAATTGAATAGACTATTAATGTGCATAGCACTTACAACGTGTCTATATCTGCTCAATTAAACAGATGCAAAAACTTCTAGACTGTGTAATCAATCCAGTTTCACACATACAGTGTGTTCTCAAAACAAAAATCTGAAAAGTAGTAAAAAAAGGCGGAGGAGGATAACAAAAAAGAAAAACATGCATGTACAATACAGTGCTAAATATTGTAACTGTACCAATGTACCAGTTCACCTGATTTCCATCTGCAAGCGTTACTAACCATTAGTTGGTTCTCAGGATATCTCACTGGCCATGACTATTAGTAATGATGTGTCATCCCACAATAAATCCTTAGCTGTGACCAGAGTCATTGGTCAAGGTGTACTATAACTTTCGCAATATGATATTGTTAATCAATATTGATATCACATCGATCAGCTATACAGGTGTTAGCACATGTTAAAGGATACTGATGATATCAGCAATAGGGGGAAATGCCCATTAATACTGAGAGGACACAAAGTTCAGCAGCCAGATTCACTGTTACATTAGACAAAATGATCTGTTCTCAGACTGATATTGAGGAGAGGATCACATGCTACACTAGTGCATATATTTCAACATGTTATTGTGAGACTTTGCCACTGCCATAGTGGTACTAGTCTACATTTAAGCTAACAGCAATCATTTCTTAAATATCTGGATAAATGATAGCTTTTATATTGTGGGAGCTACATGTTAAGGGTGCTGTCATTGAAGGAATGTCTACCTGAGAGGCACTGGGACACTCTTACACTTAATACATTTCATTCACAATGCTTGCAGATGCAGAAGATGCCTTGATGGACCTTAATTGAAACAAAAAACCCTGCAAAATAAGGCCCTAAAAAATATAGGGACAGTAGCATCTATTCTTAACAGCATTCCTCAGTGACCATCAATTGGTGAAGTGTTACACCCTACGTGTCCACAGAGAAGGGGATCATGGACCATGTGATGGGAGGTAGTCATCTGCATACAAAATATCACCATCACATAGGCCATGATCCTATACTCTGTAGCCAGGCTAGATTAGGTAAACATTGTGACCAATAGATGGTCACTCGGAGTGCTGTTGAGAAGGCACAAAACACATCTCTTCTCAGCATCTCTTCTCATCAGCATTCCTCAGTGACCATCAATTGATGAAGTGTTACACAGAAACCTACGTGTCCACAGAGAAGGGGATCATGGACCATGTGATGGGAGGTAGCCATCTGCATATAAAATATCACTATCACATAGGCCATGATACTATACTCTGTAGTCATGCTAGATTAGGTTAATATTGTGACCAATAGATGGTCACTGAGGAGTGCTGTTGAGAAGGCACAAAACATATTTGCAGCCCTTACATCCTCTTCCACCGAGCATCAGGGCCCCAATCCCCCGTGGGAGGCCGCCGTCTCCTTGTGGCGGTGGTGGTGGGGGCGGGGGGGGGGCAGGGGGAGGGATCCCCCAGGAGGTAGCGGCACATGCAGTGGTAGTGCTGGTGGCGGTGATCGTGGTGGAGGCATGGGGGGAGGAGAGGAGCAGCCGGGTTACCGGTATGCGGGGGTGGTCTCCGGGGTGGAGAAGGCTGCTGGGGATCAGAGCGTGGCGCAAGGTATCTGTAGACAGTTGCAATGAGCTCTGGGCTGCTCCCAATCTCCCCATCCTTAGCAGCCCTGCAATGTACGATCCTGTCACTAGGTGTTGCCTCCCCTCCTCTCTATTTTGCCTGGCCAGGCTGCGCATGACCTCCGCATGTTTGGCGGAGATGCTGGTCTGGATCCCCTGGAGACACTCCAGTTGCTAGCGCATGATGTCCAGAATCTCTGCCTTCGCAGTTTGTCTTGGTGGTGGTGGGGATGGAGGTCCGTGGGGCATTGCTGGGTGAGGAGATGGGCCAGTGGGGAGGGTCTGGGTCCCAGCTGGAGCCTCACTCCATATAGGTGATGGTGTTGCTGGTCCTAGTGGCCAGTCCACCGCACTGCTGAGTGGAGGAGGAGGTGGGGTCAAGCCCCGCTGGTCCCTCCAGTAGAAGGGCCCTGTTGATAGGCTGAGTCTCTGGAGGAGGGGGACAGTGGGGTCAAATGCTGCCGGTGCGGCTGATGATCCTGCTGGTGACTTCCCTGCTGAGATGATATCCTCCTACTCCGAACCAGGGCCCTTGGCTCTGCTTGTTACCTCCTCCCCCAGAGCCAGTTCTTGCTGGGTGTGGGCTTACTCGCCAATGTCCTGCTGCGATGGAGCCGACGCCCCTGCCTCTGGCTCACCACTGGACCCAGACCTCCTTGCAGCTAAAAGAGAGAAAGGAAAGGTATATGTATTACATATGATGAATAATACATTGGTTTGTGTTCATTCCTAACTATCTGACATCTAGCCTTGGACCTGGATGATTTTCTTAATTACAACTATGAGTAGCTATCATATGCCAAATATAATCTATTTTTTGGTTCTTGATCTTGATTGTTCTTGGCTCCTAACGCTATCTTGATTCCACCTGCGGTCTGTAACTGCATATGCTGCAGTGGGCACACCCATACATGGACTCTCTATTGTCAGTTGTTGTGCTCCCGAATGACAGTAATTTATTGACTCACCCTTCTATCCTTGTAAATTCCATAGAGTTGACATGTCAGTGTCCTTGATGGTCATCATGTACATGTGTAATGTGTGTGATGTACATGTGGTGCCATGTTGGTGTATGTGATATTCACCCGCCACTCTCCTCCTACTCCTCTCGTCCACCACTCCTCACATCCTCCTTCTCTCCTCCACCACTCCTCACCTCCTCTCCTCCTCCACCACATCGTACCTCCCACACCTTCTCCTCCACCACTCCCCAGGGTCACCTCTCTCTCCTCCCCGCCTCTCCACTCCTCTCCCCTCCTCTCTCCCTCTTCAATTTAAATCCCAAAAAGAATATAACAATAAATAAAAATAAGCGATACTGTGTATCTATGATGGGAATTTTTTTTGTTTTTATGTGTATTTATTAACTGTTGAGGATGGGGTGTTGGGGATGGGATGGGGGGAGGGGGGTGTATGGAGTGACCAAACTGTATGTGTAGCTATGTGTGTTATTTACTATATGTGTATTTGTATTATGTGTAATCTGTAAATATGTGTATTCAAAGTTTAAGTGCAAAATCATAATTAGAGTAATACAGTATAGCATAATAAAACTGGAGGATACTGCTCTCAAAAATCGCCTACTCTTTCTCTATAACTGATCAAACCATCAACTATGGGATCTGAGTGCTACTTCGGAAGAATCTATAACACAGTCAACGCATGGGAATGTGGAACGCAACTTAATAATCTCTCTCTGTAAAACATCTTCGGCTAAAGAGCTTTCTATTGACTGAGAGTCCTGTGTCGCACTCCGTAATTACGGGATTGTATTCTAACTGTGGACCGCTTTTTTTCCAGCCGACTTACAGCTTGCAGGCATGGGAGTGGTTTACGGTCTTGAGGCTTCGGCACATGGCTTGAGGCCTTGTTCAGTTGAATAGCTCCGTGATTGTAGCAGAGTTCAGCAAGCCCGCCGACATACAGCCTGTATACCGCAAGTTGCAGCCTTGCAATCGAATGAGACCCATATTGTTCAATTTTGGCCCACTTCTTTTTTAAAGCATTGGTTTACAGCATTGCTTAAATCGGACTTGCAAATAACAGCTCTGTATTTTCTCTTTTTAACAAAATCAAAAGTTATTTATGCATAGTAAGTATGGCTGGCAAACAAGGATAGCAAAATTAATTGTGGAATTAGTTCTCATGCACAGAGTTGTTTTTGCTAAAAACAAATTGAATAAAGGGAGTTATCCCTCAATAGAACAGCAGACATGTTTCCTATTTGCACGGAGACAATTGTAACAATTATTAGAAAAAAAGCCGCTTATAAGGATAATTACTAGCAAAACAATTTTATTTTTCGATGATTTTGTTCTTAAATCTTTAGTGCACCCTCTTACTCTTTTCAGATAGGCAGATAGTATTTTTCTGAGATTCCACAAAAAGGCCTGTTTTTAAGTTTTAAACAGAGCAATTCCATTTTGTTTTTTGAAAATTTGTTTATAAATCTTTATTGTATGCTTTACCTTATTTTTGGTTAGTTTTCAAAGTTAAAAAAGTTTTTTGTTAAGGCAGAGCTCTGCCCTTAATGCCATATTAATGTATGTGTGACATTTAAAATGTAATCAGTGTCCCTGGAACAATTTCATTGTAACAAATAGTAGTATTATTAAAGAAACCATCCTACTCTTACAATGAATTGGGTCAAAGTAGGTAATAATAATAATAAGTAAGAAGACATTGAACTATGGGTGCGTTTCATCGACGATATCCTGTTAGTATGAAATGGTAACCAAAAAGATCTACAAGATTTCATGGATATACTTAACACCAACGATATGGGGACTTTATCTAACATCAGAAATTAATGAAAGTGAAATTACTTTTTTGGACCTAAAAATCACTAAACAAGATAATGATAAACTCCAAACTAGAACATACAGAAAACCTACAGCTACCAATAGTCTACAAGCTAATAGTAATCACCCTAAAACCCTGATTTCTGGGATACCGGTAGGGCAATATCTAAGAGCAAAAAGAAATTGCTCTAGTCCAAATGACTTTGAGATAGAAGAAAAAGAGCTTCAACACCGTTTTAAAGAAAGGGGGTATAAGAACCAAACTCTGAAAAGAGCATATAAAAAAGCAAAAATTGTGGACAGAGATTCACTTCTGATTGATAAAAACAAGCAATCAGATGATATGGTAAATGGCATGACATTAAAAAAATATTTAATGATATCATACTCACATTACATTTTATAATTTGACTTGGTTTATATTACCAAGGACAATCACTAAATATAGGATGCTATATATTTTATTTAAGGTTACCAGCTCTTTATATCCAATGTATATTATGCCAAGCAATATCTCTAGTTATATAAATTTACTTTGAAATATGTACCACTATTTTCTCTATGTTGATCCCATAATATGTTTTAGCCTTTGGATATTATTTGTTTTTAATATAGGTTGCACCAATATACAAGCTGCTCACTCCTATTAGTTGCTATGGCAACTGAAGTAGCTTAAATAGCCTCTCTGACATGTTCCCAGTAACCCTGATGAAATTCTCAGAAACGTGCGTCGGGTTGCACGCTACGCTATTACGCGACGCTGACCTAGAACGTCAGACGTAGACGCATAGGAAGCGCGCAAATAGCTAGGAGCTGTGGCGTTTAACGATATAGGCTTACCACCTATCTAGGCCACACCATATACGCTATTCCCTATATTCAAAGAAACTGTTTAGTAACTAGAATATTGGCCGTGAAAAAATTACGGCACATGAAATTGTAAGTGAGCTAATGCTGTTTGGTGTGTAATAATGAAATATATAATACATTAATAAATGAATATACCTTACCTATTTTGAAGCATTGTGTTGAAGAGCTGTCAATGTGTTTTGATGTTGCTGCAGCATTAGTGGTGTGGAGCTGCTGTGTAAGCGTGGTGAATGTGTCCAGTGTAATACTGTGCGTGCGCGAGACGAAACCGTTAGCGTAGTGGTGTACTTCCGCATTGGCGTAAAATGGCGGGTAATGTGTGGTATGCGTCTTAGCAGATTATCCGTAGGTGTTTTGTGGTGTTTTGCGAGTTTCTTATGGTGTTTTGCGAGTGTGTTGTGGTGTTTTCCGTGTTTAGAGTGCTGTAACCTCCATTTTTTCTCTCGCTTAGCGATTTTATTAGTGTCTAAACTCTTTTATTTCTATTTAAATTAAGGTGTAACTTGCTTTTTTGAGGTGCTGGATGGTCCCTCTTGCTGTAGTTAAGCTTTTTATGTGTGTATTGTGTGTATTTATTGTGTTTTAGATGTTTTTATGTTCGCGTGTTGCGTCCGATTTTTGCGAGGTCGTAATGTGTGCTAACGTGTCTCGTATGGTGTTTGCGTGTGTAGCCTCGTTTTCGTTTTGTTCGGCGGCCATTTTTTCTGTCGCTTAGCAATTTTTTTTGTGTGTAAACTCTTTTATTTTGAGTGAAATCAAGGTGTAAGTTGCTTTTTTGAGGTCCTGGATGCTCCCTCTTGCTGTAGGTAAGCTTTTTATGTATGTGCTGTGTGTATGTATTGTGTTTTGAATTTTGTAATGTTCGCGAGTTGCGTCCGAGTGTTGAGTAATGTGTGTTAACGTGTGTCGTATGTTGTTTGCGGTGCGAGGTAAAGTTTGCGAGGGTCGTAAATTGGTGTGTCGTGTTGTTTGCGTTGCGACGTAAAGTTTGCGAGGGTCGCAGTTGCTGGCATGGAGCGCCAGCAACTGAGGCCTTCGCCCGCTGCCCTCGCTATGCGAGGGCCGCAGCTTGCTGCGCGAGCACGAAAGCGTTAGCAACAACTCGCATGCTCACAACTATATATGTGATTCAGAATTATCATGCACTTTAGCTCCTACAGTTTAAGAAGTATAATGGTGATATTCAATAATATTTAATATCAAGTCTTCATCCATTTAAATACCTACTTATCTGTGTACAGACCCTTAAACCCTTAAAACTTATACCGATTTATATTGAGGTACACCTATTACTTCGATATATCATATCAAGCACTTTGGTTTATATATTACACTGAGGGGAGCTTTTTTCGTCCCTGGTTTGGCACCTTAATACAATTTTACCTTCGGGTAAATTTTACCTTCGGGTACATTGTATGTTCACTACTAGCACTTAGCACTTAGCACTTTATTCCTTTGGGAGCTTATAGGGCCACAAGATCAGTGGTTATCTTATCAACACAAGATACCACTACAACCACTTATTTATATTTTTTTCTGGACATCTAGGGTCTGTTAACTGGACATATAGGGCCTCATTCTATTATCGGCCGTAAAACGGCCGCAAAGCTGCGATTCCTTGCGGACGTCTTACGGCCCCGTGTAGAGCTACCTTTACCTTGCAATTCAAATGGACGGCGCCGCAAGGATATCCCCCTTACGGCCGGCCGCATATCATGCAACTGGCCGCAAGGTCAGAAAACTTTAAATGCAAATATAAATTCAAGATGGCACTGTAAAGCTCTGTAAATGATAGGCATCATAATGGGGGACCTGAGGATTAATAACAACACCCTCTCAAGCTTGAACATCGCCCAAATCCGCTATTTCATTAACGGTTTATTTTCCGTCCCGCAGCCTGGGCGGGTCTGAGGTGCTCCAAGCCCTTGGGACTTTGTCCACGGATATTTGACATGAATTAAAATAAAAATTATTTTCAGATTTGAGTGTAGGGGAATGTTGTGCTATGAATGCTAACACCTCCAATCACTTTATCGTCTCATCAGAGTGCAGGATGGCTATATTATGTGCTTAATTATGTGCTTGCGGGACCTTTTTGGTGCAAGTAAGCTGCGGCTCGGTTTTAGCCTTGCCGAGAGGCTTCCCGTAGCAATAGAATAGCAACCGGGGCTTTCTTGCGGCCGAAACTCTTGCGGCCGTTTAAGATCAAAGGCTTTCCTGCTGCGCGTTGCGGCCGCAAGGGATAACAGGGCGCCAGCCGAAAGCCTGCCGGAGCCCCCGGCCGGAAGGGAATAGAATAGGCAAATAGCCTGCGGCCGGTCCTTGCGGCCCCGCATCTCCTACGGCCAATAATAGAATGAGGCCCATAGGATCTATAATATGAAGATATATTAATATGGCAATTTTCATCTATCCCTTCAATTTCTTTATTTTGTCAGAGTAATAGGATTTTATACCAGCCATTTTAAATTTCATAATAAATGTTAAGTTTTAAAGTTTGATTTTTTTCTATATTGTAATTTGGGCAGTGGGTGTTCAAAAGGACATTAGTTCTTTCTCTTACTTATTATTTCATATTTTTATCCTAAGTAGCACCCCTATTAACCCCAGATCCTTGGCACACTTTGAGTTATATTTTTGCCAATAATAATAATAATAACAATAATTTTAATAATAATATTGTGTAATGCAATTAAAATGTGTTACTTAATACCTACTTTGACCCAATTCATTTTTAATATTATTATTATTAATATTATTATCCTTTATTTGTAGGATGCCTAAATATTCTGTAGCGCTATATAGGTGTTGGATACAAGGCAAAAACTCTTTTAATACATTGCAAAATAATGATAGGCCCTGTTTTGAGGTTTTTTAAATCAAATGTACAGTGATACTCGCTTTGCGCTACCCCACTGAGCATGATTCGCGATAATGCTGTTTTTGGTGCCGGTTCCCAGAAAGTGCTTAATCTCGCGATATCAATTTAAATCACGTTGCTAGCATTTAAATCCCTGCTTAGCGTGCTTTTTTTCACTATAGCCCTGTTTAATGCTAAAGCTATAAAACACACCTCATTAATACAGAGCCCCAGTGGTTAACACCCACCCACCTGCCCTACAAATACAATATAAATACCCCTCAACAATAATCCTGTTTTAGCTTTCAGTGTGTATTCCCTGACATTTAAAAACATATAAGTGTGAAATTAATACATAATTTGATGTATAGCATGTTTAAATGCTCTAGTAAACCTTAATATGTTGTCAGTGTTTGAGTGAGAAACACGTAGTTATGTTGCAATCTTTACTGCGGGTGCTACGTGGATTGATTACCTCTGATTCACAATTTCATACTTACAGCTGCGTACCTAACAATTAAGGACCTTTGCTAGTCCCTAGACACTATGTCCCTTATGTGACAAACCCCCTGGCTACATATCAGTAAGGTCTTATGAGAAATTGGCATGGGAGCCATATAATACAGTAGCTACGTAAATTATATTGTAAGTGCTCCCGGAGCTACGTATCAGCCTTGTGGCCGTTCCTGTGGGAGTCATCCAATTGAGCCCCAAGTTGGGAGATTTTAAGTGACTGAAGTTTGCCAGGGTCTTTGGGATGGAATTAGCAGAAAAATAAGAACAGAAGAATTAAGGATGAGTGATGGTGAAAGCAGCAAACATCTTAAATTAAAGTAAACCAGCTAGGAAATAAATAATCATGTATAATTACGGCAAAAATTATTTTAGCACATTTACATAATGACATAATGTATATTGATGCTGTTTAATACAAGTAATTTTAGTATGCCCTTGGATATTTATAATTTCATATTTCTATTGCAAGCCTTTTCATTTTCAAGTTTTACTTTACTTAGACACCACAGAGAAGTAGAAAAAGCACTTCCAGTAAGGAATTTAGATATTTGGATGTTTGTAATTGATTAGATAACAGGGTTAGATATTAAATACTGTAATATATAAATTTTAACAAAATGGAATCCAATCCTATATAAAACCTATAAATAATTAATTGTCCCATTAGGAAAAGCTTGTCCCTACTAAAAGAATAACTACTGAGTTTATTGGGGATACTATAATTTAATTCTTATTACACAGACATGGGGAATGTACTAATAATTTCAAATGCATATTACATTATCTCCTTTTACCATGCATTATTCCCTATAGGGGAAAAAACAGCCCTTCGCATCATGGGGAGAATGACTAACAGCCTTATTAAATTGCGATTTGGCAAATTTAATAGGGCTCTATATAAGCAGATAGCATATTTTTTTACAGAAGTTTTTAGTTAGTGAATTTCTATATAAAAGCAAGGTCTTCACTAACTAAAAACTTCTGTAAAAAAATATGCTATGTGTTTAAACAGAGCCTTTTTAAATTTTCAGAATCGCAATTTAATAAGGCTGTAAGCACTTTATCAGCTGAGATGAAGTGAGAAACCATTAGATAACATGAGTAGGGCTGTTTTCCCCCATTGGAAATAGGTCATAGTAAACGCGAGATGTGCTTAGTAAATGCCATTGTCTGTAATATAGGAATTAACTAATGTATTTACAAAATACAGTTACTAAAAGAGTGGTACGTTTATTGATTCCACTACTTTAGCTTAGTATCGCAAAAATATATATTCAGCTCAGTTTGTTGCCAATTAGCAGTTTTACTTTATACCCAATGACTTTTCTTTATACAACTAATTAATTAATAGTTAATCCGCATATTGCAGATCAGAAGAGATCTTACAAGGTTGAACTTGTCGTGGTGTTTATAGTAAAATGATATTTGAAATAGTCAATTTAACTTATTGTCCGATTATAACGTCAATCTATAGGAAAGTAAAGCTTTTAAACAAAACAGCGTTTATTATCATCAATATCACAATCGAATTCTAGAGTAATAAAAAGTTCTAAACAGTACTATATGATTTTCAGATGTCAATAACCCAATTAAGTCCACTACAATATAATACGATAAAATGTTAATAAAACAAGAAAAACCTTGTAACTTCTTTATCAACAAAATCTTCTAGGGTAATAGAAAATAACAATAAATTACTATAATCAATATTCCTTATTTTAGCTATTTATGATAAACACGAGAATCAATCTTAATAATATAGTAAGTCACAATAATATTGTTGGCAGAATATATAATATACCCCAATAGAACTATATAACTAATAATGGGGTGATGCTATAATAATAACCATATATTGAAATACAGAAATACTATTGGAACAAAGGAAAATATATCACAATTTGAATAATACCTACAGTAGATATATTGGCGGCTTCTGTGATATAATTAATTTAGTGGAATAAATAAGATCAATTTATCTATTATATCACAGAAGTTTGAAATTAAATCTATACATTACCAGATACCAGAATCAACCCAATATCACGTAGAGTCAGCCTGGATAATCCCAAATCGATTATTATATGAGAATTAAATATATTAGGAATCAAAAATAGGTCCTCTCTTTCTTAGGATCTTGCATGTGTCTGTTAGTCACTCCTCCTTGTCTCTGTTTTCCCTTTCCTTTTTCCTTTCCCTTTCCTCTCTCTTTAGGCCTATTTTAAATACCCATTCTTATCTAGATCTTCACGTTGATCACATCCTGGAATTATTTCTCACTATTGTGCTAAGTGGGAATACATGAATATCAAATGCACAGTCAAACAAGTATTGTCAGTATTAGAGCCAAATGGTGGATTTCTCGTCTCCAATTTGAGGTGTGACTATTTCAAGGCATTTGTGGATCAAAAGAATCTAGTATGAATACTAATGACTAGCCTTTTGGTGGTTTCACTGTTTACATTCTCATTACAATGTAGACAGTTAGTGAAGCTCAGAAAAAATGGAATATGTGTATAAAATTAAAAACTCAAAATAAAATGATGATGTGCAATATAGGTATAACATAACACATAGATATGAAAAGTTTAAGATATTTCCTATCCGATGATATCAAACACCGTTATGTTTGAGGAATTTCTATATGTGTATTAATTAAAATATTAAGAGGATATATTTAATCAGAAATATAAAATGAAATGGTATATATATATAGGAGTATACTCATTTATATATTTAATAGGTAAAACCCCTGACAAACTTGATGGACTGAAAGTCTTTTTTCAACCTTAAATACCATGGTCCTCATTCAATTGCAATTTTGCCAATTGAAGAGGGCTCTATATAAGCACATAACATATTTTTTGACCGAAGTTTTTAGTTCGTGAAGACCTTGATTTTGGATAGAAGTTCAGTAACTAAAAAGTTCTGTATAAAAAATATGTTATGTGCTTATATAGAGCCCTATTCAATTGGCCAACTCGCAATTGAATGAGGCTCCATGTAACTATGTAACTTATAAACTATTATCAGCCTTATTAAATTGCAATTCGGTAAATTTAAAAGGGCTCTATTTAAGCACACAGCATATTTTTTTTACAGAAGTTTTTAGTTAGTGAGTTTCTATCCAAAAGCAAGGTCTTCACTAACTAAAAACTTCTTTAAAAAAAATATGCTCTGTGCTTAAATAGAGCCCTTTTAAATTTACCGAATGGCAATATAATAAGGCTGTATATTTATATACTATTTTTTTGGGTTCCATCCTTTGGGCCTCATTCAATTGCAATTTGGCCAATTGAATAGGGCTCTAAATAAGCACATAGCATATTTTTTTTAAAGAAGTTTTTAGTTAGTAAGCATCTATCCAAAAGTAAGGTCTTCACTAACTAAAAACTTATTTAAAAAAAATATGCTATGTGCTTATTTAGAGCCCTATTCAATTGGCCAAATCGCAATTGAATGAGGCCCTCAGTCTTTAATATTTTGGTATAACATGTCTGCCAGACACAAAATAAATATATCAAGGAGATGTTATGGTTTCTTGGCAAGTAGGAAAGCTTAGACGTGTTTACTGGTTCACAATTACACATTTGATCTATCAATGCCTATCAGCTTTCATTGATTGAACTGACCTTGGTCCCATATGCAAACATTAACTGAAGAATCAGAATTCCACAGCCTGTATTGATTCTACCTGCAAACACAATGCCCCACACAATATCCTTTCTGCTTGTAAATTACATGTTGCCTCATATTATGGGCCTCATTCTATTATCGGCCGCAGCCGTTGCGGGGCCGCAAGGACCGGCCGCAAGCTATTCGGCTATTCTATTCCCTTACGGCCGGGGATTCCGGCAGGCTTGCGGCCGGTGCCTTGCTATCTCTTGCGGCCGATCGCGCCGGAGGAAAGCCTTTGATCTAAAACGTCCGCAAGAGATTTGCAATTCAATTGCTCCGGGAAACCTCTCTGCAAGGCTAAAAACGAGCCGCAGTTACTTGCAGGAAAAAGGTCTCGCTAGCACCAATTAAGCACATAAAATAGCTCAAATAAAGCCATCCTGCACTTTGAGAAGACTATAAAGGGATTTTAGGTGTTAGAAAAAATAGCACATAATTATCCTGTACTCAAATCCGTAAAATATTTTATTTTTAATATCCGTAAAATATCCATGTAAAAAGTCCAGAGTGCTTGGAGCACCTCAGACACGCCCACGCCGCAGCCGGCAAATAAACAGTTAATTTGAACTCGGGTTTGGGCAGATGTGCAAGCTTGAGAGTGGGTTTCTTTTAATCCTCATGTCCCCCAATATGATCCCTAGCATTTACAGAGCTGTACAGTGCAGGCTTGAATTTATTTTTCAGTTTTTATATTTCACAGATTACGGCCGGTTCCAAGATATGCGGCCGGCCGTAAAAGGAGATCCTTGCGGGGCCGTATAATAGAATCGCGAGTTAACTGAACCCTCGCAAGGAATCGCAGCCTTACGGCCGATTTACGGCCGATAATAGAATGAGGCCCTAAGTATTGGGAATGGCTATGTCATGAGGAGCAGAGCAACTGAGGTGGTAATAAAAAAAGGAGTAACAGTAGGTATCACTTTTTTTTTGAACATAAAGGCATTCACTATGAAAACGTATGTTAAAGGGCTACTGCAATGCTCTAACAAGAGAGCTAGTTGTTTTGTGTATTGATCATTAGCAAAAGTCCTGTGAAATGCTTTGTATTAGTAATATCCAATATTGGTCAAATTTTTCTGCATTGTTTATTGAATAACTAAGCATTTTTAATGGCATTTTTTTTCTAATCCCGAATCAAATACGGTTAAAAATAAAAAAGTATAGTTTGCAGCTTTTCTTTACTGTGCTTTTTCCCTCCTTGTGTCTGTTTTTCTCAGATGGGAATGTGTAAGCTAATGAATTTCCAATTAGCTCTGCTGAGAGCACTGGCACATATAACTGCAACACTACCATTGTGCAGATATATCTGCCAAAGTCTCTTCCCACCTCAGGAAATTGATGTCCTGATGCCAAAAGGATAAATTCCACAACAATAAATTAGAGGCTGTATTATTTTTCACATTCTAAAAATGCTGTATTTTAAATGTAGTTCTTCAAAATAGTACATTTCAAAAATATGTCCGCACTGGTCCTTTAAATATCAGACTGTAATTAAATGGATTATTTCTATACTAATAAGGTAATTAAGAGGACGGGTGTTTGCCTGAGATACCGGTCTAAAGAGCCTTAAGAACAACTGATTAGATAAAGGGGTCAAATAATCACTTATAGACTGTCCCAAAGGAAAAGCTCATTGACAACAGAACCATAACAAGTCTCAAATGGTGTGCACTGTGTTGATATACATTTGTCCTGAAAAATTAGCACTGTTTGCTAGACAAAGCCATCTCCCCATTGACCTAGTAGTGTGTGAATACCAGCAGCTGCTGAGTTTGTTTGATCTCTTGAATGTAAGTTAAATATGGAATATTGTTTTTGTTTTTTTTAAATCATTGAATATGACTTTTAATAATTATAATTGTCTCATTTAATTAATCTACTTTCTGTTATAAGCACATTATGGTGATCCATTAAATCACAGAGCAGCTACCATAAATATTCCCATTGTACAGACAGAAAATTCCTCTATAATAAGTTTACACCCACCTCAGGAAGTTGATCAGCAGAAGTCAAAATGGTACATCCCACTGCAGCATAATAGTATAATAAATTATAATTTTTTAAATTTAAATTTTTTTTGCTATTCTACAAAATAGTATATTTTTAATATAGGAAAGCAACATTTATGGTCCAGTTAATGTTTGAGTCAAATGTAAAAAATATAAGCTATGCTTTTTCTACAAATAATAATAATGATGATGAGGATAATATATTGTATGCAAAGTGATGTTAACAAAGACTAAGCAGAACTTGGCAGGTTAAATAAGAAGGTGATCGACAGGTTGGTTATATATTATCTTGTATGGGTCCCAATATAAAATGAGGCAGTGGATTAAGGGCCAGGCGGTTATACCGTCCACTGGACAACAAGCTGTCAGCCTACCTTTGCTGGAAGGTTCAGAATTAATATATTTTCTAAGTTAGGTTTATTAAAAAGTTTACAATGGATCTTTTATGTAAATGAGCTAGCCTGATAGTTCTAGGAAGCTTAAAAACACTTTGGTTTGAGAAAATATGCAGTATATAAATCATCTGCTTGTGTCATGGGCATGTCCATCTTAGGCCAAGATTACATGAGTCTCAATAAGGTTAGTGGGTGATTGTTCACTCTGTGTATTTATATGTAAAAATGCTTAGCGAGACTCACTAAAAGAGGAAAGGATATAGTTTGAATGCTCAATACATTTACATACATGGTACTTTTCAGCAAATACAATAAAAGGTAACTGAACGACATATAGTAATACAAAATATGCCCTGAGTAGTCAATGAAAAGGTTAATGTGTGGAGGGGATTTGCATAGGGCATATGGCAGAGTGTACGGTAAGGGGTATGTGGTAAATAGTGTAGGTACGTGAGATGGCTTATGGATCTCTACTATTTAGGCCCTGTGTCTAAGCTTGTATAGCACAACACAGTCAATGTTTTTTGTGGAAACCACTTGGAGAAAGCACATGAAAATGCAAACAATGAGCGAAGATCCGTGTATATGAACATTCATTAATGATTTGTGTTAATGGCTTAACTGATTTCAGAAAATGCTATCTCAGCAAAATTTGCTTATTGAGCATGTTAGTGTGTCTGATGGATTCTAGTGCTTAGATAGCTAGTCTGCTTGTAGATCAGGGTTATCTTACTGGAGATTTCTCTCTATTGAGTGTTATGTCAAGTGCTACTTTGTAGTGTCAGTTGTTGAACAGAACTGAATAGAGATATTATCTGAATATATGGATCTAGGTATATAATCATATTAAAAACAAAGGCAAAAGGTCTGCCGCCATTATAATAAAGCTAAATAGAACTGTGTAAAATGTATATTTATTGTAAACTTTCTAAAAACAATTTTTCCCTAATATCATTTTGAGTTCTTCATAGGAGCATTTAATAAATATGACACTTTAGGGGTCCTTTAAGATCTAGGTATTGTCAAAAGGACTCAATGAAATTCTCTTTTCACTAAGAACTGTGGAATATGATCTCATTATTTCCATTATACAATTAACAACCAATATAACGAGTTGTTAATTGCCATAATAGAATAAATATGTAATCATTTTCAAATATTGTAATAAGCTATATCATAATGTAAAATAGCAAGTCATAAGGAGGCTTAATCATCACTACTGTAAAAAGTGTTATCTTAAAAATGCATGCAGTAAATGCATTTATACAGCAGATGGCAGGCAGTATACATCAGTTTTAAACAAGTTAATGTTGTGCTTAATGATTTTAAAGAGTTTATTGGAAAAATAATGGTTGTAGTTTAAACCTGGAAGCAAAATTGTCATGCTGGAATAATATGCATGTGGCCGTAAGACTGTTTCACATTGAACTGTGAATCATTTGCACATTGCACTAGAAGTATCTTTTAGCTATATTTGTAACTATTTATTAGATAAAATGATCTCAGGTAGTGCTGTAGTTAAAACTCTTCAAAAAAGTGTTTCCAAAGACATGCATGAAAAATGACATGTAGCAATGGATACATGGAAACATGGCCCATAGAATGTTTAATCTCCACCATCAGCATATAAAACAGTAGAGGGACCTTCTTATAATATATAAATAAATATTTCAACTATTTGCCTTGCTTAATAGCCCTTGTTTCCAAATACTGCCTACATGCTTCTTCCACTCCCCTACAGACCTATATCTTGTGTTACCTATACTTTCTTTAAATGTATAAAACATTTTTTAGCCACAGTTGTACCCTAGCCTTGGCATTCTATAAATAAAAAGTAACAGTGATAATAATAATAATAATAATAATACATGTGGACTCACTTCTCATAGCCTTGTCTCACTACCACCTTTTATTTATACAGCTCATTCCACCTCTTGAACTCCCTTCCAAACTCAATCACACTCTTCCAGTCAACTCATGGCATCATATGCTCAACAGAGACACCAGTCCAACACTTCCCATACTAAGCTATCATCTCATCTTCGTGTTTCAAACTTGTCACACACTACTCCATCTGTTAAAATCTCAACTTTATTATTGCTCCATCTTCCACTATGTAACACAAGTGCTCTATATTAAAATTATACCCTGTTTTCTGCTCTGCTTTCTCTTATACTTCCATGCACGTTGTTGTTTTTCAGTCCTTCAGTCGTGTTTGACTCTTGATGACCATATGGATGCAGTATGTCAGGCACATCTCTCTGTGTATCTGGTTGTCTTATCCATATGGTTTTCTTGGTAAATATATGGGAGTGGTATGCCAGTTCCCTCTCCAGTGAAATGTAACTTGAATGATCTCTCTGCTATGACCTGCCCATCTTGGGTGACCCTACATGTTGTAGCCTTACATTTTAATTTAGGTACACAAGCCCCTTCCCCAAGACAAGGTAGAGATCCAGAAAGGAACTTCCATGGATCAGACCATCTAAATGTCTGACCTGCACTTCATCATGTATCCTCTTGTGTCCTTATTACCATAGATCAGTGGTGGGCAACTCAATACTATGAGGACCACCAAGAGTGTATGATTTCTAGATCTCTCTGCTTATACATTCAAATTCTCTCTGCCTACACGAAAGGTATTGCGTTATTATTATTCTATGTAAAGAGTCAACTTATTCTGTAATACTAACTACAGGTTTACAATAATGAAAAGACACAATACACTTATTGATACAAAAGCAGATGCCTGCCCTTGAAAAAGCAAGTACAAGTAAATAACGCTTTTATACAAATTGTTTACAAGATTGAAGGCTCGCAATCTCACAGACTAAAGGAAACAAAAAAATGCACAATATAGATGAATGCAGTGGCAAATGTGTCTGATCGAGAGTAGTGAGTAGGTGCCTGAGATTAAAGGGTTGCTCAGGAAGAGAAGGGAGATAAGTTATTTTAGTTATTTTATTAGTAGTTGAAGTATGTGAGAGAATTGGGGTCTGTGTTTAATTAGATCTATAATACACCATCTGTGGGAATGGGCAGCTGATTACCCCAACATGATGTAGTCAGTTCTACAAAGCAGCAAAAAGCAAAAGTGTCTGGACTATTGTCATGTTTCATTTAGAGAGTTTCAGAGGTGATGTGATTATCTAGGGGGCTGAGAGTATCCAGATACATTAATTTGGATCAATCCACCTGTTCTCAGGCAGAGGGATACTGAAATCATGGCCTGCTGGAGTTCATTGTAGGACTGAGTTGTCCACCATTGCCCTAGATTATAAATTGTAAGAATAGTGCCTAAATTTGTCTTTATTCTGTCTAAATACCAACTGAAACGTAATTACTCAAAAATATGTATTGCATAGTTCTATATAAATTGGTAGTGCTTTATTAAGTTAAGTTAATAATATTATCGTAATCATAATAATCATAAAAATGAATTCTCTAAATATTTAACATTCAGTTTTTTGTACTTTATTTTATTAAGATTTTATTAAGTTTTTTGTATCTAAAGTCATTAAATTTGTACCTGTTTGGGTCTGCTCTCTGTAGCTCATGCAGATCATGAATACACATAGTGTGAAGTGCAGCATTAGCAAATTAGTGACCCATCTCAAGTAGCATGTTGCAGAATCTTGCCGCTGATTGGTTACTATGAGATTGCAACCCCTGTACTTAGAAGTACACTGTCTTCATGAGCTGCAGAGCAGAGAAATCTGCTAGGAACTAGATTTTAGGTATAACAGACGGAGCTTTTATGCACTTCTTAATAAAATAAAATAAAGTACACTAAAGTAAAGAGATACATAGGTATATTTTATTCCTGGTGAAAAACAGAAACCTTCCATGTACATTTAATAGTATTTTCTATTGGATAGTTTTCTTATATTTTTAGGTGTTTACATTTTAATGTAGTTTAGTGCCATTTCTTGTACTTTTTGTATGTATTACTGTAAGAGTGTATTGTGCAGGTGCCATTACTCAATCAATAGCTTAGTTATGTGTGATGATCCAGGGGTAGGGGATATTACTGCCCAGGGCCACCTGCTATAGACTACAGGTTAACTACCCACGAGAACCGTTGGGTTCTTGGAAATCTCGGCACCAGAACCCGATAACTGGCTTCTGTATCAGTCAGGGTCTCTCCATCAGGAAATTGGCACTTCCAGGAGTCTCAGCAACCTTCCTGTCCTGTGGTAGTGACCAGGAGAAGTTACTTGCAGGGTGGAGTTAGGATCAGTATCGCAGCCACCAGGATTCAATAAGAGAGCATACAACTGCTATATGTCTCAGCAGTCAACTGTTATATTTGAAAAGTTAGCAATAGTTATAGCAGTTAGATTCAGAGGCGATGTATACAATACAATAAGGACAGGGAGTGGCAGACAAACACAGGGGATTGACTCCATATGGGATCTAATAGTCTGGCATCTTGCCATCCTGTCTTGCACATTATTATTAACCTTTATTTTTATTGTGCCAACATATTTCATAGCGCTGTACAGGGGATAAGAACAAGGAAGAATACAATGTTAGCAAACTGCAGAAAAATGGAGGGCCCTGTTTTGAGTTTAGAATCTTTGCAGGAAGTGCTTTTTTCCAAAGCACCATGAAATATTGGAAACTCGCTACTTACAATCTAAAGGGTATGGAAGAGGCAGAGACTTGCAGAGGAACAGATAGGGGATAGCAAGGGTAGGGAAGAAAGTTAAAGTTTACTTAGGTAGGAAGGTATCTGACATTGTGAGGTAAATGGCTCAAGTGTGTAATATGTTTGTCTGTCCCTAGTGGTCAGATAATGTAACCTGCTAGTGGAAATGTCAGGTCAGGCCCTGGGTTAGGAGATATATCTCCAGAAGCCAGAGGAGAGAGAAGGAAGGAGGAGATAGTGAGTGGAGGAAGGAGTGTAGCTCAAGGGAGCATAAAAGGGGAGATGAGAGCATGGAAGGTAAGATGGTTATGCTGGAGAAAAGGCAGCGGGTTTAGAGGAAGAATAAGGCAGGAGGAAATATTGTGTAAAGGTTAAATTAGGAGGTGTTCCTAATTGATCAGCTGAAAGAAATGTATGGGATTCAATACATTTAGCGCAATCAGGGTGGGAGGGATGTGAGGGGATTGTGTGTGTAGTTCTGTTCTATCTGTGCAGGGCAGGAATTATGTCTGTTGAGTGAGGGACAACTATTTGTACACAGGGAGTTATTTAAGGAGAAACAGGATGTTATTAGAGTGTGATAGGGAGGAGTTAATTTATACAATGGGAGGATGGGGGAGGGCTTACAGATACAACCATAGAATTGAATAGGTCTAAAAAGTAACAATGTCCCCAAAAATAATAATAGTTAAATGCAAAATATTATTAATAAAAGTACAGATGGCAGAAGCAATTGAGCCCCCTCAAGTGTCTTCAATATACCTTAGGAGTGAGGCTGGTGTGTAGTTCTGTTGGATCAGTGCAGGCCAGGAATGATGTCTTAGGAGTGGGGCTGGTGTGTAGTACTGTTGGATCAGTACAGGGCAGGAATGAAGTATTTGGAGTGGGGCTGGTGTGTAGTTCTGTTGGATCTGTGCATGGCAGGAATTATGTCTTAGAAGTGGGGCTGGTGTATACTTCTGTTGGATCAGTGCAGGGCAGGAATGATGTATTAGGAGTGGGGCTGGTGTGTAGTTCTGTTGGATCTGTGCAGGGCAGGAATTATGTCTGCCTATGTGAACAATAGGCAACCTCCAATACATGCTTATCTGGCAAACAATGGGACTAAACAGATTACAATACAATGTCTGTCTACATTGTAGTTTCATGACCATTTTAAACATTACACAGAATGCAGTAATATTACATGGGGAATTACATATAGTATACAGGATAAGGCAGAGACATATGCCATAATACCATATGAAGCATGGTGGTACACTATGGTCTTATGTTTTGGGACTATTCACCCCCACCACCCACATGCCCACATTTCCCATGTGGCAATATAATTCCCCTACCCATTTTCCAATGGGGTGGTATGTCCTCTATGGTGGCTCATTGCACCAGGATCCAGTCCATGGAAAGGGGTCTGTGACATTATCATTTATATTTTCATATACATTGCTCATTATATCCAAGTGCAATGACCTACATTTACAAGTCTAATTCACAGTTCATTGTATTTAAAGGATCACTGTATTTCAAGAAAAAAACATTTGCTTGTCAAGTATGTGCCAAACTAACAGTATTAGCAGCAGTGTAAACCATGGACACAAAATCTTTTGGGGGGAAAATCTGAATAAAGTTTATTCAAACAATAAGCCATATTGTGCTTGCTATATCTCTTTCCTTTCACGGGGGCATGTTTTTTAGCTTTCAGTGGAGGGACGGGTAGCAGGGGAGGCAACAGGGAGAAGTCTAGAGGCTTTGCTAAAAAATTGGATATGACGCACACCCCATTCCACCACAACAGGTACAGAAGCAGGCAAGTTGTTTTAATAATTCTCCAGAAATGTACATACCCCTCTCAGAGTCCTGCAGAGTCATCAAATGTATTTTCTAATTTAAAACTAGCTTTATGACTTTTTTCTGGAGTAATTATGCTCTTAAACTCAAAGTAATGAAACATATTGTCACCACCCACTTCTTGGACCCAGATGGCACTCCCCAGAACCCCACAATCAACGACCCTTCAGGGCCCAAAAGTGTATGTGAAGATCAGGGGACTTTTCTTCAGGCACAGACTATTTATTTTCCCTGGTTGTTCTTACAATCATCTAATCTGTTCTTGCCACAAACCCTGTATCTTGTATTAATGTTAATACAGTGTATGTAGTTTTCATGTTAACCCTATTTTTAGTTCACTATTAATTAATATAAAAATAAAGTGCAAACATTTTAGCCCGAAAATACACATTTTACCTTATTAATTGCCACTGCTGTACTCTTCCCACTTCTCTAATTGTCCTGAGCACTACTAAAAGGAAGTTAAATATTTAATCTGTGATAACATCGAGCAGACTGCCTTGCTAATAATGTTTTATCAATTGAAATCTTCCACTTCCTTTCAGTAATGCTTAGGACAATGAAAGGTGAATAGAGGTTTAACAGTGGCCATTAATGATGTAAACTTTGCTTTTAAATTATATTTTCAAGCTAAAGTTCACACATGCATTTTTAAGTTAATTAATGGGGTACTAAAAATTAACAGTCTTATTAAATTGCGATTCGGCTAATTGAAAAGGGCTCTATATAAGCACATAGCATATTTTTTTACAGAAGTTTTTAGTTAGTAAACTTCTATCCAAAAGCAAGGTCTTCACTAACTAAAAACTTCTGTAAAAAAATATGCTATGTGCTTATATAGAGCCTTATTCAATTGGCCGAATCGCAATTTAATAAGGCTGTAAAGGTTTAATATGAAAAGGGCTTACACTGTCCATTTAACAATAGACTAACATACTTTTTTACAAGTTCATTATATATAAAGAATATGGGTCAAATGTTTAAAATTAACACAAGTATAGTCACTTTGACAGCATGGATTTGGTGCAGTGATTTTATTGTTTGCTACAAATTTTGTGAATTCACAGAAATATCTTGAAATGGATTATTTTAATTAATAAACTCTAAGGCCCTCATTCAATTGCAATTCGGCCAATTGAATAGGGCTCTAAATAAGCACATAACATATTTTTTTTAAAGAAGTTTTTAGTTAGTGAACTTCTATCCAAAAGCAAGGTCTTCACTAACTAAAAACTTATTTAAAAAAAATATGCTGTGTGCTTATTTAGAGCACTATTCAATTGGCTGATTCACAATTGAATGAGGGCCTAACTGTATACTTACATAATGTGGTTGTGTTGTCCAGGAGGGCCCACTGCACTGTTAGGGGCTCTGAGGGAAACCTGGTACCAGAACACAGCTCCTTCCCTTTCCCACAAAGAATAATGCCCAAACCCCTGAATACGTGGACTGTGGTTGCCATGTTGGCCCAAGATGGATAATGTTACTACAGATATTTGTACATGACAGCTATATCATCTATTGTGGGTCATGTTTTACTGTTTGTTATGAGCCATGTTATACTTGTTAATATGTGATGTAGAGTTATGGTTGTGTGGATAAGCCATGTCGTTCATGAAGGGGACTACAATAAGGGGTTGGTCATAGTTATTGTATGTGTGCGTGTCCCATAAAATATCCACCCCTGTTTTTAAGAGCTGTCTTTTAAATTCTGTTTTTTAAATTCTTAATAAAATACATTACACACAAGTAAAGTGATACATAGGTATATTATACCTATGTATGTGTCAGTGATGTGTGCACACAGCCATTAAACTCAGTAGAGAGTGATACATATGCATAGAAAAGGTTAAAATTGTTATGCGCACACTGGGGCTCCTCCATTTCACTGCCTAGGGGCTCCAAGAAGGTAAATCCGTTACTGGCAGTTTGAGTATTATACACAAGGTAGTGTGTGTGTGTGTATTAAACACAAGACTGTATATGTGTTGGCTATACACAGAGCAGTGTGTGTGTGTGTTTATTATACACAGGGCAGTGTGTGTGTTACACACAGGGCAATGAGTGTGTGTGTTATACACAGGACAGTGTGTGTGTATATGTGTATTATACACAGGGCAGTGTATGTGTTACACACAGGGCAATGAGTGTGTGTGTTATACACAGGGCAGTGTGTGTGTATATGTGTTTTATACACAGGGCAGTGTGTGTGTTACACACAGGGCAATGAGTATGTGTATTATACACAGGGCAGTGTGTGTGTGTATTTTACACAGGGCAGTGTATGTGTTACACACAGGCCAATGAGTGTGTGTATTATACACAGGGCAGTGTGTGTGTGTATGTATATTATACACAGGGCAGTGTGTTTGTTACACACAGGGCAGAGAGTGTGTGTGTTTTACACAGGGCAGTGTGTGTGTATGCATATTATACACAGGGCAGTGTGTGTGTGTATTATACATAGGGCAGTGTGTGTGTATGTGTATTATACACAGGGCAGTGTGTGTACATTTTACAGGGCAGTATGCGTGTGTGGCCTTAACAGTTGTTAACTGTATTGAATAATTGAATAATTGTATTGTTGTGTGAATTTGTTGTGTATAAGTGGCAACCAGTCATGTTTGGTATTGAAATGCTGAATTTTCCCCAGAGAGTTTAATAAAACAGATTACCAGGGTCCCTGGGGCACACGGGTCACCGGTTACGAGTTGCTTGGTTGTAGGGGATCCTACAGTGGGGGAAGAGCTGACCGGCACCAGGGGACAGTGGACACTTAGGTGTGAATGGGGAAGCAAGATGGGGCATATGGATGGTCCTGTACATAAGAGACTGAGTGTCTCCACTCCTGATCTGATCACATACCCCCTGTAAGTTCCAAGACCAAGGAGGGTGAGTAGGGTGGGTGACATCACTGATGGACAGGCCTCCCCACATGGTAAGGCTGGGGGCTGGTGGAGAATGGATGGACTGGGTTGTGTATAAATGTGCTTTGTATCAATAAAGGAGTTGCTCAGTTTGAACTTACATAAGAATTGTCTATGGTTTATTCCGAGGGAATCTAATAAGTTTAACCACTGGAATTAATACCACAGGCTCTTCCTGCAACTCTGGTATTATCTAAGCTGAAAGCAGGATGTCCTCTCATCTCCTGGTCATGACAGTGGTGGATGTGATTATAGTAGCAAAAGCCTTTAGACAATACATGGAACGATTACCCTGATTTTAGGACTGTACCATCTCTCCAATTTGCTCAGACAATTCAATTAGCCGTCAATATGTAAAATATTTATAGCAGAAAATGTAAACTATTTAACAGAGACACTAGGAGGAGAACATATATTTTATATGGAAGTCAAAGAAATATAATTATATATTAAAATATATATATATAAACAAAAATTGTTTCAGAGATCGGTACCTGAAAAAGCAAAATACTATAGTTTAGTGTACAGTAGATAATGTCAGCTCTCAAACACTGTAACCAGAGATATAGGATGTAGTTTCCAGAACATGTATGCTTTAGAGTTTCTCTAAAAAAATGACCATATATCAAAATTATTCTCAGTTATCATGGTTTTTAGTTTGAAGTCTGTTAGAATAAAAGCCAAGGACAATGATAAATGAAGATTGTAAAAACACAAGATATATAAGAAATGTCTGTGCTCAAATAGTGATAAGCAATGCACACACTATTTTAGCAACTCAGCTGTGCTAATAATATCACAAATCCCCAGCCAATGTACAGTGATCACAAATGATGTGCTAACATGCATCTCTGTGGCAGCCGGCAATTTCTTTCTTTATAAGTGTTAACTCTCTAGGAAGTTCCATGAAAGTTTAGATGAATCATGTGGCTAAAGGTCAACATAAATAAACCATATGGAGAGAAAGGCCATAAATGAAGAAAGATATCTACAGGAGAACAAGGATGGGTGATGAAGAAACATAAATGAGGGGAAATGAAAATAGGAAGAGGGAAATTAGAGAAAAGAAACATATCAAATCCGAGACCTATTACATTTCTGATTGTCTTTTTTACTTACTGACATCATTGTGTTATTCCTTGCGAACATCTACATAACATATTTATTATTACTAAATTGCTGAAGTCATCTTTGTGTATGGCATGATTATAATTTAGTTTCAATAAGGCCAGCAAAGCAAATTAGTTTTGAGTTTAACTTTGTTCTTGTGGACATAATAAATTACATATAGAGAAAAATAAAATATGTATAAACCTAACTATAAACATATAAGACAAAGAAATCTAGAGAGCAGAGAAGTACATAAGGTGAAATAAAATTATTAATTGTTAGTTATTACTAGTGATGTCCCGAACAGTTCGCCGGAGAACTATCCGCTGCGATTTTCGCATGTTCGCGTCCGCCACGAATGGCGAACATATGCGCTTTTCGGTTCACCCCCTATACTTTATCATTGAGAAAACTTTGAACATCATTTATTTTATTTTATAAAAATGTTTGCGTAATCTATGCCTGCCTGCCAGCGTGTGTGTGTGACAGGCTAACACCTAACAGCTTATATTGTGCTTATTTTCACTACTCATACCTGGTGGTGTAACATACATTGAAAACAACCATTTTTTTCCTGTAATCTAATTTCAGTTGCCTGCCTGTGTCAGGCTCACAGCTTATATTGTGCTCAGTGACATAAAACAACACTTTTTTGACTGTAATAGATTGAATAGCAATTGCCTGCCTACAGGCGTGTGTGTGAAGCCTATTGCATCTACTCTGCCAACTTTTGCCAGTGCACAGTGATAAGTCATATCAGGTGCAAGCGTAGTGTACAGTGACATAAAACAACACTTTTTTGACTGTAATCGATTGAATATCAGTTGCCTGCCTATAAGCGTGTGTGTGAGGCCTACAGCGCCTACTCTGCCAACTTTTGCCAGTGCACAGTGACACTCATATCTGGTGGCACCTTAGATTGAACGCGCAGTGCCCCAAATTTGAAGTAGGAGGTCCGACCAAGCATCTTTTTACATTTCCCTGTTCCAAAAATCAATGCCATATACACGTCCCCTAATAGTGGACGTAACAGGGATTAAACTGATAGGAATAAATAGTACAACTTAATACACCACTCCTATCTGGTGGCACATTACATTGCACGTGCAATTCCCCCAAATTCGAAGTAGGAGGTCCGACCAAGCATCTTTTTCCATCTCCCTGTTCCAAAAATCAATGCCATATACACGTCCCCTAATAGTGGACGTAACAGGGATTAACCCGATAGGAATAGTACTACTTAACAGTACACACCTTATAATAACGCAGACAGAGGCAACGCAGAGAGAGGAGTCTGAAGAAGAGGAGTCAGAAGAGGAAGGTGGCTTTGAGGAGGTGGAAGACCAAACACAGCAGGCGTCCCAGGGGGCTTGTTGTCACCTTTCGGGGACCCTTGGTGGCTGGGTGGAGGAAGAGACCTTCAATGACATCAGTGAGGACAAGGAACGGGACATGGCTAGCTTGGTATCCAACCTTGTGCAAATGGGGAGTTTGCGGTTGTGCAAAGGGACTGTTTGCGGTTGTTTGCGGTGCATTAAACGTAGAGATTGGTCTGTTACTGTGAAGCAGGTGTAACCCTTACACTACCTGATCGATACAACATCATACCTGATGTTTTAAAGCATGTTATTCCAAACAATTTAGGAATGTTAGGTGATTTATACCCTTTATGGCTTAAAACCAGACTCTGCATCAACTATGTAATTTTCCGTGGGAGTTTTGCCATGGATCCCCCTCCGGCATGCCACAGTCCAGGTGTTAGTCCCCTTGAAACAACTTTCCCATCACTATTGTGGCCAGAAAGAGTCCCTGTGGGTTTTAAAATTCGCCTGCCCATTGAAGTCTATGGCGGTTCGCCGGGTTCGCCCGTTCGCGAACATTTGATTGAAGTTCGTCTCCGATGATCGCGAACCAAAAATTTCTTTAGTCATTGGTCATTTAGTAATTTAGCCTTTCATTGCACATGGCCAAAACAAATGAGTTAGATCCTGCCAATTTTAAAGATTTACCAAGAATAACCTTTATATGGTTGTTTTGGGGGATAATCTCACTTTTGTCACAGGTGGACACAGAATTGAAGGCCAGTGGACATCCCAATAGAGTGTAGTACAGCCAGGGACCACAGTAAAATCAAGACTAAATTACAGTCCAGTAGTTGAGGTAGGCAGCAATAAGTGAAGTAAGGATTCAAACCAGAGGTTCAGGGAGACAGAGAGTGAAATAATCAGGAGTCTGAGAGTATACTAACCTGTATGCCAAAGATAGGGATAGCGTGATCAAGAACAAGCCAAAAACTCCCAACAGGAAAATAATCAAAATTTTAGAAAATACTTAGATGTAATACAGAGACAAAACATCTAAGCACTATTTCTCAGTTGTTGACATCTTAAATCGATGCCAACTGGTATGTTGCCTGCATCACACAACTGGCAGCCTTTTGTTTGCTGTACTGAAGTGAAAAATACATTATTTCAGTTAATGCAGTGTGTCAGTTGTCATTTGCTAAACATTCCAGTCTAAACATGTGTATGAAGTTTAAAAGAAATCACACAATGGTTAAAGAAACTTAACACATACACATGGTTAAGATGTCCAGGCATTCTGCGAGAGCTGTGGACAGCTACACCGGTTCATCAAACCATATTACCCATGTCATGTTGCTGGAACACACAGGGCCTTCTTAAATTCCAATAGGTACAGACCGATTTAATTGAACCAGCCTGCAACTACATGGCCGAAAGCCAAACCGTAAATCAAGGACATGATCTTGATCAATTAAGCAAGCCCGTAAGTAACGATTTAGAAACAGCCCATAGTAAATGAGACTGTCATCAAGATATCAGTAAAACATGGCCTTTAAACGTCAATCAATTAGTGTTTAGACATCCAATATGTAATCAGGCTCGCAATCCAGCTATTTAAAAATCAATAAAAATGAATTAAGAAACTGTTCTAGTGCATGTGGGTGGCCTGATATGTATTAACTCCTTAATTCCTGATATAGATTTAACAAGGAAATTTAACAAAAAAAAAAAAAAATTTGCAGCTTTGGGAGCTTCGCACTGTTGTGCAATTAATTTGAATGTCTTCCATAGCTTCCCACGTATTTTAAAGTACAGTATTTTTTTATTGTCTTTTATAGTGTTAAGAACAGGTGTTTAACTCCCTTGCGAGTCCTTTCTAATACTCATAGAATTTTTTGCTACATTTCCTATTTACGGGTTTGAAGGCAGTTGCGGGCTTGAGGAGTTGTTGCAATTAAATTGCGATTTGCGATTTTAGCGATTGTTACATTTGCGGGCTTGAAAGATCAAAGGCTTTGACAGGTCAGAGTTACAATTTTGATAACTGCAGGAATTTTCGGCCTGTAGCTCGGAAATAGATTGCGGGTAGCTAGAGGAGGCCAAATGAATATCAGTAACTTTTGCGGGCTACATTCAGTAATTGTAATTTTGACAATTTAATAGGGCCCCTAGTCTAGCAAGGGATGTCTGAATTATATATAAACTCTATATTGGGTGTCAGTCTTTCTTTATATATTACTCACTCAATTAGAAGTCCGCATTTAGCGATATACAGGCAGCATGTTTGCAGGCCTGCTGTGTGTCCAATTACGGTGCTATTCAATTGAATTAGCCCGCAAGTTACAGGCTGAAAGCCGAAACCATAAACCATGCACTCGTATGTAGCATTACAGGGCAGGAACATGATCAATTAAGCAAGGCCGTAACTACCCATTTCGAAACAGCCAATAGGAAAATGAGACCGTCATCATTTCGTCAGTATAAGATGGAGGTTACATGTCAAGCAATTAGTGTTTAGTGGTCCGAAATGCGATTGGCCTTGCAAAACCGCAAAATACAAAATAATAAAAAAGAATGACAATACTGTTGTAGTCCATATGGGTGGCCTGATATGTTTTAACTCATTGATTCCTGAGATCGATATAACTCTGAATCGAAACTTAAAAAAAAATGATTTTTGATTGGCGATTTGCGAGCTTGAAACTGTTGTGCACTTAATTCTAATGTGTTACATCGCTTTCCCCGTCATTTACAGTGCAGTATTGATTTTTTTATTTGCATTTATAGTGTTGCGGACATGTCTTTAACCTCTTTGTGGGTCCTATCTAGGATTTTCTTCTACATTTGCCATTTACGGGTGTGAAAACATTTGCAGGCTTGCAGAATTGTAGCAATTGAATAGCGATTCGCGATTTTAGCTATTGTAACTCTTGCGAACGGGAAAGATTTAAGTCTTCGATGGGGCGTAAATTATGGTTTTAACAACTGCAGGGATTATAAGCCCGTAACCCGTAGACTGTTTGCGGCTCTCAAAAAGACGCCAATTGAATAGCAAATTAGCTTACAACCTACATTAGGGGCTCCCGTAATTTACAATTGCTCAAATGAATGAGGCTCTATGTGTCTGTTTTTCTCACGATGAAGGTTCAGAAAAATCATTAAGTTGTAAGATATGAAGAAATAAAATATCAAAGTACGTATCGCCTACAGTTTTAAATTATACCATATTTGGAACCTCTGTTGTGTCACTTTAATTTATTTGATGAATGTTTTATCTCGATCACTGTTAAAATTATTTTTTCTTTAGAAAATCAAAACAGGGTGACATCACTAGGTTTTTAGACCTTTCCTGTCCGATATATTGGATAAGACAAATAAATGAAGAGAGCATACTTTCTCTATCTCTTAGTGATCAAGAATCTTTCAGGGCATAAAATATGATCTGAAAGCTAACTATTGTGATAGATGCTTTCAATATAGACTAGCATAAACCACAGAAATATTGTTGCCTTGTGATTTCCCATAAGGGCCATGGGAGGTTCATGGAAGTGACCCTCTTACAATGAAAGGTTAAGATCATGTGGTCCTGATGAATGACTTCTCTAACTTCTGAAAGGTGTTATCCCAGGAGAGATCTGTGGTTTGCTATTTGATTGGAAATATGACAGGCATATTGACAAGGCACAATGTGATTTACAAAATTTTGAATTACATTCAACTACAAGACGGTGACAGCTTTAAAAAAATTTTTTTTTATTATTAATAGCAACTTTCAAGAAAATCCAAACAATTGAAACACCTTTCACATTTATTATTGCTACATTCTTTCTTTATATCAGACGTGTGACGTCTAAATCTTTAGAAATGTAGCTGGGATCCCAAATCTTAAAAATGCGGAAGTTCAAATCAGTAACAGCAGTAAATATTACATTCTGTGCTATAATGACTAATTTCAGGATATCAAATATTTTTCTCTAGTACTGTACATTGGCTTCTCTGTTTTTATATGTTTTTTTTCTGATTCTACAGACTGTAAACATTACATAGTCCTTTTAAAATAATTAACTGCTTTTGCAAATATTTCTACTTCTGCTACATGAGTGAATTGTGTCTAACGACACTGTTCACGTCTGAGAGCACTGACAGAAATGTTATCAACACTCTTCTTACTTTTATATAAAAGAAAAAATACACAGTATATCAAATGTAATGAAAGTTTTCAAAACATATGGTTATTACGAAGGGCAGGTGAATTACCGACGAGAAATAGCAGGTTTTCAGTACAACTTGAGGTTGAGCTTGAGGCTCTTTTTATGCCCTTTAGATGCAGCGTCTGCACCATCCATAGTCACCTGTATTTGTCCGGTTGCCAATCATTTGTAATATTCTAGTTGCATTTTATTAATGTGTCAGACTTCACATAATCATAATAGTGGATTATATGCTATTATTATCCTGTGTTACATCTGCAATGGAGAAGTAATGTCCTGAAATGCTATGCAAGTGGTGAATAGAGTGATATTCTAAAATGTGTTGAAGGGAATGAGTGACTGTGAGTGTCAGTACAATGACAAGTCCATATACAGCAGTTCCAGGGACGGATTTAAATACTCTGCAACCCCTCGTTAAAATACCGGCAATTCAACAAATCAACAACAATTTAAAAAAATGAACAATTTCTGCATGCTGTTCAACTGTGTTCTGATGTGGATATTAAATAAATAAATTGTGTAAACTGGTGTTCATAAATATAGTACACGTTAAAGAAGGGGATGAGCAAAGGATATCACCAAGTGCTGGGAGACTCTCTCAGACCTGGCCAAGGAAAACAGGATTTAATAAGCCACCTGCTGACATAACCTCTGAGTTATCTCAATTCCTTCTGTGTCGTCTTTGTCAAATTAACTTTATGGAAAAGTGTCCTCTTTTTTGGGTGTTTTATAGATCTCTACAAGCCTCAATCTTGTAGTGAAAAGTTGTGAGCACCCACAAAATATTTTGTACTGGGGCCACCCATTCACCACCTCAACAACTGTATATTTGACGGACACAACTTCCCTTTGCACTTCCTTTATCTAGTGACTTTGTATCTCAGGTACTGTACCATTGCTTGTTTTTATTTCACTGATTACAAGAGGGTAGCAAACCACAGTAATGGGGTAGTAAATTCATACATTTTCCATTTTGCATTTAACAACATGTTTTAACGGTTAGCAAATTTTGCTTATTGAATGAAAAATTTGTGTTATTAAATTCACCATACTTATTTTTACCTTTTAACAAAGGTATATGGGACAACCCAGAGTTGAGGGCCCACATGCGCTTCAATTTTCTCCCTCTAGGTCTTTTGTGTTCAATCTTCTAGTACCCAGCAAACACTTCTTAGGAGAACTCAGGAAATCACAGATTGCAAGCTCAGCCCTAAGGTTACTGACTTATTCAAAATAATAAACTCTGTTACATCCCCTTGATTAGAATGAAAATATTATAAGAAATAATATCAGACATTCCGCTGATTAGAATGCTAGCATCAGACTGACTGAGCATTTCAGAAAATACAAGACACAAAGAAAAAAAACAACATTAACATGAATTGGGGAGTGACCAAGTTTGAATCCCTCACTTGAATGCACAAACACCAATGACATGGATAGCTGCACTGCTTGAATCAGCATAGCCCAATCAGAATAATCCTGTGTCTGTGGGGACAGAGATGATGTTACAGAATTCCTTTCCTGGGGGCTGGTATGTGTTACCTGAACTGAAAGCAAGCAGCCCATAGAACATTGGAAAGGCATGAATGGACTAGTTCAGACTAGTTACATGCTATAGGTTCCATTGTACTTGCTACTGGTGACCAAATATTATAATAGCAGTAAAATACACAATATCCTTTAAACATTACACATAAAAGCAACATGACATAATCCCCCAAAATTAGTCATGACAGTACAGTTTTACAAACTTTAGCATTAAATTGTTCTTCTAAATAAGAGGTGTTGCAGATTCAATTATATTGTCACCAACAAAAATGGTTCTTGTGTATACAAAATAACCGACTAAGAAAACTATTCAAAAAGCTTTCTGGAGCTATGCTGCAGGATACAAGAGAACACAGGCACTTGTTTTATGCAGTATTTTCTTCTATAATATACTTGCAAACACATGAAGAGAAAATGTGGAACTTTACTATGTCTTAAATTGGTGGAAATAATAGTACTTGCTGACATGTAACTCTGATATCATTCAATAACAGTGTGTGTTAAATTGGTCAATAAAAGCTGAAGTGCTAAACATCTGTTTTGAACAAAATCAATTATTGTTTGAGTCAGCTATTTGCATTATTTCTAATGTTGCATTTCTATAGATTTCCATATTGGTCTAAAAAAAAAAAGATCAGTATCTCAGTTGAGCATAATAATTCCACGTTATTACCTATTACATTCAACTTAAATTTTGTCAAAAGCCATAAAAAATAAATGCATTTTCATTAGTGAAAAAAAAGGAAAATTAAAAAAATTATACAAATTTAGACATCAAATTAAAAATAATTGGTTCGTCCTCACATCTCTATATTATGTACGATGCATAATTTTAATACCTATACAATAAATTTAAAACAATTAAAAAAAGTAGAACAAACAGTGTTGAGGTAAAACAGTGGAGAATGTTGCATGTTTATTTGATGCCTCATTAAGTAAAATATAATCATCACAATCATAAACAAAAATGCAGGTATCGCAGAATTTGGGAAATCAAGTGAAAGAACCGAGCAGAAAAGCAAAAAAAATAGTTATGGATGAATTTAATGACTATTCGTTAAAAGAGCACAGAATCCTCTTAAACAAACAGGAGATGCTTTCATAGAATATTGAATAGATGCCAAAGAGAGTATATTTTCACAACCTGCGTTGCTATAACTAGCTAGTACACTTATCAACCTGTCAGGTGTGCAACCTCTTAAGTCTTTAGACACCAGTCAAATGAGCTGACTCAGTTGGGATTTCATAATGTCTGTCAATCATTAGTGACAAGTGAATCTCATCAGGCCACTAATAGCATACCTGAAGCAGCTCACAAATTACCTCCCTGCTGGGAGACTCTCTCAGACCTGGCCAAGGAAAACAGGCTTTAATAAGCCACCTGCTGACATAACCTCTGAGTTATCTTGTCACACTTCCTTCTGTGTCGTCTTTGTCAAATAAATGGTCTCAGAGCTATAGTATATGGAGAAAAGAGTCCACTTTCTGCTTGTGAATTTAATAGCATATAAAATGTGGCGCTCTTAGTATCCTTTCTATACAGTATGTATCTGCATTAATGATCAGTTCCTAGACAGAGGTCTTTATAAAATGTACAGTACAACTTAATCCGTGTAAATACCAATATAGCAAACATTTGTTTTAGGAATAGCACAAATATGTAAACTTAAAAAACCAAGACAAATGGTATAACAAATAAAATGAATAATTATTTTAAAGATACAGTTAATGCTATTTTTGATTAAAATAAATATAAAACATAATCTACAATCTTAAAAATACATAGTTACAGCACATGAAACTTCAGAGCAACTGAACAACAAAAGATGACATAGAAGAAAAAAACATTTTAACACGCTATAATATAATATAACATGCTTGGCATTGAATTTTATATGTTTAAGCTTAATGGACACACCTAAACTTAATTTGTTCTTTATGGAAGAAAGCATTCTTTTAGATTGATTTTAAGTGGAATGTAAAGTGTTTTTCTGAAACTACAAGCGGAGTTTCCCCATTGGAAATAGATAGTTCTGCGTTTAGTCATCTGCTTTGGTGGATGGACATAAATCTAGGAAATTACAGTACATTGATCAAATAGATTATTTTATTATACAAATTTTTAGGTGCTGAATTCAAATATGGCCATGAATGTAGGAGTTACTATTTTTTCTTATTCCTTAATCTATCATTTATATGAAAAATATGAGTATCTTAAAAAACAATATTATATTATGATTGTTATAAAATTGAATTTATTTGAATTTTTGTTTACAAACATTGTGTTTTTATAGGCTATTTCAGTGTTACTATCATACATTTTTAATGGTACCCATGAAAAAAGCTGTAAAAAACAGTAAATTCTTGTTAACACTTGCAAGCTGTTAATTTTTCTTTCCATGTGTTGAAGTGTCTTGCATCGACCTTGTATCTCTCCTGGTATGGTATTGATATCCTTGAGAAAACTTTACCCCTGATCATCGCTGAATGCTCCTAGGTTCTGGATCTTTAAAGACATCCTGCTGCCAATATTTTCTAGTTCTTCTGAAAATCTTGAATGAGTTCACAGTAGTTTTTCACTCTATACTTCCTCAGAAAACCTGTGATCACAGATGGGAATGATTTCTATGAAGTGCGCTCCCTTAGATTACATTTTTCTTCAAGTATCATTCATTATCTTACTAATCTGCAGACCAGCAAAGAGACCTTCTTTGAGTTTAACGTCACTTAGGTTGGGGAATTGTCCCTTTACATAGAAAAATGCATCACTCGATTTGTCCATATCTTTGACAAAACTCTTCAAAAGGGCAATTTTATCTTTTTTGAAACTCTTAAGTTTACTAGTTAAGTTCTGCTTTTGGGTAAAATAAAAAGAACCATATGTTGATATGTACCCTGTAGAAATGTTTCTTAACTGCAATATTCGGAGCATCCTAGCAAACCAAGCTTTTAACAATAATTATCTTGAACTGAAGTGTTTATTCAGTGATTTAGTGATTAAGAGCCCCATTAAATTCCAGCCTTGTAGATACAAGGTTTGAACTTAAGCCCTACGTGCTCCAAATTTTGAAAAGTTATGACGCTATTAAACTAACCCTGCTGCGAGCAACGTGTGAGCTACGCAGCAGGGCTGTCCATGTCAAACACGGAGAAACAGTGCATGAGTAGTGACAGCCTGCGGGATGATCTCGCAGGCTCCCCCACATCATCACTTGCCGTGAGGGTCCTGAACGGGACCTCCGCAGCAGTTCTACATATAAGCCCTCCCGTGGGGGGTACTCCAAGTACCCCCTGGCACCTAAAATTAACCCCCCTCTATGCTGGAGGCCCCAATCGAGGATCCCCCAAGTGACCCCCACATTAACCCCTTGCTGGCAAGGGTCCATAGGGACCCCCGCAGCCCCCACATTAACCCCTTGCAGCAAGGGTCTCCGCTCAGCATAGATCAGGACCCCACTGCATTTAAAAGTTTTACATTTCCCACTGCGACTCCTTTAAGGGCCTGCGACACACCATTAGCCAATCCTGGCCGCTGGGGTACTGTAAGTACCCCAGTAGCACCTAACATTAACCCCCCTCTATGCTGGGGTCCCCATCGCGACCCCCAAAGTGTCCCCATATTAACTCTTGCAGCGGGGATCATGATCGGCATCGATCATGACCCCGCTGCATTTAATAAGTACCGTAAAGGTCCTGAAAGGACCTGCGCTTAAAAATATTAACCTTTGCCGCGGGGGTACTATAAGTAGCCCCCAGGTACCTAAAATTAATCCCCATCGCTCATGGGGCTCTATACAGAGCTACAAAATTAAGAGGTTGGAAGAATAGGGTAACCTTCTTGTGTCCTTAGGAGTGTGTAGAATACAGCTCCAAAGCACTGGATTTGAGGTGATTGTCCTTGTGTGGAAGAATGTGATTGCCTTTTCTGTGTACTTACAAGGTTGGAAGATTAGGATCACCTTTTCTGCGTCTTTAGGAGAGCCTGAAATGCAGTTCAGAGGCACTGTAATTGAGGTTTCTGTCCTAGGTTTGAATAATATTGTTACATTTTATGTGTCCTTAAGAGGTTGGAAGAATAGGGTAACCTTCTTGTGTCCTTAGGAGTGTGTGGAATACAGCTCAGAAGCATTGGATTTGTGTTGTCTGTCCTGGGTTGGAAGAATATATTACCTCTTCTGTGTCCTTAGAAAATGCAGCGCAGAAAGTACTCTGCATTTGTATGCAACATCAGGAAGATGATCCAGAGGAAGTGTATCAAATAATGTGAAGGGCCCAGGTGCTGCAACCGGACATGCCAGCATTCAATGCCAAACACATTTGAAATGTTGTAGCTGCCTTTGATTGGCTCCAAATAAAAATGAATTAATTGCTAATTTAGCTTGGATTTATGGGGGTATTCTCTCCCAAAATCAACTACCAGAAAACTGAACAGATTTTGCAAACTTTTGGGCAAGTATATTAAAGCTTATTTTAGGATTTTTCACTATTGTTTGTCCTCTATCAGATGCATTCATAATCCATGAAACTTCTATATGTCTTTAATCCTGAGCTTAACACCAAACATTTTGACACTCGTTACTTTAACTCTTGGAGTCATAGTGCCTCCTAGCCTTACCATATTCCCCTGTTTATCCTATTTCCACATCTGTAACTTGTTACTTGTTCTCCAGTCCTATAAATGTAGCCATTATGCCCCTTTGCCTACTCTTCATTATATATGCCACACCATGTACTAGATGTAACACTTGGTATGTATCAGACAAAATCAGTGGCATGACATGGTTTTTATATGTGCAGTATATATACATAGCTCATGCACTATGGACACTGTACAATGACAACATACATTTATAGGCACATGCCCCGATAGCCATTGGTGATTTACTGCGACCCTTGACTGTCCAAGCTTGAAACATTCTGAGAGATGCAGTTACATGGCTAACCAGGGATTACACTAAATCAGCTGAATGCATTTGATTCTGTCCCCATAGCATGGACAGGATAACACATATCTGGATGATTTATTGTTGAAGAACAGGAAAAAATGTTGTTATGAGGACACTGTTTTTATCTTTATGAGATATTTTGTTGCATCGATTGGACTGATGTCCATCTACTCGTTACACTTGATATTTATATACACCAGCAAAGAGATGTACATAAGAGTCATTAGGCATCCAACCAGAACTAAACCACCTTTTTGTACAAGTCTTTTTTCATTTTGCAAATTAATCTCTGGATACTGTGAGGAAGTAAATACTCAATGGTAAGCCACCATGAGTAGATCTGTAGAAGACATGTCATTCTACAAAAACAAACAAACAAATAAAAGACTCAAATACTAATGCACACAGAAGGATATTAAGCAAACAAATACTTTTTATCTGCAATGCTGGGTTGGTAAACCTTATCATATACTTTTTATTGTCTTCTTGTTACTTGTATAACTGTGTTACTTTGTATGCATAACACAGGACAACAAAAACAATCTTGTTTTTTAGGCCTGTTCCTGGGGTTATTGGGGCGCTGATACAGAAAATTGCATTGGATAGACAGCATCAGCTCTAGTTTCTTAGATATAGATATGGGATAGTAGAGCAATTCCCACTCTTGGAAGTCTTACAAAAGGAGCGTCTTGTGTGTCGAATGACCATAAAGTGGTGTTTGGCATATGTTCTGTATCTCAAGAGCTGATAAGGGAAAACTGGTGCCATTTTTGGAATCAGCAGGTCAAATATACCCAGAAACAGGTCTAACATTTGAGGCACCAAAATGTGTGTTGGCCTGTGTGATATTACAATGACATTTTACTCCACATTGATAGGCCTGATGAAACAATTTTATAGTAAAATAATGGAACTTCAATACCTAGCAAGCGATAAACTCATCAAAACAGCATCAAAACTGTGCTACTTCTTTTCTTATCATGAGATGAAACATCTAAAAGTAAGAAATGAAAAACCGTACACAGAGAAATTTTGTATAATTTCACAGTAATCTTTACTCATATGACTTTGATCACACCATGTAATTGTTGTTTTAAAGTTACATCAATACACTTGTTAGTAATGTTAAAACTTTAACGTATTTATGAAAATTGCAGTTCTATTTAACAACTGGATATGTGTATAAAAAAGTTTTTAAACTGCGTTATTTTCTCAATATCTAGGCCAGTGTCATGATTATATTTAACTGTTCTGATTATTGTGCATGCGATAATCATTCAATACCTTAACATTAAACATTATTGATTTTGGAAATTGTATTATTGGTTGCATTGGCATGTTAATACACATAAGTTATGTTCACTAAAAATACCTCAAATGATTCAGGTAAGTCTGCATACCTTAGAACAACAGTGTATATGCCCGGACATCTACATCTAACATCCTTGGTCACAAAACCAGACAATGTGGCATGGCTTTTGACCCACTTTTTACAGCCTAACTGTAAGATGTTCTTGACCTTTTCAAGTCTTATTCCACTTTTCCATTGATTCCCAGCTAAATATTTGAGCAAAGTATAGCTGCCTTATACCATCATTGAGTATTCAAAAAGTACATCCACATTAACAGAACTTCCACTCAATAAATAATAACAACCTTAAGACTGATGTGGACGAATAGTGGCTTGTTTTCTGTTTGTTGAACATATGTATCAATATAGTAATGTCATAGACATATAGCCCTATTATTACCCTCAATGTGTAAAACCGTAGCCCGTAATGTAGTCTGCAAGACTTAAGCTATTAAATTGGCCTCTCAAAGCTACCCGTAAACGACTGGGTTAAGGGCTAAAAAAACCAATGGGACGTCGAAATTTGAACTCCACTGATGCAAATCCTTTGTTCTGTCAAGCCAGTAACTGTTACGTTCCAATCACGCTATTAAATTGAAAGGGATTTTCAAAGACGACCCTGGCATTCAAGCCCTTAACCCTCAAATGGAGATAAAAATATAACAGGCTCCAAATAGGACACGCAAAGGATTTACAGACAATTTCTCAACACTGTAAAAGACCATATAAACACACCAGTAGACTTTAAAATATGAGGAAAGCATGGAAAGGCATTACAATTTTTTGCACAATAATCCCCCAAATATTTTATTTCATCATATGTTGGAACGGTCATGCATATGCCAAAATGAAAAGCCATGCTGCAACATGCAGAAAGCAATTAAAGACACACTATCTGATTAAATTGCAACACAAAAACATGAAACTGATGCCACATTAACCCTTCCTCACTCACAGAGGCTCTAATGTGGACCCTGGAATATATATATGATTGCATATACATCTCGCTCATCACATCTACATTGGGGAAAACAAATAGTGGCCAAATTACACCGCCACATCACATATATCAATTACCAAGGGAACATTTTATTATTTGTTGTTCAGTCCTTTAGTCGAGTCTGAATCTCTGTGGCCCTATGGACTGCAGCACATTAAGCTAGGTCACTGCCTGTGCTGTTCCCCAATGTTTGCATGCCAAAGATAATGGAGTGGGTTGCCAGGTCTTCCTCTAGTGGACTGTGATTTGTCTGACCTCTCTGCTATCACCAGCCCACCTACACTGGCCCTACATGGTATAGCTCCCAGCTTCATTCAGGTACACAAGCCCCCTCACCACCACCACTTAGCAATCCACAAGGGGACCAGGGGAGCATACACCACACTAATCTACTCTAACACATCAGGAAGGGCTGCAAAAACACATGGAGGCTGTGCAGAGACACGTGGAGCTACAGCCAACTCAACGCCATCAGGAGAAATTTCCACTACGCCCATTCTGGAAAGTCCCACTCCATTGCTGGTGGCCATGTGACAAGATGTATACCCATTCCCATTTGGTAACCTCCTATTAAGTTTTGCTATTTATCAATTTACATTAGTGTGGTGTATGTTCCCCTAGTCCCCTTGTGGATTGCTAAGTGGTGGTGGTGAATGGGCTTGTGTTTATTATATATGATATATATTATTATATGATCTCTAATGTTATAAGGACTATTATTATTGGTATATGTATTGTTCTATTGCATAGTAACTAGGGCTCATTGGTTTACCTATATAGGAATGTGACACATATGTGATGTATGTGGATGTCCCATAACCCTAACCATTATAAATACACTGACACAGTTACAACGGTATAACAAAGCTTTATTTCATACACAGAGCACAATCAGAAATGGTCAAGACTGTGTATTAATATTATGGGTGTGGTGTGGGCAGATCCCCAGGGAGCAAAAAGCTTGTGGTAAAAAAGGGGATACCTACAGGGGGTAATGTCATAGTCTAGAATAAGCATGATGCATAGCACCTACCAGGGTCACATGTGATCACTACACCACTGCAACTGGAATCTGATGAAAAAAAGGATCATCAGAAATCACTCCATTTAATTGAAGAAACTATTAATGTTCATAGCACTTTCAAATTGTCTATATCTGCTCAATGAAACAGATGATTCAACCTCTAGACTGTGTAATCCAATCCAGTTACACACATATAGTATGGTAAAAAAACAAAAATCTGAAAAAAGTGGTCAAGTAAAGTGAGCCCTGTGCTTGCCCTTAGCCTCTTGCCCTCCCGACTTTGGATGGGGACCCTTGCCTCCCTGACCTGTTGGTTCCAAGAACTACCCCCCCCCCCCTGGGATCAGGCCGTTCTCCTCTGTCCCTCTCCTAACTGTGCATGGTGCTAGGGCCACCCTGCCACCACACACCTCCACCTCTACAACCCATCCTTCACCTCTTCCTCCTACACCTCCTCCTTCTACTATAAATATGTGTAATCAAGGATTAAGTGTAAAATATTATATAGTAAAATATAAAAAGAACAAAACCACAAATTACTGATCTGAAATAACTCCTGCTCTCTCTCTCTGACTCTCCAAAATCACAAACTCAGGGACCTGTGTGCTACTTACAAAGAAAATACAAAACAGTCAACGCATGGGCGTGTGGAACGGAAATTTATAATCTCCCTCTGTCAATCATTTTTTGCTAGACCGCTTTATTTTGGTTGAGAGGCCTTTGTCACACTATGTTATACCTCAATTGGATAGCGACGGACGATTGGGGCTCGGCCGGCCCTTTTACAGTTTGCGTGCGCGGAAAGCGTTTACGGGCTTGTGTCTACAGCCCGTAACTAGCAGCATGATTCAATATAATAGCTCTGTAACACAGTCGAATTTCAAGCCTTCTACGGTCTTCAAATGTAATAGGGCTGATAGTCATGTCAGACAAGTAAGACACATATCACCAGTAACATTTATCTACGCCCATCCACAAGCAATAAAATCATGTTTAAATCTTAGACTGTCTGAAGTTTGTCAGTAATGGATTTGCTAAATATAGTTGATTGGAGACTCACTAATTTGTGGCACTATGAAGCCATGAACATTTTGATGGGTAAAGGCTCAAGCCCAGTTGTACATGTGGTAGGGCAGGGGTGTTAGATATATCAATGCACAGGATCAGGAGAGTCTTATGGACGACTAATCATAACTTGAATTATGCTACTAACTTAAAAGCACAAAGGGTATGAGAAAAAAAATCACCCTAACAACTTTCCTAAAGGTGGATGTAGCTACGTTATTTCATCACATTCACACAAAAGCACATGGATCAAGTTCCTGGGAGAGTATTGTTATCTGAATGATGAGGGGGAGTTTGGAACATGTACTGGATGGAGTGGTTGGACAGAAAATGGCGGCATTGGTAAAAGGTAATTAAAAGCAGCAAGATAGGTCATGGAGAGAAGTGGGCTGAGTAGAGGAATAAAGACATGTGACCCACATTACAATTAACCATGACTGATAAGAATGTATGTCATAATGCTAAAGATATTTTGGGTTTTCTAACCATGGATGCTGATATCACTCAATTTTAATTGGAAACAATACAGAAAGTGCAATACTGCACAATGTTGGTTGTAACTAGCTGAGTTAATGCCCTTACAATTCCTTATTATTTTCTGCAAGATAGCACTTTAGACTGTGCTAATGAAAAACATAAATTTAAATTTATCAATAATTGGCTTAAATTGCATTTTTACTCACATTGTTTCTTATTATGAACTTCACATTAGGTGTCGCTTGCATTGTTGGAGAAGTATGTCAGTTAATCAACTGCCAATTAAATTTGAATGAGTTAGTGGTATTTGATAGTCTGCCAGTGACTTAGAAAATCATTATGCTTAAAGACTTTTACACTATTATGTATTCTCAAGTCATACTGCTTTTAGAGAATATGTTAGGAAAATCTAGTTTTGCTGAATGCTATTGTTATAAACGAATTTAAACTAAAAAAGGAAAAAATAGCAACTTGTATCCCAGGATATGTTACAAATAGTAAATGGTCTACAGTTACTACTAGGGAAATAACTTACTGTAAATTAAGAACAATTCCAAACAAGAAAGGATATAGTTCACTCTATGAGGCAAATTGTGTTTATACATTCATAAAAATAGTATGATATGTATATTAAATTAGGCAAAATGGGGCAAAAGTTAATGTTTGCTTTTTCTGTGTTTTAGAAGTAGCCTTTTTATCAATCTGGACAAAATTGGGATCCATTTCCGATATTAGAGCCAGAACTCAAATCAACTGAAGTAATTTGCATAAATTTTCAAACAAACGTCATTGAATATCTGGAGAGCAGAGACAATCAGATAAATGACTCAGAAAAAGGTCCTCATTTTAGTATTTCTACATGGGCTAGCTTCCAATTATAAAAGGAAATGATTACCAGAAGAAGAGCACAGACTGTGGAGGCTTAATGTGCTAGATGAGGGAGAAAGGCATGTGGGTGCAGGAAGGTAGCATGAGAAGGTCGCCTCTGGACATATTCTCACACATATAAGGCAAAGGAAGATTGCTGGAAGGCGTGAGACAAAAAATAGTACTTGAAAACAGATTAGACCTTAGGATGGGGAGCCATAGGGATGTTCTTACTACAAGGCCCAGGGCTAGGGCAGCACATTTTCTGGTGGAAACAGGGTGCCTGAAGCTGCAGTACAGTAAATTGAAATGTGAAATGGGATATTTCTTTCTGTAAGTATTGTAGTCACTTTCTGATATGCTATATACACATAAACACACATAAACTTATATTTTAAGATATAGAAGTGGAGACAGAGTAGTTGCAAGAGGGGAATGGTGTAGAGGAGGCACACAAATGTTAATGGCCTAGGGCAGCATAACCCTTAAACACTCCCATGGTTCTTACACTGAAGAGGGCATATCCTGGGTCCTGTTCCCAGATTTGTCTCAGTATCTGGGAAAAGTGGTTCCAGTAGTTATGGTCAGTGTTCTGGCAAGTTAAGGTGAAGAAGTATTCCTTGATAAAGCAAACGTAAATAATGTTAAGCATTGTAGACTAAAGGGCTAAGTGAACAGGCAGAAGAAAATCATGCTTGGGTTTTAGGACTGTGAAATGATGTCTGTCGACTGTAAGGGTCACTAATGGAGAGCATGAGAAGGCACAATGCAAGAGCAAGTAAACATGAATTATTTGTACTTGATTAAACCACAAAGGATGCATTAAAGCGTCCCACTTGAAAAACTCAAGGAGCAAAACACAATCTGCTGTTAAATATTACTGCTATATTGCTGTGGGAGAGAAGAGAATGGAAATGGTTACACATGAACATGCCAGGGATATGAATTAATCAGAGTCTCTACCTCTAATGTTAAAGGAAGCTGCTACATGCGCAGGATACTGTGATTAGTGTGCCAAATACTTGCAAAAGCTATACTTTGGATGAAAAAAGAATTGCATAGTATTAACAAATCTGCTTAACTCAGCAATATAATACATATAGCAAGTACTCCACAATTATCAGAAGATTGTCTGATGTTGCACAAAATGTTACAATACAATTTTTATAATTGAGCATAATATTAACGTGACCAGGTTATCTGTGTATTGGGATATTGAGAGAAAATAGCCAGCCACATCCACAAAACCTCATGGGATTTACACGCAATGCTGATTAGGTTTGTTGCAGCACAACATACTGGAATACTTGGTCCGTCTAGAAACCTTCCTATTAAGGGGTCACTGAAATCTTATTTGTACATATTTATTAGTATCATACAACAGACATACATTTTCAAAAACCAAATAGATTTCTTCAAAAAGTAGGTAGGAAGAGCTTTTTGTATTTCACCCATTTTATTCCTACCTAGGCCAACAAGACCCAGGCCTAGGGCAAAACAACTTCAGATGGCTGCAAGATGTCTGAAGATGCCAGAGCAATGCCACTATATGGAGTACAATTTCTGTTGGTAAGCATTTCTGACATTTTGACACACTGTATATACATAAAAACACATTTATGATTTATATATATGTATGGGCATATGTCAGGATGTGTGTGTAGCAAGGGGAATGGGGAGGAATCACTGGACTTTTTATGTAATTACCTGTTCCACCATAAAAATAATAATTAAGACGCTGCAAATGACTAGCAATGAAAAAATATATTTTAGTATTGCATATAAATCACAATTATGTTGTATACATTAGTCTGAATGGACCTGCATAAACCTGACCTGAATGGACAGCATAAAACCTAATTGCATTCCTTTTGCAAATTCTGCATAGCTATACTGTATATAGTCAATTATAACTTACATGGGATTGTATCACCAAGGAGAAATATGGATAAAAAAGTCATACAAAAAACTGCTAACTTAGTGTTCTAATATGCATTTGCCATGCAAACCAACTTATAAAAGAAGCAGGAAAAACTGGGTTATTTTCCACAGGAGAAAAGTTTATACAGCAGCAAAATATTTAAGATATTCAGTTTCCGAATAATGATGTTTTATGATTCCCAGCAGCTCCATTTCGGTGTGATGATATGCTTTTTGGGTGTTTTGCATATTGTGCGGAAATTTGTAAATAAAGAGTAAAGGACTATATTTATTGGTCATCGGTGAATGCTGGTAATATATTCACTCTTTCCAAGATATGAATAACCTTGGGACTGCACAACTGTATTTGGTTTAGGTTTCTAAAACCACGCAAAGCACATAGGCAGAAAAGTTTTTTTAGTTATAAATAAGCCTTGTGCCAGGTAGTAATGATGCAACATCAGCTGCCCTGAGAGAGAATGACGGCGTTTAGAGCTGGCAGAAAACCAAACTATTTTCACAGTCTGGCTAGTTTCATAGAATATCTACCTGACCATGGATAAACACTTAACAATACCTGACATTTCTTAATTGCTGTTATAAAGCTACCAACATGTGTTTTCTTTAGTTAGGATGTGTTATATCTTTTACCAATCACCAATGGTGACTGAGCTCTGAAACAAAGTGATGTCTTCAATTTTTTAAATAGATGCATATGTATATATATATATATATATATATATATATATATATATATATATCCTAGGTATTCGTCCAGCTCTGCCCTGTTCATGCATCATTTTTCTCTTTCTCCAGACATACTAGACCTAAAGCAACATAGCTAAACTGTATGGGTCACTATCTTGTTGTGGTGGTGGGCTTGTGTACTTCAATGAAGCTGTGAGATAAACCATGTAGGGTAACCCAAGATGGGCAGGTCATAGCAGAGAGGTCAGACAAATCGTACTACACTATAGAAGGAATTAGCGACCCACTCCATAAGAATTCTTATGGTTAAGCACAACTAGAAACAAGATGTGCCTGGAATGTGGCAGTCCATAGAGTCACCGAGTGTTGGACACAACTGAAAGAATAAGCAACAGCAACACTTACAGCAGTTAAGAGAGTATAAAGGCATTTAGAGTATTAGTATTAGTTTTATGGTCCCTCTTGGACCTGAGACGTTACCATCAAATTCTCTCCATAAACCTAACATATTGGCTGGTCCAGAACTACAGATAACACCTAAGGTAAATAAATACATTGAAGATTTGAAAATCTAATGCCACAACATATGATGAAACAGTGAAAAAATACATTGCATAATAAAATATTTTTTACATATTCTTGACTCCATTTTGACATAACAATGCAGAACCATATCCAGGAGGTCAGATTTCCATTAATCAGGCCTATTATCTATACTAATGTTCACTTTGCTTTGTATACATATTCTCTTTTAGAAATAAGTGTCTTAAATGTATTTAAGGGAATAATTTGCATTTGGTGACTATAATGAAGTGGACTGACATGAGATATTATTTACGTAACACACAGTGGCGGAGCTAGTAAATGGAATGGAGGGACCCAGTGCAAAAAAAATAATAATTTGAGCCCCCGACCCTCTGTGGGTATAAAAAATGTTTTGCTCTGGGCCCCCTAAAATCAACTCATTCAGTACATATACTGTATGTATACCTCGCCTTTGTATTACAACGCCTTTCTGTCAGAAATTCCGGCCACAGGTTGCAATGTTGCCTAAGGTTACGGCGCCAGAAGTCGATGCATGAGCACACGCGGACCGATCGCGACACCCGGCGAGACTCAGCCCCGTTCCTGTGAAGGTGAGACCCTATCAGTGTGCCTGTGTGTGTCTGTGAGCCAATGTGCCAATCAATGTGCCCAGCTAATTGCCCATCCAATGTGCCCAGCCTGTGGCAGCTAGTGTGCTCAGCCTGTGGCAGCCAGTGTGCCCAGCCAATGTGTCTAGCCTGTGGCAGCCAATGTGCCAGCCAATTTGCCAAGCCAATGTGCCAGCCAATGTGCCCAGCCAATGTTTCAGCCAATGTTCTCAGCCAATGGGCCCAACTAATGTGCCCAGATAGTATGCCCAGCCTGTGGCAGCCAGGGTGCCCAGCCTGTGCCTATAAGAGCCAAAGTTCCAAGCAATAACCTGTGGCCTCTTTCTTCTCCTGTACATCCCCACCAAGTTATTATGAATTATTTGAATTTACATTGAGTCCTATGGGAATTGCTACCTCGGGTTACGCTGTTTTCAGGTTACACTGTCCCACCCGGAACAGATTAACGGTGTAACCCGAGGTACCACTGTATGTATAAGTACTCATGCACATATATATATATATATAGCTACACATATGGGCCCCCAAAGGGACGTGGGGGGTATAAACACAACGCAGGCACACACACAGATACAGACACACACACACATATATATATATATATATATATATATATATATATATATATATATATATATATATAGATTAAACATAGAAGGCAGCAGGCAGTACCCCTTACCTCATGCCTTAACTCCTGCCTGAAGAATGAGCAGGATTCAGTGACAAGCACGCATGCACCATTGCGACCAATCCATTCTGGGGTGGGGGTGGGGGTTAGGCAGTTGAACGGGCCTGAGGGGTTTCAGAGGGGCCATGGTTGGGGGAGCCAGAGCTGGGAGGCTCCTGGGGGGGGGGGGGTAGGCTTCTGGTGCTTTGTACCGGCTGCACTGGTGGTAGATCCGCGCTTGGTAACACATGCAAGTCTGGTGATGTGGGCAGTCAAATAAGGATAAAATCTATAATCAAGTACACCAATGATAATTCATCAAGTGCTGAAATTGCTTACTTTTCACATTTTCAATAAATACAATCCAATATCCAATAAAAATTATATTTTATAATTATTTTATTTTTCTTAAGTCATAAGGATTTTTTGTGAAGAGGAAATAACTATTATTTATTTATTTTTTGGGTTATTTCCATTGAAGGTAGGGTTTAACATTATTAATTGTAGGCATCATGATGCATCCTGAGAATCTCAATGATATTTAGAAACGAAGACTGAATCTGAAGACATTATGTCGATGGTTATTGGAACAGAGGGATAACAAATAGGTAGTGTAGGGGAAATGCTTGGAGAATATAATGACAGGTGCAGGTCGTGTAGGCAAAGCAGAGAGAGCTTTGTAAATCAGGACTTAATATTGAATCCTGGAAGTTTTAGGAGGCATTTACATATAATGACCCGGTTAGTGAGATAAATGAGCCTGGTAACAGCTTTTTGGTTGGATTCACATTGGGTAGTTAAGATCATTGAAGGAAATTTGACTATAGTTGATAGATGATTAGAGAGTGAATTAAGATTAGCCAATCTTAGCTGCCATCTAATTAGGGTTTATTATGGTAAAACGAGTAGAATTACATATAATCTCTAGGAATGATCCATATTTTTTTTAATACAGAATGGTGCTGTTTTTTTTAATGTTTATAATAGATTCATTATTACAGGCAGAGTTAGGATAGTATTATAATAATAGTATAAGTAAGAGTTATTATATGTCTCGAATAGTAGCAGGAATATTAGCAGTATTATTGTTAAAGGACCATTGTAGTTTGGGAAAACCTCAACATTCCTGTGTAGTATGTAATATTGTATTAATATTAAATCTAAGTAAACCAGGGACATTTCCTATAGAACAATGCATACAGTATTTAGTAGACTCTGCTTATGTCATGAGCGATTCAGTTTACACTTCTAGTCTACCTGTTGAGGGGAGGGCTGTTCTATTGGAGCTTACTCTTGTATTAAAGTTTATTGTCCAGAGGCAATGTAAAGGGTCAGTCTTTCAACAGAACTAACAGCCTTATTAAATTGTAATTCTGCAAATTTAAAAGGGCTCTATTTAAGCACATAGCATTTTTTTTTTTTTAGTTACTGAAGACCTTGCTTTTGGATAGAAGTTCACTAACTAAAAATTACTGTAAAAAAATATGCTTTGTGCTTATATAGAGCCCTTTTAAATTAGCCGAATCGCAATTTAATAAGGCTGAAAATAGAGATCATCTTATATGAATCAATGATATTTGAAAAAGAGGAAACAAAGAGTAAGTACCCTGGGTACCTAGTAGTAGTACAAAATATCTGATATATTCACCACATCTTGATATTTAAGTATTGTTTTATCACTACTAAATTAATATCATTGGCAGTGAAAAAATATCTGTTAAATTAATATGAGGGAAAGAGAAATTACACCTTTAATTCTGATGATATTATTTGCCCACAAGAGATAATCCAACAGTAACCAGTTCAAAAATTGTAATCAAATACCTTTTAATTAAAATATAATTTTATTAATATACAAAATACAATAAATATAAAATTATGATGTCCCGGCTGTCTACAAGGTATAAACAAGTACATGCATAAGAGTATTCACATAATATTTATGATTGTGCTTGTGTATGAAAAGATAAAATAATTACATATGGCAAACTTAATCAAGATGGTTATCTTAGAAGTAAGTTCCAAATATTTGCCTAATCGCAATACTGGTAAATACCAGCGTTTGTCATTATATATCAATATACACACAAAAGTAAATATACTATCAATAGGAGTATCACCTTCATTATACAGACACAAATGCATATACTTTCAATAATACTATAAGAGTATCACATTAGAGTGGGAAGTATGAATCAATGATACCTCCGCTTCCTCCCAGGTGTATAATGCTTTTAGGAACAAAACATCAAAACAAAATGTAACACAACAGTTAAAAATGAAAGGCTGTATTTCCTTATTTTAAGGATTGCAAAACACATCTTGCCCATTATCAAGTCAAGTTCTTCAAAAGAAATATGAGACTTAAATGGTTTTGTAAGTAATATTGATTTTAGCAAAATATTTTTTCAGTGAATTATGAAATGGCAACTACATACAGAAGTGTATACAGAAACTGATTTAATGTAAAAAAATCCTAGCACTAACAATATTCTTCAATATTTTTATGTAGCTTGTTTATTCTTGCCAAAACAGGTAAGTACGACCTTCAACTAATATATGACGGTGACACGGCACATGTCTACTCCTCGGAGAGTAGGTCAGGTACATATATTCAGTATCCAGTGTCACTTCCTTTTATTCATTCAGTTCAGGTTAAACATGGATAAAGCTTGAACTTAAACACCTTTACAATCTTGAGGTGAGAATGCTAAAGCAAACAAACATGGCACAAAATAAAATCCCAGTTACAGAGAAAAAAAGCCGTTGCTCTGGGCTGCCGCTTCACCTCTTTAATTTAACTCTGCAGGAAAGTACCTTGAAGCATGTAAATGCAATCAACTTGGCAGTCCCAAAGGTCGTATCTCTTCATTTACTGGGGAATAGCAAATCGGTAGAGTCTTAGTAGAGAAAAGTAGAATTGTAATTCTCTCTGTACAATTTAAACAGCGTGCCAAAGACTGACATTTGCTTCCTAGCTTAGGAAACATTCGAATACACGTAAATGCAATGCTAAGTAGCGACACGTTTGTTCTAATATAGCGCTTCTTCTTAATTTTACAGGACATTATTCACACATATTATTTGAAACATAACTTGCCACATATATATAATGCAGTCTTTTTGTTATTTATGAGTGTAATTCTTTAAACTCTGTTATTTTAGATGTGTGGAATTTATAATTTGTTTGATGAAAGAGAGGATATCAAGTAGCCTGGACAGCTGCCACCGAAACAGCTGCGCGGAATATGGCCCAGCAAGCAACAGTACATGTTTTACTGATATTTTACCAGAAATAACTTTGGAGATTTAGGCAGATACAATAACCCATAATGTTAAAGGACCACTGTAAAAAATAAACTTGTTTGTTAAGTATTTAACAAACTAACAAAATTAGCACCTGTGTATGTCATACACATAAAAAAACATTTTCAGAGAAATTTAAAAAAAAATAATATTTGAATATTACATCATTCCCTCACAGTTAGATCATGAGGATGTGTTTTATCCATCAGTGGAAGGAAGTTTGGTGGAGGATGTCAAACAATATATTGGATCTGCTTGGAACTGACACCAATCCAGAAGCAGGTAGCTTGCATCAATAAATACAAGCACTGCTGTCTAGAAATGTAAATTCACCTCTCTCACATAACTTGCACGAAAATATTATTGAATCGTCAAGGGGTCCAGCAGACTAGCTTTATGACCTTTTCCCTGCTTAAATATACTCTTAGTCAGAGTCTTCTAACATATAAATATTATTTTCATTGTAGTGTTGCTTTTAAGTTATTCTTAACAAATATTATTACCTTACTGCATAGTTAAACTATATAGAAACCTGTCATTTTTAAGTGTAGGGAGCCGCACAAAAGTAAAACGAAGTCACACAAAAAATGCTGAATATCTCAGGAATGGTTTAGTGTAAAACAGTTTATAATGTCCTTTACAATGAAATCAACCTGTTGGGATGACATTTTTAAGAATTCTGGAAAAACAAAAGACTGATAATTATACAAAAAATAACAATAAAATATATTATATACATAGTATTATTATTTATATATCACCATTACTTTACACAGATTTGTACAAAGGTGGTACAATTAAAACCTAACAAAGTAGGAATGAAAATAGTAAATGTGCAAAACACCTTACTTGTGAGCTCCTTCAATAACTGACCACTAGGCACAGATACAAAGCCCAGAAAGTGCAGCACAGTGTTATGAAATAAACATCCCAGATATGTGTCTGTCTATCTATCTGTCTATATATCTAAACACACACATATATATAATTGACCGTCACAAATGGGATATTATTAAATTTTTCCCATCCCCCTTCTCCCTCCCATGTGTCTCTCCCCCCTCCCCTGTGTCTCTTCCCCCCTATCCCTCCCCTGTGTCTCTTTGCCCCCTCCTCCTCCCTCCCCTGTTGTGTCTCTCCCCCCCACCCCTGTGACTCTTTCCCACTCTCCCTCCCCTGTGTCTCTCTTTCCCCCCTCCCCATCCCCTGTGTCTGTTTGCCCCCCAGCAAACACTCTCTTTCTCTCCATTCTGTCTCCTCCCTACCTCTTCTCCTCTCCTTCTCTCTCCTTTCCTCTCCCTTGCGTGCCTTGTCATGCGCAACTCGCAACTTTCGATGCTCATAGCGAGCCTCGCCATGCGAATGTGCAACTTTCGACTTTCAGCGCACATTGCGAGTGTTACACACAAATTTGCAGTACGACAACTAGATTAGTTATATATATATATATATATATATATATATATATATATGTACATATAGATATCTGGAAACAATGAACAAGAGTACAGGTGTAAAATAAACAATGGTAGAGTATATTTAGCTGATCATAGGTTAGTATCAACACTATTTATGCCTATAGTTATGATGCCCTGGGGGTGGGGGAACACAGACATAGCCCATCTCGATGTGAGTGCCAAATCATTGCACTTCTTAATGAAACTGTTAATTTTTGAGCCTTCACATTTCTCTGAAGACATATTTATTATAACAATCAATTGAAACCCAGCAAACCAGTTTCATGATAGATCCTATGATATTTTATTGTATTATATCATAACCCTAGAGTCATACTAATTGTCTTTATGACGCATGACCCCTATCCACCATAAAGCTGTTCATTTTCCCTCTTTCCTTAGCCCTGTAGATTTTATTAGTCTCCTATATAAAAGAACATGACAGTTTTATTGTGAGAATGAGTAGCTCGTCTCTAGAGAGCCGTAATGTACCTATGTGTAAACATGGCGCCTGCTGTTGTGATGCCGGTGTCTGCAGCCCTGACACTTGGGAGTGTACTTAGTTGTATTTAAAAGTTGAACATGCTCCTGTTCATCTTTTAAATACAACTAAATACTGCAGGGGAAGTAGGAAACTCATGCGAAAGAAAGTAATTTAAGGGAGAAGCTTGTCGTCTAGTGCCCAAACACGCACTGAATACATACCAAATTGCTCACAGACAACCTGCATTATACACAAGCCACCTCCGATTGCCTCAGCCTACTGTCTTGATCACCGTCATCTTGCATCCGTCACACTAATGTCTCACACCCTACTATTACCTTCTAGATTGCCAACTCTTCGGAATAGAGACCATAACCCTATTGCACCAACTCTTACACCAATTCTGTTGCACTAAGTTGTATACTGACAAATTTGTCTGGTATTTTATTGTATCTTTACTTGTATTTCTACTTACCTTTAACGTTGTCTGTTCTGTACCGTTGTAATTTGCTAATTGTACCCACTGTAAGCTTATTCTAATTTGTATAAAGGCCTACGGAAAATACTGACGCTTTATAAATAAGCAGTTTGATAATAATAATAATATGCAAACTCCATTCATATTGTTACATACTGAAGACTGGCAAAATAACAACATTAACTAATAATTTACTATATGTTCTTATATCCTAATAGTTTAATGGAGCATAAAATACTTACATTAATGTAAATATCTTATATGTAATTTATATTAAATAATTTCCATTGTTTAGCTAACCCTGCTTTAATATTAAGTAAAATAAGACATGGTAAGAAAATAGTGGAAGTGTGTGAATTCTACTTCAGCTTCTGATGTATTAAATACATATAAGGGATTTGCTGACGCTGCAATTATTCTACTTTTGATAGGAGGTTTATTTTTATGTCAGAGTAGCAATGGCCAAGGATCACTAAGGTGCAGGACGGTGGTACATTTTTATCTAAAAGATGAGCTTGAAGAGAGCCTTACTGTATTTGCTTAGTTGGTTTCTTAAGGGTCTTGTAACATCTCACTTCATACCTACTTTTGTGTGCATCAGGATTTACTGTAGTCCTGTGTTCATTATAATAATACTTGCCATAGTCTCTCCTTGGATTCTCTAAGCTCTGGTTCAATGCAACCCTCAGAAAATCAGTCTCAACTCAAGATATCACCATCCTTCCACCAAAAAAAAAACATGCTTGCTGTATCTTGCATGCCTCTTGAATATTGGTTAGCACCCAGTAAAGAATGCAAATGTGTGAGACGTTTTTAGTTACTATTCCTACTTAACCACTCTCATCTACCTTTCTCCAAAAACGATAGAAGATCTGCTTGTTGTTTCAAATGTCTTATTATGTTTATCATAACTACATTGCATAAAATTAGAAATTATATGTTCATTGGGAAAATAACATTATTTTGTTGCTATATGACTATGTGGTAAAATGACGGTCGAAAAAAAAGTGGGGTGGTGAATGGGAACTCTCACCGTGTAAGTGGCACTCTACCTGTGTCATACCTGGATGCTGTGCTATGTGTCCTCATATGGATTAGGTTATCTCTGGTTGAGCTTGAGGTATTATATGTCACCCCAGACTGACATATTACACTGTGCCAGTGCTGCAGAGTATGTCATCTCTGAGATTGACAAAAAATAATTACATTTTGACAGCCTATAAAAATGGACCATTGTCGGTGTCCAATGCTGGATCAAAGTTCTGATGTTCTAATGATGTACTTTATTGATTGGTTTGCCTCCATGAAGAATCAATTAACATTGCTAGAACCTTTGGAGACCTGATTGACAGAGTAACATCATATATGATGTTTTCTAAATTATCTTCAAGGTTGAAAACTAAAAGTACATAGTAGAATTTGTTTTCGTTCACAATGTAAATTTGACGGATATCAATTTAGAAACATTTCCCCAATGTTCTCTTCCATGTCACTAGATTGGTCAGATGCTTTCTTGTTATAGTATGTAAAAACAATAGGTAATTTGCTAACAATAAGCCTCTTGTATAATTTACCTCTGCTTTTTCTTCTACAAACCTCAGTAAAGTAGGTATAAAGTATCAGAACAAATCAAAGCCTTTACAAAAATACTTTTATTCAAGGATCATTTTCCTTTGCTTGTAATGATATTTTTCTGTATAAGAATATTGTGTAATGTGAGTCGTATAAAATAATACATTTTATTTAAACCTTGACTGTAATATAATATTATGCCATGTGTTCTGTATAATACATATCCCTTCATCCATCTGTAAACCATAAATATACTGCACTTTATATGTAAGCCTGGCAGCCACTCAACATTTTCAAGAATGGATTTTTGTTATTTCTTCTTTTTTTCCTAATAGCACAAGAGCAATTTAGAGGAGTGTTTTCTTCCACCTATTTTGGTTTCCATGGCAAATCACTCATTCTACTATATCAGCCTTTAAATAAGCAGAAAAGCAATTTGTGCCATAATGTGCCATTCAGGTCTTAAAAACGAGTCCTTGGTTTCTCAATTACAGTAGAACTCTTTCTACAGCTTAAATTACAAAGCTTTTCGATACTTACTTTAGTTTCCAGTCTTTGCCACTGTTATAGTTTATAAACTAAAATAGCTCCTTCTCTATATTTAATATTTATCCCTATCACTTGAAAACACAGGGAAATATGCCAATTCAGTTTTTCCTGCTTAACATTTTAACACATCATAATTACATCTGCACAGCAACATGTTACCTTAAAGGTCCACTGTAAACTAAAATTCAATTATATCAATTTGAAGAACTACACTTGAAAAAAAGAGAAAGATTTTAAACGTTTTAAAGACAATAAAACCTTTATTTTATTACATTTTGTTTGCAATTATGAGGCTGTGGAATGTACCAATTTATTTTTACTGATCGGTTTTCCTGGGGGATGAGGAGATTTTAAATGGTCAGGAAGCTTCTATTTGCACAATGGAAACCTGGCAGCTTCAACCGAAGGTGCTTCTATTTTCACAATGGAAATGTGGCAGCTTCAACTGCTAGTGATTTCAACAGGACTCATGTAGAGCTCACTAACTTACCCTGATAATGTTTGTTGTTTAGTCATTCGGTCGTGTCCAACTGTTCGTAACCCTATGGACCAAAGCATGCAAGTCACATCTTGTGTTTGGTTGTGCTCATCCATAAGATGTTTTTGACAAAAGTACTGTAGTTGGTTTCCAGTTCCTTCTCCAGTGTTTGTCCTCTCTGCTATAACATCCTATCTTGGGTGACCCTACATGGTACGAGGTACACAAACCCCTTCACCACGACCATGTAGCGACCCAGAAGGGGGTCCTGATATACCCGCCTGAGAAATACATGATGAGGTGAGAAAGTTCCATATAAAACATACAAATAAAGTTTGTGATTAGTTTTTGATTTCTAAAAAAAAAAATTAAACATTTTTTACCCATTTTTATGTTTAATTATTGAAAAGACCATACAGAAAAATTTGTCCAAAGTGGTCCTATAATTTACAGACACAAACTTGCTTATATTGTAAAAAAATATTTTTATTACTCTTTATATTGTTATGTTCTGGAAAACATTCCATATTCTAAGTAGAGGTAAATGACAGATGCTTGGCACATCATATCTTCTCTATTTCTAGAAATCTATACTGCTCTGGTATAGTTATTAGATAATACTTAATGTGCAAGTAATAACCTCACACTTTTGCAAGGAAATGCTGTAGACTGTATGCATTGTAATAAATGTTACTGGCTGGCTAGCTACATGACTAATGACTAATACGTTAGGTGTAAGGAACAATATATTGTAAAATATTGTGTTATTGTGAAAATGACCAAATGTGCTAAAAATGTTATTTATAAGATTTTGAAAAAAGTTCTATACTTTCCATTCCATCTGGCTTTAGAGTTTTGCTAAAATGTAGAGTCTCATTCTAGTTTTATCAGTAAAAGGAATAAAAGTTGTAAAATCATTAATATAGTAGTGTATATATTCCATGCTTACATACTACACTCAATTATATAATATAATAATATGTATACACTGTTATATTAATATATTTATACCATTTAAAGTCTAATTAGATTTTTTTGATTGATATCAATCTTTTTGATTGATATCTACATGGTATAGAAATGTGGATATGATGCTTACTTGCAATTAATACTTGTTATACAAGTATTTTTTAACACTGCTGTAAGATTGTTGTTTGAAGTAATCTTCTATGTGAAATGCTTTAACTGGTGAAGCAATGAGATACAGGACATGCAAACCTGAGCAACTGAATGTTAATATTACTGGAATTTAAACAGTCAAATAAGGAAACGTATGATACTTATACAAATATGTGCTTAATAGGAACCTGGTTCTATAGGAGTGAAGGGACAATTTAATACTCATTATGGGAATTCTAGATCTATTCACAGAAGTATTCATGTCCAGGGCTTTCTTTACTGATCAATACGAGAAGTTAAGTATCTTGAAGGGTTTGCTCCTTTAATTTTACAAAACCCCATAAATAAATGTACTTTTCAGCAGAGAATTTACTTAAAGGGGTTGCATATGAAAAATACACAGAGCCGGGCTGCACTCAGTTTGGTGAAACATTCAACTCCAAAGCAACCATGGAGTATGCTCGAATCATGTGTCCTCCCTTAAAGAGGATGTGGCAACAATGCAGATAATCAACTTATTTGAGATGTGTGGTAGAAGTTACATGTACTCAGGTCTTTACCTGCTAATCATAGTGCTTGTCTGTGATTCTGACAACCTGCCCCCCCCCCCCCAAAAAAAAATATAAAAAAAATAAAGAAAATATAAAATTTTAAATGAAAGTCTATTTAAACAAAAATGAACAGGCAATACCAATATTAGTTGGCAACCAGTAGGCACCCATTGGATCAAAAGTTTTCACTGTTAATAAAAAAATTGTATTTCTGCTGATATGCAAAGAACTAAAATAAATTGGGATCGCTAAAATGTGCTGCTATTGGATCAGCATGTTAATATCAGTAGAATAAATTGGATACATGTAAAACTGTATTTCTATAAATACGCAAAAAAAATAAATGTTTTGTGCACATTTATCAGAACAACTCTATACTGACATATGCAAAAGAATAAAAAACTGTGTAAAATCCGCAAGCATGCACAGAAAATCCTTACATTATTGTTACTCTATTTAATAAGCACCGGCATTCTTCCTACCGCTATTTACCAAGAGTAATAAAGTGCAGTGGACACAATTGGCAAATTAGAAAAGTATAAGTGTATTCTAAGGCAAGTAGAAGCTGAGATATGATGAGAAAATGGATTAGAATTTAGTTTAGTTTAGTTTTTTAGGTGAAGACACCATGATTTGGTTATTGATTTTACGTAAGGAGTGAAAAAAAGGACAATCCAATAGAACACCAAGACAGTGGGCCTGAAAGGTGGGAGTGATAATGCCATTGTCAATACTGAGGGATATGTGAGAAGAGGAAGCTTCAGTAGAGTGTGGGAAGATTAATAGCTCAGTTTTTTTAAATATTGAGTCTGAGTTCACAGATTAACATCTACTAGGATATGCTTGAGAGGCAGTTGGCAACATGTGCTAGATGAGAGGATGATAGGTCTGGTGTTGAGAGACAGATTTGAGTTCATCTGCATATCGAAGATACTTAAATCCAAAAGATTGTATTAGGGATCCAATGGAGATGTGTGGATGAAGAAGAGACAGGTCCTGGGACTGAACCATGGGGTATGGCTAGAGTGAGAGGGGTTGGGGAAGAAGAGCCAGAGAAGGATACAATATATTTTTCTAGACAGGATATCAATTACGAGAGAGCTGTGACAAATACGAACAGAATAGAGAATTTGGATAAGTAGACGATCGTTAACTGTATTGAATGTACTAGAGAATTCAGGAGAATTGTATAGGTAGGCGAGCTCTTAGAGCAGAACAGAACAGCTGGGATAGGGTGTGTAAATGTGTTTGAATATGGCTGATAGTGGCAGTTGACACTTTGCTGTTATGTGGATGGATTGTGTTAGATAACAATCAAACACTAAATTACAGTTTACTAAAATCTGGGAACTATTACCATAGGGTTAATAAATACCTGATAACTGCATAAGTGTCACTTGTACAACAAATATCAAGAAAAAATGTAATAGTATTAGAAGTAAAAACTATTTGAAAATAAAAGCCTAAATTATAAAATGAATATTGAATATTGAAGTTTGTTATGTGTATACCATGTGGGGCAGATGTATCAAATTGAGAAACGTGCAGAACTCATGAAGATCCTGTCCACTTCCTGTTATTCTGTAGAAGGATTTACTCAGCCATGATATCTGGAAGATTTCTCAGTATATTATAGGGAGCTCTGTAGACTTCTTGGAATAAGAAATAGAAAAAGGAAAAAGTCAGACACATTTTGCAGTTATCAGCTTTTTAAATTGCACAATTTATTTTATAAAATATATATATTAAAACAGTTTTTAGGGTTGTTTTTTTAGAAAAACATCATTATTTTGATGATGTGATGACCTTTTGTCTGCAATCAGACTCAACTCTTGAGTAGGCTGTGTCTCTAGTTATAAACAGCTACATGTGCTTTTTTGGAATGACAAAATAAGTGTAATTACGTACTAACCCTCTATGTAATTCCAAACCTAATGGGCACTCGCTGAGACCAAAACAACTTTATTACATGACCCTGTATGTTTTCCAGGGCAGGACACATACTCTTTTATATTTTCTGTTGTGTTTAATGATTTGTGAAATAACAAGCCTAGAAAATATTTTGTAATAGGTTTTGAGATGAGATTATTTTTTCACTTCAGTAATTTGCTTTGTCTCAGTAGACTTCTTCTGAACACAAAAGTACAATTGTAAGAGCATACACTTTGAGGCTTTATTGCAGACTGATGATAACAGATCATATTCATGCCACACTTCAACATATTCCAGTCAAGCATTTGGTCTGGATATGACTTCCTTGTGAATAATCATTACAGGGTTCATTTAACATAAAACAGAGGAAGAATTCTATTCTATGAAAGTATTCCTAAAACAATATAATATTAAAATGTAATCCTATATACCATACACATCTACTTGATTCATGCTTTGGAAGGAAAGAACAGCTCATTTATTGTTAAACGATAAATATATTCCCAAAATGTTTAGTAGAATAAAAGAACAATGGTTATTTCCATGCATGTAAAGGGTACTCTGGAGATAATAAAGATATAGCTACTGTATGTAAGTATACATTGCATCCAGCATAATGAAAGACAAACTATATAAGGTTATTAATGATCACATTTTTAAATATGTCTCTGTTTTGCTTCATAGGGCTGCCATGCTGGTGTCGTTCCATTCCCCAGAAAATTTCACTGTTCAGAGGGGGTTAGAAACAAGCTGGAAACCTCCATATTTGTCTAATGCACAGAGCATGACCAGCAGTTTCTACTGGTTAACATGTTCATGTGGTGCCACATCTATTGCAAGATCCATGTTTTCTCATGTTTCATTGCACCAACCTATTTTATGTTTTGCATTTGCAAAAGTATGTTTTAGGTATTAGAGATTTTGCACAACACATAGGCGATATAAACATTAGATATCAGATAACCACTAGATCTTCTACTTTGGTCAAGAATCTCACAGAAGAAATGGAGTAGCTGTCTTAATCTATCACATGGTGGCCAAAGCAGTCTTGGTTACAATTCAGTAAATGACAGAATTATTCCAATTTGAATTCAAGGCAAGCAATTTAACATCACAGTTATCTAAGTATGTGCTTCAACCATGGATGCTGAAGAGGCTGAAGTTGTCCAATTCTATGCAGATATTCAACACCTTTATAGATATAACACAAAGAAAATATGTCACTCTCATCATAGGAGATTGGAATACTAGAGTTTGGAAACAAAATATACCAGATTAAGGGGCACATTTGGCCTTGAAGTACAAAATGAAACAGGTCAGAGATTAGTAGAAATCTGTCAAGATAATTCTATGGACATACTAAACACCCCATTCCAAAAGCCTCAGATACGACTCATACATGGAGTTCCTGGACAATATAGAAATCACATTGACTATGTACTGTAGGCAAAAATGGAGGAGCTCTATACAGTCAGAAAAAAACAAGACCTGTATCTGACTGCATCTCAGATGATGAGCTTCTTATTGCAAAGCTCAGAATTATGGTGAAGAAAAGAGAGAAGATCATCAGACCAAGCAGATATGTATAGTATCTTCTGTGAATATGTTGTGGAGGTAAATAGATTTAACGGATTAGACATGGTAGATAAAATGCCTTAAGAATTTTAGACAGAAGATTGTGACATTGGCCAGAAAACAGCATCAAAAGGAAGAAAACTAAGAAGAAGGCAAACTGGCTATCTGCTGTGGAAAGGTAGTGGAGAAAGGAAAAGATTTTCCCAGGTTAATGCACAATTCCTGAGTATAGCAAGAAGAGACCAGAAGACATTCTACAATGGCTGATGTAAAGAGATATAAGAATTTAATAGAATGTGAAAGAATGTAAACGTCAATGGATCTCTTCAAGAAAATGTGGAATCTCACAGGGACATTTCATGTGAAAGTGACTATGATGCAAAATACAAAAATGGTAGGAACTTAACAGAAGTAGGTCAGATGAGGAAGAGTTGACAATAATGCACAGAAGATCGATAGAAGAAGGATCTTAACATCATTGATAACTTTAATAGTTTGTCCAATGAGCTTTAGCCAGACATCTTAGGGAGTGAAGTGAGATGACCCCTTGGTAGCCTTGCAGATAACAAGGCTGCAGGAGTTGATGGAACCCAGCTGAACTCCGAAAAATCCTAAAAGATAATGCTGTAAAAGTAACGCTTGCAGTATATCAAAAAATTAGAAAAACTCAACAATGGCCAGAAGACAGGAAAACATCAACCTGCGTCTCAATCCCAGAAAAAGTAATTGCCAAAGAGTGATTCAATTATCGAACCGTTGCACAAATTTCACATGACAGCAAGGGATGGCTTAAGATTCTATAAGCTCGGCTTCAAAAATATAAGGATTGAGATGTGCAAGCCGCGTTTCACTGAGGCAAAGGTACAAGAGACCAGGGCCATTGCCAGTTTTTGCTGGCTAATAGAGCAAGTTAAAGAAGAATAATTTACCTCTTCATAGACTATTCTAAGGTTCCCTGGTAATGTTTCATTTAAAGCTTCAATTTATCGAAATGTATGTCAATTTCTTTAATACATATTATGGGCTTGAGGCGGGCAAATTGGATTATTTAATGGGATAAAGCCCACCCTAGCCCAATGGGGCTAGTAGGAGCTAAGATCAGCTAGTTAGGTAAGGTATAACATTTTATTTATTTAAATTGATGCAATAGGTGTTTTTCACACCAAAACCCCATTTGGCCACATTGTATGGGGAATGTGGGCTGAAGCTGCTTCATTAAATATAGGCTTCCAGTGGATTTAATTCATTTAATAAATATTACCCACAGGGTGTGAGAAAGGGAGGGACCCCTCCATTTATAATAACAGTACAGGGAACCACATTTATTTTTTTTAATAATATGTTTTACCTTATGGAGTTTTTTAGCATATTTACTCTAGCAGTGCTATTTGTTACTGTCCTTTTCTGCCAATGTGTTCACATTTTAAAACAGTATCCTGACACACCATGAAAATAATGTTTTATTTCTATTTATTTATATATTTGCTACTTACTTGACTTGGTGATGCTATTCCATAATGGCATTGCTTCACGTGTAAAGAAAAATAATTTCCTGCGACATGAACAAACATAATAATATTATGATTCCTGATCTCTACACCATAATTTGTAATTGTAAACCTTATTTGCTTCTACTAAAACAGTGAATATCCAAAGCTGAACTGGTAGAAATAATTTAATCTTGGTCTGCTTGTTTGTCTGAAAGAAAATCTGTGGGGGGTGGGGGGGACCGCATATTATATAAAATTACCACTCTCAACTGCTTCTCTACACATAAACACACTCATTGAGAAATCTGGGGGGATTTGTCCCCAAAATCCACCCCAGTTCCTACACCCATGTATGTATGTGTCAAGCTAGAATGGTCCTGTTGCAAGAGCAATATTAAAAACATCAAAGTTAAAAGATAATCGTAATGATGGTGTCTATCACTTCAATACAGAAGTGTGTGATAGGGGACCACGTTTCGTAGGGAATATAAGGAATTCTGGAATATTATTTTTAAGGTGGTTACCATTTTCTAAATTGTCAGGTTATTTGTGGTCCGAGACTGCAAAGGGTCATAAACATAATCTGATTTAAGAAACTTTAAGATGCTTATAAATACCACTGCTCCTATAAGCTTGGAGTGAAAATACATGGGTAGGTCCAGATGGTTCTTCTTGATGATTTACTTATTGCTGCATGACTGAAGGAGTTAAAGTGCAAATTAATTTATGGATAAGCATACAGCCTTATTAAATGATGATTTGGCCAATTGAATAGGGCTCTATTTAATCACATATCATATTTTTTACAGAAGGTTTTAGTTAGTGAAGACCTTGCTTTTGGATAGAAGTTCACTAATTAAAACACTTCTGTAATAAAAAAAAATGCTAGGTGCTTATATAGACCCCTATTCAATTGGCCAAATTGCAATTTAATAAGGCTGATAGTGTCTAAGGTTTTGAAGAGATGAAAGAGAGCTGGTCAGACATTGGTGGAAAGACATTGAATAATATTCATAATAGATTAAAATGATTGAAGATAACTGGTGTGTGCATGCTAAAGAATAGCATGTGTTGGCGTTGGAAATAGTCAGTAGTTTGGATGTGGATGAGGCAAGAGGTGCAGTAGAGAATGTAGAGAATATACTATGCAAATGTAGAGAATATACAATGGATTAAAGTCATTTGGTTTGATAAAGGAAAAGTTAAAATGTTTTGTTTAACAAAGAACAGAATTAAAACAAGACAGGGGCTGAAATAACAAGGTCGTGAATGGTGGAGAACAATTGGGATACAGCATATCAAAGTGGAGCTTAAGACAGTATTGTAGTTCTGGATAAGAAGGTCTGTGTTACTAGGGGAGATGAAAGCAACTGAGAGTATAGTAGCATGTTTATGTTGTAAAAGGTTTCAGTGCAAGACAAGTAGGGTGTTATTGTGAGAGAATAAATTATAATGAGATAGTCAGCTGGAGGAAGTGCAATTTAGAGAAATCAATACATTTTTTAGTACAATATAGTATTTATGTACTGCGGTCATAGAGTGTGTCAGTTTATTAATTCTGGAAAAAACTAACATTCATAAACTTCATTGTTTTTGGTTGTATTTTGGTAACTGGAGTCATGGGAACCTGGACCACCTTATTGTTTGCAATGAACATGTGTCTCCCACCTTTAGTTGGTAAGGAAGATGAATACCCTTTACATATATGAATACCTTTTACAGCATCCCAGAATGCAGTGTAATAACTGTATTTCTCTGAAATGTATTTCTCTAAAATGGGCTATGGATTGAAGAGCGGGCTTGAAACAGAGCGTAAGCTTGAAACAGCTTGAAACGTGGATAGGATTCCCAGCTTGTGTATAATCCAACCATGGATTTGCATAAAAGCTATGTAAGCTTAAAGGAAGCCATGTTTAAAATGGGCCATGGATTGAAGAGCGAGGCATTTGTGGGCACCTTTCCATTTCCCTGCTCAGCTTCCCAGAATGCAGTGTAATAACTGTTTTTCTCGCAATTCTGAGCTGGTAACAGTTTTTTAATTTCTTTTAGACATTCAAATGTGAACACAGATGTACTATTTATTTACTTTGCTGAATTAAGTGGCCCTTTAAGGATGAGATACGTTCATGAGAACTTCTTTAGGTCTGATTTGCTAGCGAGTGGTTATCATATCTTTCTTCCGTCATGCTTCCTGCCAGACATCAGCCTTTACCTGATTTGCATCCCACCCCAGCTTTCCCATTCTCCCCTGCTCCTTTTTCATTTATTTTTTCTTACTATTTTCCTTCTCCATTCCTCATTTTCTTGTATTGTTCCCCTCTTCTATTCATTTTACCTTAGCTTTAGCCATATTTCTCCAGATTCTACTCCAGCCCTCTTCCATATTTTTCCCCAGCCCCCCTTCCACATCTTTCTCCCCCAAATCCCTTTCATATATTTCTTCCTAGCTTTCAACTTTTACATTTAACCAACATCTCACTTTCTCATATTTTCCCCTTAGTTCCCCCTTCCAGATTTCTTCCTCTGCCCCTTCCTCATATTTCTTCCTAAGCCACCATTCCACAGATTTCTATCTCTCTGCTCTCCTTTCCACATTTATACCTCAGTCCTTGCACCACATTTCTCCCCTAACCCTCTTTTACATATTTCTTATATTATTAATTATTAATTCAACTCTACTTCCAGGACAGAAATCATGGCAGATGTACTTTTGTTCAATTTCTTTGTTTAAATTCTCAATGCCCCTGCTCCTAATATAATTATACAGAGGTTCACAGGGGGGGTCACAGGGGCCCAAAAGAACAGAGGGGGCCACAAGGGGCCTATGGAGGCCTGGGGCCTGCGGGGTGCCTCAGTTGGCTATGAGGGGTTGAGGGGCCACAGGGAACCTGCATGAGACCTGCCAGAACAGTGAGCCATTAAGAACCCACGGGGCCAAAGGAGGACCACAGGGGCCACAAAGGACCTGCAGGGGCCACAGAGGACCCATAGGGGCGGCCGCAGTAAACCTATTGGGGACCACAGTGGCCACTAAAGACCCAAGGGGGCCACAAGAGACCCACAGAGGGCACAGGGGACCAACAAGGGACCATGTGGCCCACTAAGGACCCTCCTAGGCCACTGGAGACTCGCAAGAGGTCCACAGGGAGGTCTCCAGGGCACAGGGGGTCCCTCAGAGGTGAGGGCCTTGGTGCCTTGCACCATCTGCACCGGCTGTAGCTCCACCTGTGGCTGGAGCAGCGAATGCAACGGATTGCCACAGACGAGGATAGGTGGACAGCTGTTCTAAATCAGCGGATATCTTCCCTTGGACTCCAACCTGGTGTGGTTGGAGCATGAGTATGTAGACCTAATGCTTCCAACTCCTGAATAACAAGGGCTTTCCTTCTACAGGCTTGGAATGGTGGAAGGGCTCCCGGATGTTCTGCAGGGAGATCCAAAGTGTGGCCTTGGAACCGCAGACTGCTGGTAAATCCTATTGGCACAACACCAAAAGGATGTGGAAAAAGACCCAGGGACAGAAGTAGAAAAGTTGCTCAAACCTTGATCCATAAAGAAATGAAGTTGGAAAAAGAGTATGAGGAACTGCTTGAGGAGGTGGACCCAGGTGGGACCTGGCTGAAGTACTTTGAGTTACCCCATGCTTCCCCAGCTGAGCTATTAGAGGATATACTGCAAGAGGAAATGGACTGTTGGCTACAACCCTATAAGGTGGAGGAAGAAAACCAGAATGTACCTGGAAATCTGACTGCTACAGAACAGGCAAGATCAGTGGGGCTGCTGGGAACTCACCAGGATAGGGAGGCCGGGAGAAAAGTCCAGACCCTGGTAGATACAAGACCGAGGAGCAGTGTAAAGCAGCACCAGGCACTGGGAGATGGCCTACAACTAGAAAAGTTTCAGCCTCTATCCAAGGGCGAGGAGCTGGAGACAGAACAGTTGGCAGAGGAGGGTGCAAGCCCTGAGAGTCTGCCCAACTACCCATAGACTGTTACCTGTCCTGAACCACAGACCACTGATGTCCAGGCACCAATGCTGACAGTCATGGAGAGTGTGATGTCAGATAGGGGCATGAGACTATCAGGAGAAAGGCCATGCCCTCAGACTCTGAAGCACTTGCCCAGCATTGATCAGGTGTATCCAGATAAGTGTGGAAGTTCAGGTGAGGGCACTGGCCCTGAGACCCAGGAAAGAGCATGTTGAGGCCCCACTCCCAAACCCTGCAGAGTTGCCTGCAGGGCTGATCACTTCAGTCGTGACAGCCCCAAAAGTAAAGGATACAGGCAAATGGCCCATGGTACCAGAGGACCTGACAGTGTACCCTAGATGCAGAATTGATCCCAACCTTGCCAGCCCTGTAAGATACTCACCCTAAGTAACTACCGATCCCAGCTAAGTCTGCCACCCCGGGTGAGCCTCCAATCCAGAGACCCTAATCCTGAGTCCTGCTCCTATATTCTCCATCCCTATTTTGACAACTGAGCCTTAGGATATTGTGCCGTTGAAGTGCTTTTTACCCCACCTGCTGCTCTCTAGATGGGATATCCCAGAGACACTACCTGCCTGTGTCCAAGGGGGTAGCAGTACCTGGATGAGATCCTAGTTACTGAGACCTTGGATGTGTCCACAAGATTGATGCCTGCAATTTGGGGTGGGTTATTGAAGGAAAAGGAGCTGGGGTTGGGCTGTGTTGCTACCTTGGACCCTGTGGATTGGTATCCCAGATGTTGTGAAGAAAAAGGGATAGGGTGGCTGAGAAGTTTGTGCTAGCTCAGATACCACATGGAAGGACTGTACAACCATCCCCAGAACCGGCAAACCTCCTACCCCCTCCAGGAGGAGGACATGCACTGCAACTTATGCAGTGACCACTAGTGCCAACATTATTTCTTTGGATAAGGACTTGGACTTGGGTTATGGGCTGCAGTTCAAGACTAGCCCTAGAACTGCTGTCTGGAAGGGTGGAGTAATATCATGGACCCTATTTCTAGTTCCTGAATCTTTGCCTATTAAAGGATAGACAGCTTGGCTCCAGCCACTGGATTATGTACTCAAACACCTCCATTGTATTTATAATCTGTTTTGTCCCATTGTTTGCCAGATAAAGTTAATCACATCTGATATGTGTTAGAGATGGCAGGATGTGTATTGGAGTTTAAGCCTATTTCACTCAGGAAGCTACTGTTAGACCCCATGTAGGGTCATCTTCTGAAATTGTCTGCCATGCCCTCTTATTGTTACATTGTATACACCCCTTTCTGTATTTAACTAATATAAATATTGCTGACTTTTCAAAAATAAAACATCACTTCTGGAGACATATAGAAATTGTATTTATTTTATTTGCTCCTGGTGGCTGCGATACTGAACCTATCTCCACCCTGAAAGTAACCTGTCCTGGTTACTACCACAGGAAGGTTACTGAGACTCCTTGAAGTGCAGATTCCTGATGGAGAGACCATGACTGATACAGAAGCCAGATATCAGGGTGCTGGTGGCGAGTTTTCCAAGAACTCAACGGTCCTTGTGGGTAGTCTATAGCAGGTGGTCCTGGGCTTTTATAGCCCCTATTCTCGGATCACATATATGTTATATTTTATATTATAATACTTTTTCTATTAAATAGCTTCTAATCTATCTTAAGAATTGCATTTGAAAATAGGCTAAATGCATTTAGAAAGTAAAAAAATAACACAGCTTCTAATGTATTAACTTTTTGTATGCAATAATTCTAATGCTACTTTACTTAGTTAAAAGATCATATTGAAAATATTTGACCACAGTCGTCTTTTAGTAGTACCAATAGCAAGCGGGTATTATTTTTTAGCTATATATTTACAATTACTGTGTCAATACAAGTCATAGAAATCTTGAATTGGCAAGTAGTGTAACCAATTTGTGACACCATTTATTACATCTTCTTAGGAATGTAACACCTTTTTATAGTATACCTAGCCAAGGATATATGTGAATTTTCCCTGAAAACGATTGCCCCCTAAACATATTAGAAGGCCAAGAAATTCACTAGCTTCTATGTATGAGCCTGATTCATTTGAGCTCTCGTTAGATCCGGCAGCACGTAAGAGAGGTTGCAAGTTAATTTGCTATTCAATTGGCGTCTTTTAGCGGGCTCCAAACAGGTTTACAAATTACGGCTTTGAAAAAATGGCTATGGTTAAACCCGTAACTTACAGCCTCCAGAAGACTTTGATCTTTCAAGACGCAAGACTTCCGATCATGAAAATCGCACATAGCTATTCAATTGCAAAAACCGTAGCCACAATCAAGGCTGCAAATGCCAAATGACGGCCCAAAGCTTACGGGTTCCAAATAGGACCAGCAAAGGGTTTACAGACTAGTTTATAACACTGCAAATGACAATATAAAGACACCAATGCACTTTAAAACATGGGAAAAGCAATGGAAGGCACTACAAATACATACACAACAACCCCCAAATATGAAATATAGCAAAAAATAAAATTTAATTTTCCTCAAAAGTTGTAATAGTCATACATATGCCAATATGAAAAGACATGCTGCAACAAGCTGAGAGCTATTAAAACACACTACCTCATTAAATTGCAACACAAATAAATGCAAATGGCTGAAATAAAAAACCTTTCGCACTCACAGAGGCTCTAATGTGGACCCTAAAAATATAAAGATCATCTTATATACATTTTATTCATCACATCTATATTGGAACAACAAGTAGTGGACAACTGACACCACCACATCACATATATCAAGTACCAGGGGAATATTTGTGTAACTATGTAACTATGTAACTCTATGGACTGCAGCACACCTACTAATGTCTCTGTCTGTGCGTATACACAAGGTTTGCATGCCAAAGATACTGGAGTGGGTTGCCAGTTCCTTCTCTAGTGGACTGTGATTTGTCTGATCTCTCTGGTATAACCTGCCCACCTACAGTGGCACTACCTGGTGTAGCTCATAGCTTCATTCAGGTACACAAGCCCCTTCACCACCACCACTTTGTAAACCACAAGGGGACCAGGGCAGCATACAACAAACTAATCTACTCTCACCCATCAGGAAAGCACTCAAAAACACATGGAGGCTGTGCAGAGACATGTGGAGCACCAACTCACCTCCGTCTCCACTATGCCCATCCTGGAAAGTCCCACGCCATTTCTGGTGGCCATGTGCCAAGCTGTATACCCATTCCCATTTGGTGACCTCCCATTATGTTTTGCTATTCATCAATTTACATTAGTGTGGTGTATGTTCCCCTGGTCCCCTTCTAGATTGCTAAGTGGTTGTGGTGAAGGGGCTTGTATACCTGAATGAAGCTGTGAGCTATACCATGTAGGGACACTGTAGGTGGGCAGGTATATCAGAGAGGTCAGACAAACCACAGTCCACTAGAGAAGAAACTGGCAACCCACTCCAGTATCACCTGTCATATTGTTAGCAGGCCCTCAGGGGAATGTTGATACTCCACAATATCACTTATTGCACATTTGCATGTGTTTTAATCCTTTACGTTGATTATATATAATATATATATATATATATATATATATATATATATATATATATATATATACATATATATATATATATATATATATATATTATATGATATCTAATGCTATTTTGACTATTATTATTGTTATATGTATTGATGTTTTATACAGTAACTAGGGCTCATTAGTCTACATATATAGGAATGTCACACATATGTGATATATGTGGATGTCCCATAACCCCAACCATTGAACACACTGAGATGGTTAGAACGGCATAACAAAGATTTATTTCATACACAGAGCACAATCAGAAATGGTCAAGACTGTGCATTAATATTATGGGTGTGTTGTGGGCAGGTCCCGGGAGAGCAAGAGGCTTGTGATGTATAGCACCTACCAGGGTCACATGTGGTTACTACACCACTGCAACTGGAATCTGATGGAAAAAATACATCAGAAATCACTCCATTTACTTGACAAAACCATTAATGTGCATAGCCCTTATAACTTGTCTAGATCTGCTCAATGAAACAGATGCTTCAACCTCTAGACTATGTAATCCAATCCAGTTTCACACATAAAGTGTGGTGAAAAAAACTAAATCTGAAAAAAAGTCTTCAACTAAAAAAAGGTGGAGGAGGATAAAAAAATAACAACATGCATGTACAGTACAGTGCTAAATACTGTAACAAGTTGTTGGGGGGGAGGGGGGCTGTCATTAAAGGAAAGTCTACCTGAGAGGCACTGGGAAAACCTTACACCTGATACATTTCCTTCACAATGGTTGCAGATGCCTTCATGGACCTGAGTTGTACGTAAAACAAAAAAAAGAAAACAAAAAGACAAAACCTACAAAATAAGGTCTTAAAAAAATGTAGGGACTGCAGCATCACTTCTCAACAGCATTGCTCAGTGACCATCAATTGGTGACATGTTCAACAGAACCCTACAGAGAAGAGGATCGTGGACCATGTGATGGGAGGTAGCCATCTGCATACACAATATCACCATCACATAGTCCAAGATCCAAGACTCTGTAGCCAGGCTAGATTAGGTTAACATTGTGATTAATAGATTGTCAATGAGGAGTGCTGTTGAGAAGGTTGAACTTGATGGACTAAATCCCCCGTGGCCGTCTCCCTGGTAGTGTTGGGGGCGGAGGGGCAGGGGGAGGCAACCCACTGGAGGCAGCAGCACCTGGTGGAGGCATGGTGGGAGGAGAGGAGGGGCTAGGTTGCGGGTGGCTGGGGGATGCCTCCAGGGGACCAGAGCGCATTGCATGGCCTCTGCAGTGACTCTCTTAAATGCGGTCTGGTCCGTCCCCAGTCCTGAGCAGCCCAGCAAGGTACGACTCATGATTGGTGGAGATGCTGGCCTGTATCCTACGAAACACACTCCAACGGCTGCAACATGAGGGCCAGCATCTCTGCCTGCAAAGCCTGGCCTGATGTTTGGGATGGAGGGCTCTGGGGCTTGGCCTGGTGAGAAGGTGGCGGTGTGTGAGTCTTGGGCCCGGCTCGATGGTTTTGCAGAATGGGTTGTGGCGTGGTTGGGCCTGGTGGTGGTGGCCAGTCCAACTTGCGCCCTTGCTCAATTGAATAGCATCATAATAGGAGACGAATGGGAGCCCGCAAGACACACACAGACATACACCCTATAACAATCAAGTTGCGGGCTTGCAATAGAATTAGGCCCTATATGTTTATACCCAGCTAATTACATAAGTCAATCATTTGCACATTTTGTTGACTATTATTCATTATTGGGTGGTTTTTATGAGTATATGTGTTGACAGTACTGTTTAAAAAACTAACCATGTACAAAAGGAACACAGGATAAACAAGGCCTCCATAGCATAGACCATATCATGGCAACAGTCAATATTAGTGACAGCAAGGCCATTATTTTTATTTATTAAGAAGGTCTTGACAAAATCACATCCACTGAGAATTGTACTAACAATCCCACTATGAATATGTGGCAACATTGACAGGAATAATAATCAAGGTAAATAGAAGGAACTACATCATGATATCGGAATATAAAGCAGGACAATGACATGTGTGACTGATTAGAACTTATAATAAGCTAAAGTATATTAATATTTAAAATACCACAAGATTAATTTTTAACTGCAAAGATAAGTATGGTAAACAAACTTATTTTAGGATTTTTCTAATGCAGTTCATCTATTTTATCATTTTTAATTAAAAATAACTTGAGCCAAACATATTAAGAGCCATTGCAAAAAACTAACAGCCACATTAAATTCGAAGCCCGCAACTCGATTATCAATCAATTGGGGGTCCGATATGCGATCAGACTCGCATTTACAGTGCTATAAATAGGTGTTTAAACCCCTTGCGGGTCCTCTCTAGCACTTGTTGGATTTTCTCCTTTAAGTGTCGTTTGCGGGTGTGAAAACATTTGCGGGCTTGGGGAAATAGAGCAATTGAATAGCGATTTGCGATTTTAGCCTTGCGAAAGTGAAAGACCAAAGGCTTCTGGAGGCTAAGTTGCGAGGTTAACCATCTCCATTTTTTTCAAGCCTGTAACTCGAAAGCCGATTGGAGCCCACAAAATGACGCCAATTGAATAGCAAATTAGCTTGCAACCTCAATTACGGCCTCCTGGATCTCACGAAAGCTCAATTGAATAGGGCCCTAAGCCTGTGACAAATAATTACTTCATAAGTAGAGTGAGATAGATTTTGATTATCTTAAAAATGCTTTCGTCAGACTATCAAATCATAGTTGTACAAAATGTATTGAGTGTGAAAAAGCATAGACAAAATAAAGGAGGCAAAGTATCACAAAAAATATGTGAAGAGGCTTAAAAATTGCTGAAGGTTAATAGTTAAGGGGTTACATATCACATATATAGTTGTGAGCATGCGAGTTGTTGCTATCGCTTGCGGGCTCGCGTAGCGAGGGCTGCGGGCGAGGACACACCAACTACGAACCTCGCAAACTTTACCTCGCAACGCAAACAACATACGAGACACGTTAACACACATTACGACCTCGCAACACTCGGACGCAACTCGTGAACATAAAAACATTTAAAACAAATACACACAACACATACATAAAAAGCTTACCTACAGCAAGAGGGACCATCCAGGACCTCAAAAAAGCAACTTACACCTTCATTTAAATCAAAATATAACAGTTTAGACACTAAAAAAATCACTAAGCGAGAGAAAAAATGGCCGCCGAACAAAACGAAAACGAGGCTACAGCACTCTAAACACGCAAAACACCACAAGAAACTCGCAAAACACCACAAAACACCTACGGATATTCCGCTAAGATGCACACCACACATTACCCGCCATTTTACGCCAATGCGGAACTACACGGCTATGCTAACAGTTTCGTCTCGCGCACGCACAGTGTTACACTGCACACATTCATCACGCTTACACAGCAGCTCCACACCACTAATGCTGCAGCAACATCAAAACAGATTGCCAGCTCTTCAACACAATGCTTCAAAATAGGTAAAGTATATTCATTTATTAATTAATTACATATTTCATTATTACAAACCAAACAGCATTAGCTACCTTACAATTTCATTGCCATCATTTTTTGACGGGCAATTCTCTAGTTAATTAGAAAAATTTAAACTATATTAATTTATTATTCAATTAATTCATTAATTATTATTTAAAAAATATAGAGGAGCCAAAGGACACGCAAGGAGAGGGTCACAATAAGCGCTGAAGGCGCTTAGCGCGAGGTTTGCAATGAGCGCCGAAGGTTCTTAGAGTATAAAAAGCTTAACATTGTGTGCGAAAACAGCATTGCCATGGCTTCACATTTTATTGACCGTCATTTTTTGACAGGCAAGTCGCTAGTTCCTATTAACTCTCAGACAGCTCCAGTGATGTTAAAGGCTATACATAAGTAATTTTAAAACTTTATACAAAGTATTTTTTATTTTTTTTTGCTTGTGGAATCAATAAAGGCTACAAGTATGCTGACTGCATGACCAAGAATCATCTATTGAACATCAATATGATTCACAGCCTGCCTTGGTAATTATAACTGAAGTATAGGATTTTCTGAATGCTTATTCCTATTTTATTTTAACAATAATAATCAATTTTACTGAATATCATTGTATATCCTTTTATGATTCTATATACAGTGCACTTATACGTAATAAGTGTTCCCAGATCTTTCCTGTTCGCTGTCCGTGCGCAGTGGCGGCCATCGGCCACTAGGTGGCGTGGGCGAGGGGGTCCATACATTTCTTCCCAGTAACCAGAATGCCCCTAACACCCCTCACCCTAACCCTAAAACCCCTCAACCTAACACCCCTCACCCTAGAACCTAACCCTAACATCCCTCACCCTAAGAGCTAACCCGAACATCCGTCACCCTAACACTCCTCACCCTAACACTACACCATAAGAATTTTTGCTATTATTTTGCTATTCAATTGGAAACTTCTTTGGAAAATCTTTCAAAATCGCAAGGCTAAAATCGCAAATCGCAATTCAATTGCTCAGATTCCACTCCGTCAAGCCCCCAAATGGCAAATATCTAACCACAAGTTAATGGTACAAAGGAGGGCACGCAAAGGGCTTAATGACAAATAGGAGCACTTTAAAAGCAAATAAAAATGCAATACTGTACTTTTATTAAGAGTGAAAGTGACGTTGGGTCTTTAGAATTATTAGCACAACATTCTCCAATTCTTTATTTCATGTTCAATTTTCGGGTTATATTGATCACGGCAATCAATGTGAAGTCCTATGGGCTTCAACCTCCAAGTACGTAGGAAACCCAACCTCCAGTTTTCATTGAAGTCCTACGGGCTTGAACGTGATCTCTGACAATTTTCGCGACCGGCGCCTAACTTGCAGGCCTGGCCAATTGAATAGTATCACAACGGGAGAACGCAACTCAGTTGTAGGCATTTGGCTGTATGCAATCGAGTTACGAGCAATTTGGACAATTGAATAGGGCTCTATATAAGCACAGAGCATATATTTTTTACAGAAGTTTTTAGTTAGTGAAGACCTTGCTTTTGGATAGAAGTTCACTAACTAAAAACTTCTGTAAAAAAAATATGCTCTGTGCTTAAATAGAGCCCTATTCAATTGGCCGAATCGCAATTGTATGAAGCCCAGTGTCACATAAAGCATTAAAGCAAAAAACAAACAAACTCTTACATAGAGGCTTAAATAGAGAAAAAGAGAACAGAATATGCCTTGTTGCCCATTCTCAGTTAGGTCTCCAGTTCATCAACAAGAAAATACATCATATGATAAATATGAATAAAAATTAAAATGGGAAGAAATTGTCTCATTCGGAATCTGACTCTGCTTCATTGTGGGGGCAGTTTATATCATCTTTCATTTTTGTTTAGTGAACATCCTCCTCTAATTTAGGGGGCTTGCTGATTCCATGGAGAGAAATGAATTATTTTGATATTATATGTTTGTTTCTGCAGCATTATGGATGAAATGGACAGCAGTGTATTGGATAAATAACCTTCCACATTAGCAGCGTGTGTCTGATGAAACATTCCTAGATGCATTTTTTTATTTGGAAAGTGCCAACAGATTCTGCAGTTCTATACAATGGTTGCACTGAGAACATCATTAAAACAAAATAAAAAATTAGAAATACAGGAGTAGTATGCTGTCATGAGAGTTTACTATGTAGTACTTATTTTATTAATACTCATTTATAAAGTGACACCAATTTCCGAAACTCTATTTACAAGGTAAACAATGTTATCAGGTAATACAAAGATAAATAGTTCCTAATGTTATACAGTTCTAAAACAAATTATGTAAAGGTGTACAATGAGCAGGTTTCTATTTATACACAAATAATATAAAAAAATGACTTCAACTTTTTATACTTAGAAAACGTAGGTGTAGGTATGAGTATTGTGTTTTAACATTTTGCTTTTATATCCAGACTAGGAAATTGCCCATCAAAAATGACGGGAATAAAATTGTAAGGCTGGCATTGATGTTTGCCACACAATGTGATGTTTTGCTCCTCTGAGCACCGTCTCCGTCTGTGCACTTTCCTGCTTTTCAATGGTCACCTTTGGCGCTCATCGAGAACCCCACGATGAGCGCGTTCAGTGCTCATTTTGAGGCTCGCAATGATCGCTTTTGGCGCTTATTGCAAGCCTCTCTCGCTCCTGGTGCTCTCTGCTAGCCTGAAGGCGCTACTGTATGGGTAGCTCATTGCAGGTTTCGTTAACCTGCCAGTTTAGTGCTTGGGAATGCCATGTGTCTCTTTCCACCATCTCCCCCCTGTCGTTCCTTGTGTCTATCTCCTCTGAGTGTCTGCTGAATGTTTGCATGTTTTATTTTTAAAGTCCTGCGTGCCTGGCGTTGTTTGTGTAAGTGTTACTGTCTTTGCCGTCATGTATTTTCTAAGTCCAGCGTGCCTGGCTTTGCTCAGCCTCGTTTTCATTCAGATTTTTTACGTTTTTCGTCATTTTTTTCCTCGCTCGATTGTTGAAAAATGGCAAATATGGCTCAAATTTCCTTGCAACCTCACTCCCAGGCTTCCTGGCTCTCCCCCTGTGCTGTGTGTGAGTGTGTTTTATTTTTTTGTTAATTATTTTGCTTATTTTGGGGTTTTTTCGAGTTACACGCTTGAACTAAGTCTGGCTGTTAAATGAGCAAACTGCGCTCCTCGCGGTCAGTAGCAAAGTGCCACATTTTTCGGCGGCGGCCCGCATGCCTCAACTGCTTGCCTCCCTTTGCGAGGCTCGCAGTGCAATTAGCTCCTTTGCCGCTCATTGCAGCCCCTTGTGCCTCAACTGCTCGCCTTGCTTTGCGAGGCTCGCAGTGCAATGAGAGCATTTGGCGCTTATTGCAGCCTAAGTCCCACTTGCTTCAACGGCTCGCCTCACTTTGCTCTCAGTTGACTGCACGCCTCGCTTCGCGAGGGACGCAAGTGCGTTACCAACATCACAAACGTTATGAACATCGCAAAGATCCACAACTATATACAGTATGTGATGTCTGTCACAGAGGTATCCTTCATATACAGCAAACTCAGTAATTATGGTAACATTTGTAAAGACAATATGGTTAGAAATGCTTGGGAGGAAACCATGTAAGAAACATATTTTTTTTACAATCAAACATTAAAGTACATTACTAGAAGAGAAACTGTATGAGCCCCAAAAGTATCATCTTAATCACTGTATTATGATTTATGTCAGACTTGATAATAACCAATAAAAGAGCATCTGTTCAAACTGATGGCACCTTATTGTTCACTGGAATCACAGCTTTTGCTGTTTTTCATATCTTGTTAAAGGTAATCTCTCACTACACAATCAAATTGTTTTTAAGGTATTTTTAAAGAGCATGAAAAACTGAATCTATGCTGTACTAGCAGTTGGATTCTAAAGTAAATAATTGCCAAGATAATAAACATGCGGCTTTCATGTGCTAATTAAGATTACAATCTGCTCGTCTATATCTGTGATGGTAAAAACAATGCCACCCTAAGGTTATCGTATGGTTAGATCACCTCCTCCACTCTTATCAAGCACTCTCAGTTGTCAGTAAAATATTGAGCTGTACAAACAATGTTGAACATCTCAGGAATTATTTACTTTATAGAAAAAAGCTAGACCATTGAATGCTCTTTAAGATGAAACTATTTTTTGATTGACAGACTTCCTTTAGCTGGCAGATTTTTCGTCGTCGCAAATTAAAAAAAAGACGGCGAAATTACTAAGGAAGCAAATGGCTTAAATTTGCTTATAATTTAAAACCCTCATTGTGCACTAAAAATAAAATAAATAAATACTAATTTCCAAAGGAATCAATTTTTTAAAAGGTTGGTTATAGCTATTGACAAGTGCATTAATATAATATAATATACTTAGAGCTTTTGAAATTAAAAAAGATACAGATGGAGCAAAGCTAACTGCAAGTACATTATTGCAAGTACATTATTGCAAGTACATTATTGCATTGTGGTATCTCCATTCATATCTTTTAAAGGTATATCTAAGTTTCCCAGTTTTTATCTTTTTCTAATCTAGCACATGCCGATTATATCAGACACACACATTACACAGAGTCATTCTATACACATACAGATTTATTTAATTTAAAAATATAATTTCCACACCCCCAGCTTCTTACATGTGCACAGTGAACCTCCCAATAGAAACACTGCATTTGGGTACAGATTTTAACGCTTTACTAGGCTTCAAGCCAGCAGCAGCTCAAAGCAGAGATCTACAGATCAATGTCTGACTCCTTTTACTTCCTTCTATAGGGAGACTACACATCCCATGATTCCTTCCTGCACAAACTGCCATAACTGATTGTTACATTGTATTAAAATGCCTGTGATTGGCCAATACAAAATATGATTTTTTTTGCTAATTTTAGAAGAGATTTTCAGGGTTGTCAACTGACAAAGGCGGCTGCTTGCAAACTCAAGAGATTTAGCAAACATCAGAGTGAGTTTGTTAATGTTTATTTTGGTATTTTTTTCATGCAAAATGTTTGCATACACTACTGATTCTCTATCAGATGCATTCATAATCCATGAAACTTAGATATGCCTTTAATGAAAACTGGTGAATTTTTATTTATATAAAGTCTTATCTGCTTATGCAATTACATTTGACACCTGGACTAGATGGCCAATCGCGGTAGTAGACGTCTCTCAGTTAGTTATAGATATCAGTTATTTCGGTGGGATGAATTGTTTGAATGATTATCCGTCAACCGATGAGGTTTGCATCAATAATTTAAGCACACCAATCATCAAGCAATTGGTCCTCACTACAAAAAGAGAAATAATGATTGTATTATTTATTATTATATACTAGCGACTTGCCCGTCAAAACATGACGGCAATAAGATTGTAAGGCAGCTAATGTTGTTTGTGTGCGACATTAATTTTGTTGGTGTTCCAAGATCCTTCGCAGCTCATTGCAAGGCTCTTGGTTGTTTGTGTGCTATGAGCAGCGTTGTGTTTTTTGTTTTTTGTATGCCAATGAATAATTAATAAAATAAGAAATTAATATACTTTACCAATTGTGAAGTAATATATTCAGGAAGCATTGTGTTGAAGAGCTGGCAATCTGTTTTCATGTTGTTGCAGCATCAGTGCTGTGGAGCTGCTGTGTAAGTGTCATGAATGTGTGCAGTGTAATAGTGTGCGTGAGCGAGGCAAATCCGTTAGGGTAGCTGTGTACTTCCGGATTGTGTAAGTTAGTGTTCTAAAATGGCGCCTAATGTGTGGTACGGGGCTGTGGCTGATTTTGCGTCCTTGTTTTCAGATGTCGTCTGACTTTTTCGGAAAATCTGTATGTGTTTGGTGGTGTTTTGCGTGTTTAGGGTCCTTTGTTTTCGTTTTGTTCGGCTTAGGTGATTTTCGGGCTCTAAACTCTGTAATTTGGACTTAATCGAGGTGTAACTTCACTTGCAGAGGTCCTGTGTGCCTCTTCTTGCTGTGGGTAATCTTTGTATGTGTTTGTTGTATGTATTTATTGTGTTTCTAATGTTTTTAGGGCCGCGCGGGTTGCGTCCTTGTTTTCGGATCTCGTACGTCTTTTTTGGAAAATCCGTAGGTGTTTGGTGGTATTTTGCGTCTTTAGAGTTCTGTAGCCTCCTTTTAGTTTTTTTCGGCGGACATGTTTTCTTGTCTAAACTCTTTTATTTCGAGTGAAATTGAGGTGTAACTTCAGTTTTCGAGGTCCTGGGGGCCCCCTCCTTGCTGTAGGTAAGCTTTTTATGTATTTGTTGTTTGTATTTATTGTGTTTTTAATGTTTTCATGTGCGCGGGTTTCGGGCGGTAAGGTCGTATTTTTGCGAGGTCTCGTATTTGTTTGTCATAAGTCCGTAAATTTAGAGAGGTGCGCTCGTATTTGTTTGTCGTAAGTCCGTAAATTTTGCGAGGTCCACAGTTGCTGGCAAGAAGCGCCTTTGGCGCTCCATGCCAGCAACTGCGGCCCTCGCTTCTGCAGCCTTAGCGACAACCCGCCGGCTCACAACTATATATGTGATATCACAGTCCTTCAATGGTTGAGCACAAGGTTTTTGGTCACTAACCTATATAGCGTTGTTATATGGTTGACTATTGCCATTGTGCGAAAAGGTAGATTTCTGTCCTCACTGATTTTGTCTGAGGACACCTGCAATGCAGTAAGAAATGTCCATGGGAGCTGTTCTCTTAGGACCAGAAATGAGAGCCCTTTGGGTCTTGAATCCGATGTCAACAGATAAGGGAAGATCTTTTATTATCGTACTTTATGTTAAGTTTTTATTTTTTACATTATTAAAGGACTGCTGTAGTGATCAAACACTATAGTTTATAAATATTACTGTTAATCAGTTACTATAAATTAAAGTACCAACATTTTATTTTGCTTTACGGTTGGGGGTAGTTGCAATTACATTTAGAGGCCAGCCAACCAGACTAAAAGGCTCTGAAGGACCTGCTCTTAGAAGCTCCATATCTAGTGTGGATGGGGTTTAGGAGGTTGGAGTGGTGAGGAATAATTGCATAAAAAGCCATGGGTTGGTGGGATATTAGTTGCCATAATCAACTGCCTGGACCAGGGAACATTGGATAATTGTGATATGTAACCAGTGTGTTTTATGATGGACAGTAAAATAGTAGTAATGAGGCGGGTGGTCCAGATTCATTATGATTGGAAAAGGTAGGCTTTCTAGCACGGGATGCTTTAGTATGATGTCTATGTTGAGTACATGATAATTATGAATATTGTTTTTTTAATATTTGCAGAGTTGAAGTGAATTCCAATGGAGAAATCTTGTATGCGGGAGTATGAGGGGTTATGAGAAGAGACCAAGCAAGCAGGTTTGTGAAAGAGAGGAGGGGCATATTTGCAGATAAGGGTACATATATAGGGGGTGTCATCATGAAATGCTCTGTAGGTGAGGACTGGCATGAATTTGATGAACATAAACTTAAGGTACCCTTTAAACCTATGTTTGACTACTGTTTCAGGGAAGAGCATAGTTGCTTGTCTAGACACTCTATTAGGTGTCCAAGTGATGGGAAAGGGTCCTCGGGAAGATGTCAGGCGGTTACTACACAGAATACTACAAAGGCAGGTCCCTGAGCTGATCCTCCCTCTCCTCCAGTAGTTTTACAAACTAAATTGCATTTTTTCTCTCCAAATACTTATTCTATTGTTAATCAGGTAGCATAACATGTTGGATAAAGCAACAATAAGGTATTATATACATTTGTATCCTGCTCTTAAAAGTGCACGTTATAAATAATTGAAATTATTATTTTTCTTTTTTTAATGAAGGAAATTATTTCAAAGTCACATAGTCACGGCACTTTTTGGAGAGCTGAAATGCAAAGTACTATACTAATAACCAGTGACTGACTTGTTTACAACACAGCATTTTTATTATTTTATGGAGAAAAAAAAAACACTATTAAGAACCTCATTGTTATGATTGTAATTGCATCCAATTATCTGAATCCCAGACAATAAAAAAGACTCATCACTAACCATTTTATGAAGTGAAATGCATTTTAGGGACCTTAATATCTGTAGAGAATTGAGGGCTATATCTTCTAAATGGCCAGTGTTGCAGAACTCTTGGATGTGTCAATCTTAGTATGTATGCCCCATAGAATAATATACTAATGGAAAGGTTCCTGGCACCTTTTGATCAGTTAAACAGTGTATTTCTTTGTAACTTTTCTGTATCATATTGGCTTTAAGATACTATAAAAAATGATGACTTAAAAAACTAATTCTGGTACTTCAGAAGAATAAAATATCTTTCAGTCTGCATTTACTTTGCATTATAGTTTTCAGTTTATAAAATATTCATGATAATGAAAGTGTGTGTAAGCAAAATTGAGCTGATTCCATGAATACCTTAGATGCTATCTTTTATCAGTAGCTTTCCCTTTCTCCGAGTTGGAAGCTAATTGTCCATTTATTTAAACTTACTAATCAGCACTGTCATGGTTTGCGATGACATGTTTTGACCAGGGCAATTAACCAATATATGCATGTTATATATTTTCAGTTGTTTTTATTTCAGTTATAATGCAATAATAAATAAGAGCATATCGTATTTTTAAGTAATTTTAAAGAACCACTGTAATAATACAATAGCTATTGACTAGCAATAAAAAAAAGTATTGCAACCTCTAGCCGATTCACATTTGCAGAAACATGGAGCCATATTCAATTCCAAGCCCGCAACCGTAGACCATGCACTAGTTTGTAGCAGTTCACTGCAGGGAACATGATCAATTCAGCAAGCCCGTAGCCTCCCATTTTGAATCAGCCAATAGAAAATGATACTTTCATTATTACGCCAGTAAAACATGGAGGTTACATGTCAATCAATTAGGTTCAGGGGTCCGATATGCAATCAGACTCGCAAACCCGCAAAATACAGAATTATGAAAATGAATGCCAATACTGTTCGAGTCCATATGGGTGGTCTCATATGTATTAACTCATTGATACCCGAGATCGATTTAACTCCGAAATTAAACATGAAAATAAATGTAATTTCCTGTCGATTTGCGAGCTTGAGACTGTTGTGCAATTAATTCTAATGTCTGTCATCACTTTCCCCGTTATTTACTGTGCAGTATTGATTTTTTATTTGCATATACAGTGCTACGATCAGGTGTTTAACCCCCTTGCAGTTCCTCTCTAGCACTCATAGAATTTTCTCCTTCTTTTGCCGTTTACAGGTGTGAAAACATTTGCGGGCTTGGGGAAATTGAGCAACTTAATAGCGATTTTAGCCATCGTATACTCTTGTGGCCTTGATAGATCAAAGGCTTCAGGAGGCTGTAATTTACGATTTTAACCCTCGACATTTTTTCAAGGCCATAACTTGGAAGCCTTTCGGAACCCACAAAAAGACGCCAATTAAATAGCATATTTAACTTGCAACCTCACTTGAATATGGCCCATAGATTTTGTGGTAGATAAGAGTCAAAAAGACCACCTAATTTGTTCTTTTCATCTATCGAAAAAGCTTGGCTTTATTAACCCTCAGAATAACCTGTTGCTTAAGGAATATGTATCTCAATACCAATTAGGGATTAAGAGGGTTGGGAAAGACCTGCCCATGAGTCTATTTTAATATTAACATTATTATAACATTATTAATGCTCCCATCCCTGAGAAACTTAATAGATGGTAGAGTACCTGCAGAAGCTGTAAATGCTAAAGTGAAAACATAACTTTTTTCCCCCCAATATGATACTGACCTGTCATTGAGCCACTATTGCCTCTGCTTGTTTCTTAACAGAGAAGGGGCTTGACATATTGAAGGCTGAATAGAATAGCATTCATTTTAGTGACAATACTGGCAAAAAGGAATATGCAATTTCCAAAGGGACTGCTGGATTATTCTCTATATGCATTGTTCCCTTTTCAAATGTGCATATGCATAAATAGAAAAAAGGGGCAACTCCCACTACAGCATAATTCCTTTTACTGAAAGGATATATATATATATATATATATATATATATATATATATATATATATATATATATATATATATATATATATATATATACACAGTATATATATATATATATATATATATATATATATATATATATATATATGCATATATATACATATAGATATATGGGTATGTACAGTACATACAGTATCTCACAAAAGGGAGTACACCACTCGCATTTTTGTAAATAGTTTATTATATCTTTTCATGTGACAACACTGAAGAAATGACCCTCTGCTACAATGTAAAGTAGTAAGTGTACAGCCTGTATAAACATAATAAATTTGCTGTCCGAATTGGGCCCAAAGTTTCAATGTTTTGTGTGGCCACCATTATTTTCAAGCACTGCGCTAACCCTCATGGGCATGGAGTTCACCAGAGCTTCACAGGATGCCACTGGAGTCCTCTTCCACTCCTCCATAATGACATCACAGAGCTGGTGGATGTTAGAGACCTTGCACTCCCCCACTTTCCATTTGAGCATGCATCATAGATGCTCAATAGGTTTTAGGTCTGGTGACATGCTTGGCCAGTCCATCACCTTTACCTTTAGCTTCTTTAGCAAGGCAGTGGTCGTCTTGGAGGTGTGTTTGGGGTCATTATCATTTTGGAATACTGCCCTGTGGCCCAGTCTTCGAAGGCAGTGGTCATGCTCTGCTTCAGTATGTCACAGTACATGTTACCATTCATGGTTCCCTCAATGAACTATAGCTCCCCAGTGCCGGCAGCACTCATGCATACCAACGACATGGCCTAAATCCAAATCTGTAAACCATACTTTGGCACTTAGCATTTCCCAGCGTGAACATGATTATTCCAACCCGTAGTTACGGATATAGTCGGAGCCAATAGTAAGAGATAGTCATCATTATGTTACTTAAACATGGAGGTAAAATTTCAATCACTTATGGTTTTGAAGTCTGAGTTGAGATCGGACCCGCATTCCAGAAATAATGCAATATGAAAAAATAATGAATATAATATTCTAGTCCATGTGAGTTCTATTACATGTATTAACACATTAATTGCCGTGATCGATATAGAACATAATTAATTAAATAAGAATGTTGCGCTATTCATTTTAATACCTTTCATCTCTTTCCATGTAATTTAAAATACAGTAGTTTGTTTATATTTGCTGTGTTTAACAACATTGCGGGTCTTCTCTAGTACCTGTAGGATTTTTGGCTACATTCGTCATTTACGGGTGTGAAAACAATTATGGTCTTGAGGACTTGTAGCAATTTAATATCGATTTGCGTTTGTATCATTTGCGGGATTGAAAGATCAAAGGCTGGGATGGAGTTCGGATTTTGACGGCCTGTAGGCTTTTTCAGCCTGTAACCCGCACATTGTTTGTGGGTAACTAAAAGAAGCCAATTTAATAGCCGTAACTTTTGTGGGCTCCTTTACGGGCTTCTAGAACTACAAATCGGCAAATTTACTAGGGCCCATAGATAGTAACACAATAATCATAGTAATTGAGATTTTAAAAGACTATTGATCTATCAAGTTCACCATTTTTAAATCACCTCTGATCCTTATATTATGTCAATTGTTCATTGATTCAGAGGAAGGCAAAAAAAAAAAAAAACCTCCAGTGAAATATTGCCAATTGCCTCAAGAAACATGTTCCTTCATTATCCTAAATTGAGGATACTGCTGAATAATATATCAGGTTATTCACTAGATCAATACCCCTCCTATTCTAGTTATTCAAAATAACCTTTTCATTCAAAAATATCAAACCCTTTTTAAAGTTATCAACTGAATTGGCTGTCACAACCTCCTTTGGTAGTACCATAATCTAACTTTTTTATGTGAAATATTTTCTATTTCTTCTAAACTCAAGGGGTGACCCCTGGTCAATTGTAAACCTCCTGGCAAAGCCTTATACTGGCCCTGGATATAATCATATGCCCTTTTCGGTGGTCTTTTTGCTAGAGAAAATACATTTAATTTGATTAATCACTCTTCATATTTATGCCTTTTTTTCTTTCTATTACATTTGGTTCAATATTGAGTGAAACTTTTCAAAATAATACATTTTGAATAAATATTAGTCCTTTAGCTTAAAATTGCATACATTTTTATTATGTGTATACCAACTAGAAAAAAAGGAGATGGAAAGAATAGGACTATCTAGTAATGACATCCTTTTATGGTTCAGTGTATTATTATCAGTTACATGACTACTAATGACTGCCACAAACCATTTAACTTTGAACACAATACCTGATGTATGAGCTAATGCTAACAACAAGGAACATACGGAAATATATAACAAAAACATGTCTACAGAAAAGGAAATAATGGAACTCCTCATTAAAATCAGTCTTCAGGTCTGTCGGAAATGTGTCAAATTTTTATGCAGGAACCATCACAACAGGGTGCAAGTAATGGCAAATATAGTGCATGATGGAATCATGTTTACAGCAGCTGCTTTAGAAAATGCAGTTTATCATTTCTATTAGAAATATGTCACACTTTATTCTGAATATAAAAGAAAAATATATATTTTTACCAGAAATCCAAGCAGTGCAATGATGGATTGTGTGCATCTATTGTATTTCTTTGTATTGTTATGCATATGGGAATATGCTTCAAGAAATGTTATCTAAATTAAAATCATTTCACAATTGATATACTTAATTTCCACAGTATGGAGTTGTATATTATTCCTAGATTCTTTATTTTTTTAACACTTAGCACCAGCTCTGCCTTCATTGCATTCCAACTAAGAACATAATAAAAAATACCTTTTATTCATATTGTAAAATTGTTTACTTGCTATCTGCCATAAACACATGAATTTCTGAGACAAGAAAAAACCTTTCTTGGAATATGATTATTATCATGAAATGCAGACATTATATTATATATATTATATGTTACTTTGTGTGTGCAGTTTGGTAAATGTACATTTGGGATGATAATATAGTGAACAGAAAACACTATAACCACACTATATTATTACAAAAAAGACTCAAAACATATGTATACAAAATAAATGTATTTGTAGTAGTCATCATTGTTTTACATTGATACCATTGAAATATTTTTTTTTCATCTCATTAATGTTTTTGTTGTTACTTCCTCACCCAAGACACTACAAAGACACCGATCATTGCTATAATTATGACCCAACTTAGCTATTACAACTCTATCTTGCTTTTTTCCAGTCATTCACCTATCACCACTCCAATGAATCCTGAACTCTTCTGCAAGACTTATCCCCCTTGATCATTGCTCATCATCTGGTGCCGCATCCCTCGGCCTCCTTATTTCCTCACAGATACAATTCAAAATCTTAAGCTTAATCTTCAAATCCCTAAACAGCGCTGTACATATTCATTAGACTATAAGCCACAACTCTCCGCTCTATCCATGATTTGTGCTGCTCTTCCTTTATCATAATCTCCCATGCTCGTCTACAGTATTTCTTAAGAGCCTTCTTCATTCTTTTGAATTCTCTGCTTCTCTCTGTGAGACGGTCCTCTAGTTTTGAGATATTTAAGTGTTCTTGGAAAACCTACCAGGCAGCTAAACCCCCTACCTCTTTAACGCAATCATCCACAATTTCATAAAAAGTTTTTTTTTCTGGTTCTCATGCTTCTCCCTCCATCACGCAAAAACATTGCTTCACCCAGCAATCCCTTCCTCTTATTGCCTATTACTTCACTGATTGTAAACTCACTTGAGAGCAGAACACTTATTTTCTTCAGTAACAGTGTGTATGTATAATGTACTGTTTTATATGTCTTAAAATGTATGTAATTCATTTTATTATTTGCTCATTGTACCTTAGCACTATAGTAGTAGTAGTAGTTGATTATTTACCTGATGTTAATGACAACTATATTCATGCTTATTTGTATGAAAATAGGGGAGACTAGAGCTTACAGTAAGTTGTGTTGATCTTTAGGGAGGGCAGTACACAGGGGCTTATGAAGTGGTACTAAAAAGTTAAAGAATAATGATAATTTTAAAAAATAATATTCACACTCTTTTTTTTTTGTGTTGTTGGAATTACCAACTTATTTGTATTTGATACGCAACAGCAAAAAAATAAAAAATAAACAAATAAAAGGTGCTAAATCTGAGAACAAATAGTACTAGAGTAGTCTTGTTCTATAGGCATAGTAACCTACTCTGAGTATGGCCTCTTTTAGCTCACTTGTGCCAGTCACAAGAAGAAATATCCTTTAGTATATCAGTCTGGTCAGCCTGGCAATTCTACCAGGAGGAGGAGAAACAGCAAACCCCAGACGTACATTTCATCTTTAGCTGGGCCTCATCAGTAGGTTGTAGCTGAACTCCCTTAGGCACAGACATTTTGTTTAAATTAACTACCTAGCAATTAGATCATAGGTTCCCAAACTGTGGTCCACAATCATTTTTTGATTGATCTAAATGATTATCCTTTATCTTCATCCAGCAGCCACATTTAATTTGAAGCTTGTAGCGGCATCGGGAAGCTCGCAAGGGCTGCAGGGCTATTAAATAAAAAAATGATGTGAGTTATGGGTTTGAGACGCAAACCCATAAACCATTTGTTTGGATGAGAGTGGTCAATTAGTCAAACCCGTAGTTATGGGTTTAGATGGAGCCAAGGCAAATGAGATTGTCATAATTCCGTCACTGAAAAATGGAGGTGTGATTTCAAAGTCCTACGGGGTTCAATTAACATTTACAATCGGACCCACATTCCAGATATTATGCAATATTGATAAAGCTGTAAATATAATATTCTATTACATGCGAGTTCTGTTATATGTATTAACACATTAATTGCCGATTTGTGAGCTTGAGAATGTTGTGTGTCACAACCTGTATGTTGAATGGGGTATGATAAGAGCCTATTGCCCAAACCCCTCCTCATAGGTGGGCCCAGTTTGTTTTACCTCTGTACAGCAGGAAGAATTTTTCAGCCTTTGGGTCAGACTGAGAGATGTCTATGATCTTGTATAGCATAAATATCTTTCTGAAAAGAACTTACTCCAGCAATCAGGATTCCAGCATCAATAACGAAATCCACACATTAATTATGTGAACCAGTTATAGCATATCAATTACTGAAACAACAGACATATGTATACCGCACTCTTAGCAACAAAAGGCCAATCAATTCAAATTGGCATCTATGGTTACCCCAATTACCTTCTAGCTGGTGTTGATTGTCAAGAGAAACACCCATTGTTTTCCATTTCCACCGCTGTATTCTTGGTAGGGGGTAATTACACACACTAGGCATAGAGACACCAGGCTAAGGGCTTGTGATAATAGAGAGAGAGACTTGTGTTATGTGACTCCAAAGGCGCTCATTGCGAGCCTTGCGAGGAGCGCCAAAGGCGCTCAACGTGATGCTTGCAATGAGCACTGAAGGAGCTCACAGACCCAAAACTACACCATGGAGAGAGGCTTGCAATGATCGCCGAATGCGCGAGGCTTGCAATGAGCGCCCAAGGTACTCAGAGGAACAAAAGACTTACATTGTCTGGCAAACAGCATTCCCTGGCTTACAATTTTCTGGCCGACATTTTTTGACGGGCAAGTCGCTAGTATTTTTATATTGTGTGTACAGTATGCTTGCTTTAAATTCTAAAATACATGTCACACAATTGTTATAGGCTGTCATATGTCTAATATAAGTGTGTCCCAGCATATGTATCAACGTATTTTGTGTAAAAGACACAACTTATAAGAAAAGACTTGACATGAATATGTATAGTTTTGAATACAGAAGGCAGTGAGGTGATATGATAAGAACTTTCAAATACTGTATATCAAATGATTTTAAAAGTGGGAAGTGTCTTCAACAAAAAGAGGACAAAAGTGGTCAAGATTTGAAGTTGGAATGTGGTAGATTTAGGGGAAATGTGAAATGTTACAGAAAGAGTAGTAGAGAAATGGAACAGCTTTCCAATTGAAGTTGTAGGGTCAAATACAGTTAAGGAATTTAAGCATGTCTGGGATAAGCATAAGGCTGTAGGTAGACATAATGGGCAGATCAGATGGAAATGTTTGGTTCATATATGCTATCAAATCTATGGGTCTATATAAACACACACTGTGCATAAAAAAACATGGAAAGAGATGAACATATTTGTGGGCCCTGGTCATTACATTTGTGGTGGACTTTCAGCTTTCTAATGACTGCCATTCTACAGAGACTATGAATATGATATGAAAAATAAGCCCCATAGAAAATATAGGAAGTGTGGATATTTAACTCTACCTTTCTAACCCTGTCAGCTTTCTATTTGACATGGGTGTTAGGTAAAATTGTTACAAAATAAAATGCAGCTGAAAATTCTAGTTCTAAATTTATAGTTAATTCAACTTTAAAGAGACACTGTAGTCTTAGGGTAAAAATGTAATCTTTTGGAAGAACTACACTTGACAATTGATAATGGGCAAAGTCCGTTTAGGGGGTAAAGCAATAAATAGCAGAAGATAGCATTTTGGTTTCTCCTGATCTACTTTTACAGGTTGGAGGAGACAATGAAAGCAAATTAAGTTTTGGGTAATAGGTATTCATGGCAGAGATACTGGAGTGGGTTACCAGTTCCTTCTCCAGTGGGCCAAAACATACAGCTCCTGATATTCCTAGGTGGTCTCCCATCCAATTACTGACAAGACCAAACCTGCATGGCTTCAGGGTGCTGTTACCTCTTGGTTCTCTGACTGGAATCAAACACAGGTCGCAGTGCACCGAACCCTAACCACTGGACCACCAGGGAACCCAAAATGAAGTTTACATCAGTAGAAATGTGGCAAGTAAAATGTCAATGTTATCAATTACTAACTAAAGCATTGTTAAGAAAACAATAATATCTAATGGGTACACTGTATTTTGGTGATATGTAGTGTCATATTTCTAATTCTGTTATTTTATTTCAATATCATATTCCAAAGCTAAAGAAGTTTTCAGTGTGACTTCAAATTCATAGAAGAATTATAAAACATTTAATTTACATTTTCACTTTTTCTTCACATACAGTTAATTTTTCTTTCAATACATGAAATTATTCACCATATTATTACAGCTACATATTTTGTATCTTTTCTAACATTTCTTGTCATAGGTTTTACCTAGATAAGAACAGAATTAAACTCAATACAGTACAAATTTCTTCTGTTCAAGGTCATAGTTTCAATGTTTTAACATTTATTACTGTATCTTTGGTCTCATCATTATGAAGTTCAAGACTGATCTAATATATTCCTGCTGATAATGCTATATTTAACAGCAAACCTATATTTGAAATTAACATTGCATTATTCGCTTATATTGTCTGTTTAACCTCTATATAATTAATTTTCGAGATAATGGCATCAACATTCTCTGGAGATTTTATGCCTGAGCATATGACTGGAATACGAATGAAGGCAGAAGACAAGACTTTCTTAGAAAATGTACAGATTTTATCTAATAAACATCTCATCATTATAATAACAAAATGCAACTTCAATGTAGAAAAAGTTATACAGGAAAACAATGAACAATGTTTGCTAATAGGTTATATATATACCTACAGTATATATATATATATATATATATATATATATATATATTTATATATATACACACATATATATATATATATATATATATATATATATATATATATACACACATACACACACATATATATATATATATATATATATATAAATAAAGAGAGAGAGAGATAGAGAGAGAGAACAATATAGCAGTTAGAGATGACCAATGTATTCGTGACATTCATAACTGTTAGGAATTAAGCTGTTTGTTGGATAAATACTAAAAAAATATTGAGCCATATATCAGGGGAACAGACAAGTCTATTTGCTATGATAAATCTATGTCACAACATTAAAACACAGGTTAAGACCCCAAAAACCCATTTTGAAGCTTGCATCTCCCCTTTCTGAGGAGTAACCAATAATTTAGATGATGAGGAATAAACTTATACCAAGAACAGAAATTACAGTAGTAGTGATATCAAAATCGTTGGTGTTGATTGTCAAAATTGTTTAAATTGATACAGATTTTAACATTTTATAATAGTGTTATGCACATATTGAAGTTAATACAGCAGCCCACCTCACTGCTGAGTTCAGGTTGCTTTAGCATTTTTTTTTACTAAATTAAACAAATTATATTTTCTTTTGTTCTCATTTTATTTTGTGGATGCATTTATGAGAAGAAAGTATGTATATCATGTTTTGTTTCTGTGATGTTTACCCTTGTATTTACCATGGATTATTTCCTATGGGGAAAATTGCCATCACAGCATTTCATACCTCATCTCAGCCACTTGTTATACCTAGTAAATCCCCACTTATAACAATGACACAACTGTGAGAAATGCAAGGTTGAGATGAAGAATATGCCTGATCAATAAGGTAGCATAAATGTGTTAAATTTATATTATATGTTTTGGAAATATTAAGTCCCAGTACCAATGTAATAGCCATTGCCCCTACCCTGTAAAGGTGCCTCACAGATAATCTCCATTATCTATCTATGCGATTACTTCCTTCCTCAATTGGGCAGTTGAAATCCCCACTCATCGATACTGTCCTGGTGGTAAGAAGTTGAGGTCTGAGGCATTTTTATCAGGGTCATTTTATACATTGATGAGCCTAAATGGTTCAGTTGGCCACAAGCTGTAAATCACCAGAAGTGACTACTACGAGTTCATGGACATTGCCAATGGTGAAGTGACCTCCTCCTGATCAAAATGGCTACACTAGCAGCCCACCACTATGAGGGGCCATGAGACCACTGCATAGTAAAGTAGCTGTGGGACTGATAAAAAGGTAAAGCACATTCCTGATACATATATAGACTAGATAGAAATTATAAGAAATTATAAAATGCTCATGCCTAATACTCCTAACATTAATGGTAAATATAGAAATATATCTATGGAAGGTGCATTACAAATAAAAGGTAATATAATATAATATAATAAAAATACATAAAAATACAAATAAATAATAATTGAAATAGATGCTTTAATGATGGGTAAAAGGTTAAAAGGTTAGTTAGATAAACAGATACATTTAATTACAACTCCTTTCTTCTGCAGTTTTCTCCTGTCTGGCCCTCGATGTCCGGTGGGGAAAATGTATATGTTTAAACTAGTCTGGGTACCTTTTTTGTAGCTTTTTTCTTCCTGAGGCTCTCATCATTTCATTTCCTTTCCTTTCCTTTTGCTCTCCTGTTGAAATACTCCTGTCAATGAGGGTCACTTTACCATTTAATGAATATGGTGCATGCAAGGATCTTATTGATTTCATAATGGAAAATGACATTAAGGAAGCCTGTGTATCAGCTAGTTATCTTATCCTGCAGTTGCTCTAACTTTTGTTTCCAAAGCAATGCAATCTTGGATTGCTAATATAGAAGTGGCTATCCTTATTGATGTGGATAAACATCTTTATCTAGGTATTATATGAAATCAAGAGATCCATTCGTTTTACCTCACAGGCAGCAGTAGATACGGTATGCGTTTCCAGCAGATCCTTAGCCCTGGCAGTCTCAGCCAGAAGGACACTGTGCCATAGATACTGGCCCCAGACTCATTGTCTGTGAAAGGTTTATGTAGTATTCCCTTCGATGGAGTTAACCTCTTTGGCAAATGTATGGATGCTACGATTTAGAAGGCCCTGGAAGCACCCAAAAAGGTAGATGGTCTGGAAGAAATGTAACCTACACTTATAGGAATAGGTTATGGCATCCTTCAGCACCAGTTGAGGGCATGGAGAAGAGGTCTGAGGTATATCAGAGTCAAAGATTTCTCTAGAGCCAATAAAGTAGGAAGACAATGCTGTCCATATCTCAGAATTAAGGGGAAGAATACATGATCTAACAGATATTTCTGCAGAGACAATTTTGGATTCATGTGTCCTGTCAGGCTATAGACTGGATATCCTTTCACATGTGGAAAACAAAGTGATACTGTCAGTCCTTCTCTAAATACAGAAAAACAGATGCCTCCACACATAGTGTAAGCCTTGGATCTAGACATTACCCAACCAGTTTCCCTTCAAGAGCTTTTATTCCAACTTAGTTTGGAAAACTTACGGAGATCGGAAGCTAATAATAGATTTGAAGTTCCTAAACAAACTCAAAACTTCAAGAATAAATGAATAAATATTCATTATCAAGTATATTCTCCCTGATTATTGGATGCTGAAAATTTCAGAGGTCAGCAAGAATGGATTGAAAATGTTTCACTACTTTCACTACTAGGCTATTCTCCTGCTGCACCAGGATTTGACTATTTTCATGAGACAATGGGACATTTACCTGTCCATTTTGAAAGACCAATGATGGATTAAAAATCTAAAAAAAAAATATTTTCCTACTATCGCAGAGCCTTATATTCTTGGAAGCCAGTTTCAACTCCAAGTCTGCCTCAGTTGACTTACCAGTGCAAAAGCAGAAGCAGAACATTCAAAGGGTCCAACTCTGGAGATCTCATCTCGATTGAACAGAAATAATGTACTTCAGATTTCTAGATCTTCGAACATTCACAATTCATTTGGTTTGTTGTGCAAAATGGCATTTGAGGATTCCTTAGATAAATAATCAGTTCAATCATCCAAGACAGAATTGATCTTAAAGGGTTTATACCTTAAAGATACTAAAAAAAACCTAGGCTGGTAGACAAGAAAGGGTAACCTAAAAGTTCACTTTACCTTTGGACAAATAAACTTGAGAAGTTTTTTCAATTGTTGCAAATGGAACTGGTTGGTGTGAAGTTCTCCAGGAAAAAAGAGCTCAAGGAAGACATCCTTTCCCCATGTTTCCATATCTCACCAACCTTTTACAATTAAGTGCTTTATATATGTTGACATTCTTCTATTCAGTTCTTCATTACAAGGATCATGGGTAAAGTTCCATATGGACAATAAAGCTGATGTCTAATATTTAAGCAAAGCAGGAAGGAAAAAGAGAAGACGATTACTCTAGGAGGACATAGATCTTATGGTCTCTCCTTGGAAAAAACAGATACATCAGTTTTGTTCCATCCTGGATCTAAAGCCTTCTCTATAGCTTAGGATTTCCATCTAGTATATGTCTTTCCTCATTTTGCTCCTATCTTCAGTAAAATGATCCGTTGTGACAAAGCAGAAGTAATTGCCTATTTATCTTCCTCCTCAAGACAATATTCTTCAGGATTCCCTACAAATATCCACAATTCAATAGACCAACCTTTGTGGCATGGAGATTGAGTGGCACTCACTTGAGAAGCAAGGGCTTTCAGATTAGGTAATGAAAGTCAGAAACCTATTATAGGATCTTGAAAAATGTATTCATTGGAAAAGCATCTGGATTATATGAAGCCTTCTGCTCCTACCATTGTGTGATTCCTACAGGATAGAATCAATATGGGTCTCAGCTCTAACACTGAGGGACCAGGATCCAATTTCAGCCCAGACAGGGACTGATTGAGCTCTTTGTGACCTCATTATCCAGGTATGATACATAGGCATTGTTTTACACTTCCCTTCAGATTCTACATATGTCCCTAATGAATCATACTCATGTTATCTTCTGACTTTAAAAACAGTCTTTATAGTGGACATTACCTCGGTAAAGAGAGATCAGATTTTGCTACCTTTTTCTGTTGAACCTTATTTTACTCTTTATGCTCTTCCTGTTTTTCTATGTATGTTGTGTCCAGAATCCAAATAAAGCAAGATATTTATTTATGTAATGACAATTGATTTGAAATATCATCATTCTTCTAAAACTGTACATTTCTCATGAAAGTCCATGGAAGAAGACTAGTAGTCTTTTCATAGTTACTTATGAGTAAAGGTAACTTCAAACGGATTCATCAACCATGATTAGTAAATTCACCGGCGAGTCACATTATTATGACACCACCTAATATCCCAAGTAACCACTGTGTGCAGCATGAATAGCAGCTAGACAGCGTGGTAGTGAGTCAGTAAGATACTGCAAAGTTGGCAAGGGTATCTGGATTGCAGTGCATGCAACAGCTGCTGTGTGGTGGAGGATCAATACTGCACATGATGATCGAGGTGCTTAATGAGCTTCAAGTTCTGGAAATTTTGGGGCTTGGGCAGTACTTGGAACACTTTGTCGTGCTCCTCCAACCACTCACTGACAATTCTGGCTGTATGACATGTTACATTGTCCTGCTGGAAGATCCTATCCGCTTCATGGAAGACATGTATGGGTGTACTTGATATACATGAAAGAATAGATGACCCAATCAGTCCAGGGTGCCTTCCAGAGGTAAGAGGCCAAGGCAATGCCAAGAAAACATTGCCCAGACAATAACTCTGCCGCCACCAGTTGCATTCTTACAACAATGTTGCTGAGTGTTTGTTCTTGCAGGTTTTGCGCCTGGCACATCAATGTTCATCCAGTCAATGGAGCAGAAAACAGAAGTGGGTTTAAGATGGAGGAAATTGAAAAAGCCCTGTTACAAGATACTATATCTATAGAATTTTTATCATCTTGATATTGTCCTTTCCAATCTATGGAGTCTTGTCGGGTTAGGTTTTTGTTAGTAATCATGTACAGCTCTCCTGCATTTTTTTGGTCTACCATCACCACCTTGAGTCTTTCGAAGATCTTAAGTGGCCCTACATGAAGAGGTAAAAAGGAATTTGTATCTATTTTCACTTGGACTTGGATCTCAGTTACTTCACTTACTTATTTGTTTTTGACATCACTACACTTTCTTTTATATCTACTAAGTGCCTTAATCATATAGTAAAGTTTCAAGCACTATTACCTCCTTATTCTTTCATTCAATGCTTTTTCTCCTTACCCTTTTTTTCACACCCTTCTGCTATTTCTTTTAGTTTACTATGACCTATTTTTCAGTTTTACCTCCTCTATTTAGATATTGCCTATTTTTTTCACGCTCCTCCAGATTATCCTTTTCCTTTCATTACCATAGTCCCCCCATTTCTCCGTCTTCAATTTTACTTTATGTTCTTCTTTTCTTATCCTTGTCCATTTCAACCGTACTTTTTAAGTTTCCTTCCTTGCATTTGTAACTCTTCGTCTTCCAGACACTATTATCCTTAGCTTAGACACCCCAGCCAGTTTTCATCTTATCCATCCTTTCTTTGGTTCCTTCCTATACTCCCTCATCTCTAGATGGCTCGGTGCCCCATGTCATCCACTATACTTGGTCACTATGTTTACTTACCTTCTTTATCAAAGCACAGGTTTTGATTTTGATCAGTCACTTGCCCATCAAGGGCACTATGTATATCATAAACACATCTTATTTTCCCTACTCTATCCTAGCTGTCACTTTCAGGTGTACTATGGCTGATTCTATCCCTTCTGACCCTAGAATTCAACCTTCGGTCGCTCCCTCTTCCTTGGCTAGAGCTCCTTCCATTCCTGCTATCCCAGCTTCTATCTTATACAAGAACTCCAGGATGTGCAGAGGCTTAAGCCAGCGCTTGTCAACATGCTGACTGACCATTTCCAGCAGCTGCAACGCATGATCACTGACCTGACCTACACTGTACATTCACTTCATGATTGTATAGTATGCATTGAAAATCCAACACCTCAACCTGCTCTTCTCCAATTGGCTTCTACTCAGCCAGAAAGAAGTGAGACCTCCCAAACACCTCCAATTATTATGCCCTCCCACTATATCTCTCCTCAGATAAAGTTAAGGGTAAAGAGGTCAACCACATCTCCATACTCATGTCCTCCTCTGACACCTCTGAGACACGCATCGTCTTGCAAGGAGATATTTCAGCCACTATTAAAGCAAAAGACGAAAGACTTTAATGAAAGGTCACGGTGACCAAATTCGTTCTGGCCTTCGGACTATATTGAGATGTGGTCTACTCAGCCTACCCTCAAAGGCATCAGGTAACTAGATGACCATCTTCACCTCATCATAGATCTTGCCTACTACGACTACCATCACTCCTTTGCTGCCTAAGCCACCTCCGTATCTCAGTATGGAATGGGAGATCCTTTTTTCCTTACGCAACCAACGCATTCCTCACCTGAAGTGCAAGAATACGCTTCTATCCATTTTTCTAAGTTTTATACGATCGGCAAATTATTACTGCTGCTTGGCCACCACCTTCCAAACTAAATTCAACGTTACATCTAATCATTCCCCCATTGACTGCCTCTTGTATTACATCTTCTACCAGACCTTCGAAATGTTAAACCTCGTTAAATCTCCAGACCCCTCAACTATGTCTCTTGTTAGGAATTTAGCCCTTCAAACCCTCCTTTTTAACTTCATTATTTACCCTTTCAAAAAAGGCAAAATGTCCTCATTTACCTCTTGTTGATCCACACGATATAATGTCCAAACCAGCTCATTTCATCAGCCTCAATCAGAAGCATTTCTGCCTCTAATTCTACTTTAGAACATATCTCCTAAGTCAAGCCTGCCAAACCATGCAAGCCGGCTTGACTCGACGAAAGAGCTTGGCATCTGTTTAATCAACTTTTCATCAAGTATAACATTTCTCCTCCAATCACGGTTGCTGATTTTTTGCATCTGTCTGTCATTGTCATCACCATCTCAAACTCCAGGTTACTACTATAAAAACTCACGTCACAAGAGTTCCGTTTCATCTCTCACAAATCCATCTCATTAATGACTCCTTTATCTCCACTCGCCCTATCAAACTCTTTCTCAAAGGCCTTTATAAATAAAACCTTGAGTCAAAATTCACCAGACTCCCGATCACTGGAGACATTTTTAAAAGCATCAGGCAAGTAAAATATTAACATGTATTACGAAGGGTATAGAAGCAAGGGAAGCAAATATAATTCTGCCACTATACAAATCTCTAGTACGCCCTCATTTGGAATATGGAGTACAATTTTTGTCACCGCTTCATAAAAAGTACATTTTAGAGCTGGAAAAAGTACAGAGAAGGGCAACTAAACTAATAAGGAAATTGGAGGGGCTAAGTTATGAAGAAAGACTAAACAAATGAAACTTATTTTCTCTAGAAAAATAGGTGTCTAAGAGGGCATATAATTACCTGATATAAATATATCCAGGGTCCATAGGTGTAGGAACTGGGGGGATAAGGGGGACACCCTCCCTCCCGATGATTCATTGTGTGTATGTATGTGTATAGAAGCTGTTAAGTGTTCTGTGCATCAAGTGAGCTGTATCCCCCCCAGAATTATTGTGGTTCCTACACCCCTGCCAGGGTCAATACAAGGTATTGTCAAGTGAACTTTTTGTGCCAAGAGGTTTTCAACTGACAATAGGGCATTCTTTGAAGTTAGAAGTAAAAAGATTTCAACTTAAAGAAAGAAAAGGGCTCTTCATAGTAAGGGTGGTTAATCTGTGGAATTCTCTACCAAAGGAGGTGGTGACAGCGTATTATTATGTAACTATGTTATTTGTCTTTCTAGCAATCCCTTTACAAAAAAGCTCTCTGCTATTAATGCTGCTGCTTCTTTAGTCTTCTACAGCTTTCTTCGCCCTAGCGAATTCCCCATTTCCTTTTCCCAACCACGCTTCCTCACCAAGCTAGATATTACATTTTCAGCCGATATCTGTTCCCTCCTCTTACACTCCACTAAATCTAGTAACACTCCGGTTACTATCACTTATTACTCCACTGACAATGCAACCTGTCCAGTTTCCACCCTTCACACCCTGATGTCATCCCTTCAAGACAATCCTTCTCACCATCCACTCCTCAGCATTTCAACCTCTTTCGACCACCACGTTCATCCACTATATCCGTATCATTCTCACTCATTTAGGCCTTGATCCTTTCAAATACTACGGCCACTCCTTTTGTATAGGAGCCGCATCATCAGCATCTAACAATCAAACTCCTCATATTATTAAACTCATGGGGAACTGGAAGTCAAACTGCTGATACATTCTAGACCCTAAAACCAAAAGCCTTTTCCAAGCTTAGTCAGTAAACTTCAGTAGTTTTTTTGCCTCCTTAGCAGGCCAGTTAGGGTGTAGCAACAGGACACACCGCTGCTACATGAGTAGAGGGGCCCGACCACAAATATCCAGGTTAATTACCTGAGATTATGGGAGGGTCCCTATCCCTCCACCCTTTATAAACCCACTCCCACTTCCTTCCTGTGCAATCGCTTCCAGTTTGTCACCCTCCGTCCCCTCTCACCTTACTATCACTCGGCCCTTAGCCCTCTTAGCAGGTCAGTTAGGGCGTAGCAACAGGTCACACCACTGCTACACAAAGAGAGGGGACGACCACAAATATATGTATTTGCACAGATAATGTATTTTAAAAAAGCGCAGCCCTGTCCAATTGTATATTATAAATTGTTGCCAGCATGAGGTTTCCTTTCCAGGGCGAACCCCTGACAAAAATACCCCTCTCCCCTCCTCTCAAAGACTTTGCTGACATTTGTAATTGTTATAGAATACAGGTTTAGGATAGAATTCCAATAGCCTTTTTCAATTAGCTACTTGCAAATGCCTTGAATTCATAAATTTGGCTTTGGGTGTTTTTCTTATAAATGTTTATATGCATTCTATTGACTTAAGAATTCATTAGTGCCAATAAGTAATATTTGCCAAATATGTAGCAATATTAATAGTGATTTTAAGTGTGTATAAATGTACGAATTGGGCAATTGAATCAGGGCCCCCAGTATATATTTGGGAAATAAAACCCAGTTTTTATATGCCAGGGAATTAACCTGAAATTATTAACATTTTCAGTAGCAGCAATATCATGTTGGTAAGCTAATTTAAGGATCAGATTTCATATTATATTAAAAAAATGAATGTCACTAAATCAATCAAGGCTTCCGCATGAAGTTTTTAAAGGTTAATTTGCAGAGGCCTTTCTATCTGCTTGGCTATTCGTTTCCCTGACATTAACTAAGTATTATGGGGAATAACACAGTTTGACCTCAGGCGAGCTAGTGTGAGACATGAGACTATTCTTGGGTGAATTTTCCCTCTTAAATTCTTGATGAAATTCTCTCAGCAGGATCACTGCTCAGCTCTAAAGAGATTTTAAATGTAATAACTATAGCAGCTTCACACTGCCATCAAAAAACATTTATTTCTTCAAAGCACTCACAGACACTGTTTTAATGTGGCACAGTAATTCTAAGTAGGTTTAAAGCCCATCAATTGTAAAATAATAATTTTTCACCAAAGCAACATAATATTAAATGCTTAATTATTCATTACTAATGCTTGTCATAGTGAAATATAGCCCCAACTAATTTTGAAAGCACTAGGCCTAGCTTTTCTTCCTTGAAGGTTAATGGCTGCGCCCTGGTGTCATTAGCTTTCCCAGACACAGCGCACCTCATATGTCACTGAATTTTTCAGTAAAAACATTTCATAGAGCAAGCTATTTAGTATATAGTAGAAAGCAAAAAAAAAAACACTCAGGCTGGATTTTTATGGAAATGCCATTAAGGACTGAAATTTCATGGGGCGTAGTTCATGTTTATGAATTGGATCATTTATTTCTTAACTGTAAATGGAAAGGTGTGGTCAGCACAGGAAATAAAAGCACACATGTTTTTTTTATGTATAAATACTGTATATAAAAATGCAACGAGTACCATGCAGTGACATAAATAATATAAAAATAAAATATGCTATCCAGCTTTTTTATATAACAGTGCTTTATTACAAACAAAATAAAAACATGTTCCAACATGAAGGAAAATGTGAAAGGCAACTTAAAAAGTATTTTCTTGCCCTGCTTCCTTTTGTGGATGGTATCATACATCTTTATTTGAAAAAGCAGTTTGATACCACTCGGGTTATGACCTCAGGCTGGATTGAGAGTTTCAAACGCAAGGTCATAAAAAGATTGCACCTAGAACAAATAACAATTGCACCATAAAGCAAATGTGAACAGGAATGGGATTTTAACTGGTCCTAAACTATATAAGACAAAAAAATGTTTAATATGTACAAAAAGCTAGATACAAAGTTATCTTCAAGGTTATGGGAGAAGTTGAGAAAGAAAAGATTGTGAAGCTTTGTTAAACAGTAAGTGTAAGCACTTTTCAGGCTATACTATCTTTTAGTTCACTATTAATGATAATTAAAAATACATGTGCAAACAGCAGCAAATCAAAGCTTTAGTCAGAAAATCTAATTTATAAACACAGTTTATCTCATTAATGGCCACTGCTGCCCTTCTCTCTTGTCCAGAGCACTACTGAAAGAAAGTGAAATATTTTAACTGAGATAATATTGATTAGGCTGTCTTAGTAAGGCTTGATTAATATTATCACACTATTACGACCCAGGGGTGAGGGGGGCCAGGTACACCACCAAACCCTCCTGCTTACTGCATACAGGAACACACCTGGATGGTGATGATTTGGGTATCTCAGCCAGCTTACAGCCATATTAAATTAGAAGCTTCTATCTGCAACATGAGACCCACAACCGGCTGCAAGCTTGACAAGTTGCAGATTTACTGTGCTATTAAATTAGAACAGGATGTGAGTTACGGGCTTGAGAGGCAAACCCGTACACCACTTGTCACTCTTCGGATGTGCGGCCGTGAACGTGATCAATTAGTCTAACTCGTAGTTACGAGTTGGGATGGAGCAAATGGCAACAGAGATTGTTGCAATTTAATAGCATGCTTGGAATTGTAGCGGTTACGGGCTTAACAGATCAAAGGATTTAAAGCCACGAAATTCAACGTTGCTCATCCCTTATGCTTTTTTAGGCCTTGCTGCACCATAACCCGCAAGTCGTCTGTAGGTTGCTTTAAGAGGCTGATTTAATAGCCAGAAGTCTTGCGAGCTACGTTGCGAGCTACGCTTTACCACGTAGCCCGAATTTAATGGGGCTGTTAATCAGCCCAGGAACAGCAATGCACAGGAGTAGATATTGATCCCTTTATATAGGACCAGCAGGATCATAGCATACACTGGCTTGGCAAAATAATAAAAGTTTTACCCACTAAGATGACAGATACACCATGTTTATGTATCATCAAACAGAACTAACTTTAATAACTGAAACTTCACATGACAGTTACTGAATACATCTCACAATACTAACAGTACAGTTTAACTCTGTACTGGTTATATCTGAATATGTATTATATGAAGCCAAATATTTGGGAACATATTGATAAGATACTCATATATTATCCTTCACTAATACATAGTATATACCAGATAACAGACATATATAATGTTCTCTCTTTTATGTTCTTGGTCTGATAATGTACAACATTTTTATACAGTTTAAAACAAATAAATACAGTCATTGTTTTAAACTAGCGTACTAAATCTTGGTTCATTGATTAAAAACATTATGGCATGGTTTCTAACAGATATAGAAATGTTAGAAGAGTGAGAGGAACAGTGGATTTAGTGAAAAGGAAATATCTCTATTCACCTTTGTTGCGATGCTGCCACTTATTCACCTTTGTTGAGAGACTGCCACTTAAATAATATTATTTACCCTGGATTAATATCACTTAAAAAGAATGAGCAACACTAGGCCCTCTAGTGGCACCACTTGGACGTCCCGCGGATCCCTTGGCCTTCTCGCGGCTCTCTTCCGCCCGACCTCTGGCCCTCCCGCGGCCCTCTGCTTGCCCCCTGGGAACCCTGCCCCCTATTAACCTCTGCTAGCCACTATAGCCCCCTCAGCCGCATGTGGCCCTGGCGGCCCCATAACAGTTCACATCTTAAATACTTGGTGTTTCTCATGGATCCACACCCGTGAACCTACTCCCTATGTGCAGTAAATGGGGAAATCCCAAGGATTACTGAAAATAAATCACAATTAAAATACAATTAAATAAATACAATAAAAAACAACACTTAACTTGCAACTGATAACATTACGATTCTAAAATGGCTGTTTACCTGCTGTGATGGTGTGTCACCAGAGGGCAGTAGAGAGCACTTCAAGACTTCTCCCCAGGAGTGAGATGGTTAAGGAGCACCTTAAAAAGCTTGTGTGTGGCTGCAATCAAGGCCTGCTGCTACCGCCAGTTGGAGGATTGTTTGGAAGTGTGGAGGCTGTGAAGAGGCAGAGGAAACCTTTGACAGCTCTGTGGCGAGAGAGAGGTCAGTGAGAACTGGAAAGCCAGTCTGGCTGCCCGGAAGTGTACAGCCAGCGCAGTTGAGAGACACTGAGAAGAGTGTCCAGCGTGACTGGAGAGGTCAAAGAGACACAGCTTCTCTGCAGATGGAGTGCAGACCCTGAAGGTAGTGGACTCTAAAACAGGCAAGTGTGCAGGCCTGTGTTTATGATTGGACTGTATTATGAATTACAGTAGAGCAGTGAGGGAACTGCAGATTTAAAGTGTAGGTAGTGCTTCAAAGAGAAGCTATGCTTTATTTTCAGTTTTGATTATTTTCTTTTATGCTGACAATTAAACCGCAAGATCTATTAAACCATACAAAAGGCTCCAGAGTACTCCATTGTGGTGCTGGAAAACAAGGCACGTATCCTGAGCGTGACAGTGAATCTGTCACACCGTCTAAACAAACGGTTTGGCCTCGCGCACGCAGCCTATTTACACTGCACACTTGGCAAATTGCTGACACTTTGTCCTCAGGTGATGACAGTCTGACTGGACATTTTCTGCTGCCGGAAAATCCAAAGAGATTGTTAGCTCTTCAGGATATTGATTGCTGCATATTAATTATAAATAGGTAAAGTATATTAATTTATTAATTCATTAATTCATTATTATTAAAAATATATATATATGTATATAAATAACAAATAAAAAAAGGCTAAATATATCAAAAAATAAATGCTTCACACTTTCTACATTTATTCATCCATTCATTATTAACGTACATAAATGTAATAATTTATTAATTAGTAATTAAAAAAAAAAAACTTTCCTCTGCATTAACAAACATTTACATTTTACAATGCACTTATATCTCTGTATTACTGCTCATTGGCTGACAGCGATTGGAGTCTCAAAGCAGTTAAAGATTTAAATAATTTAATAATGACAACCACTTTATATCACATATTTTCCCTCTCTAACGAATGGATAACCTAACCTCTTTACTTTCACAGTTTCCTTCCTATGTACCTCTCACTTCCTTCCTAACCTTGCTTTTCCTTATCTACCCTTCCCAGGTCTCTGTCTCTTCCATTACCTTTAGATTGTAAGTGGCGAGTGTCTAATCTTGTGGGGTGCTTTGGGAAAAAGCACTTTTACAAGATTTGAAGCTCAAAACAGGGCCATCCATGCTGTTGTCAATATTGTATGTTGTATATTTCCTTGTTCTCCTCCCCTGTACAGCGCTACGGAATATGTTGGCGCAATACAAATAAATGATAATAAATAATAATTATGCTCTGAGACCCGCAAAAAATGTCTAAATTACATTGCACTAAAAAAAAATATATATATTTTACACTGCACTGATATATATGTATTACTGCTCATTGGCTGACAGCGATAGGACTCTAAAAGCAGTTACATTTTAAAATCACTTTATTATGCTTTGAGACCTAAAACAATTGGATAGTTTACACTGTCCTAAAAAAGTTGTATATTTTACACTGTACTTATATATCTGTCTTTGCGATGAGCGCCGAAGGTGATTGTTGCAAAGCAGGAAACTTGGAAAGTACACGAGGGGAGAGCCTTACATTGTGTGGTAAACAGCATTGCTATGGCTTAAAATTTTATTGCCGTCCTTTTTGACCGGCAAATCGCTAGTACTTTTATAATGTATAAGGTCTGTTATGTGCAATTTAATAACGGAATGGTTGCAACGAAGCGAAAAAGGTTGATCATCACCGATTTACATAACCTGTTTTAAAATGAGCAAGAGCAATGTATTTTAACAGTGACATGGTTGTAATTAAAAAAAAATATTTTGGTAATACTGCTCAATGTCTATCGTATAGATATTCCAAATGAGAGTCCACCCCAATCCCATAGTCTTCAATCTTATGGTATTTTGCTCATTATTCTGGTATCTAGTTATGTACAGAACTGATTTATCATCATGTTAAACCATTTGAACAGTATAATTACCCAACAGTTAATTAACCACATTTTCTATTCCATCTCTTCCTAAGCTACCATGACCATGCTTGTACTACTATGTCTGTCCCTTTACAATAACTCTACACAATGTTCTATGGTACTTTCATTCTACAGCTACTCTAGCTAAACTAACATAATTATTCTAGAGTCCAGCACTACAAAAAATCTATGTAAAAGAAAAAGAACAATATTTTCGTGATACAAAAGAAATCCATCTGATGTGCTTAATAAAGGACTGTTCCATAATGAAACATGCATAATTTATTGACTTACCACATCTACTTTTGGACTGCTGCACAATGAAAAACATATATGTTAAAAATGTTGTCTAATTTGACTAAAAGCTTAATTAATCAGAAAAAAAAGTCACAAAGCTAAATTTTAATGTAAAAAGAATACATTTATATGCCTTTGCAGGACCCTGGAGAGTTCATGATACATTTGGAGAAGTTATGTGCGTGAAAGGGTTACAGTTCTGGAGAGTTATGGCTGCACTGAGTAATGTAAGGTGTCAGTTTCTGGGCTGGTGAGGGGGAAGGGATATGGTGCCAATTTCAATCTTATCCTGTTATCAAATAAAGGTTATGGATTACTGCATGTTCCCTCTTCCCTCCTCCCCCTCCTCCACTGTATACTACAAACACACAACTCCTTCATCCAGCTATCAGGATGGGATATAAAAACACAAAATGAATTCCTGTACTTAAACATAAACTTCAAAAATCTGATTTTCTGCAAAAACATTTTTATGTCCATGGCTTACACAGCTGCCAGTATTGTTAGTTTGGTACATATTTGACAAACAAGTGTCTTGTTCGAACTTTCCATAGTTTTACACCAACCCTATTCAAATGCAAACAACACAATACACCAAACAATCACACACAATAGTTGTCAAAATTTGCGAGTCACGTAAGTTGCTGCCATGAGCGCCGTCACACCTGTGAGCCTCCTAAAGCGTCAGCGCAGCACCATCGGTGCTCATTGCAGCCAGCGTCGCTGTCAAACATGCAAGATGAGCACCAAAGGCGCTCATCTGTGAGCCTCACAAAGCAAGGTGAGCCGTTGAAGCACGTAGCGATTAACTCCAAAAACACCCAAAAAAAGAAAAATAATAAAAAACTATTTCATTGCCGGCACTTACACTTTACCCAAGGCAGCAGGGCCCTAAACTACACAGTCCTATAAAGTACACAAGGGGAGAGGCTCGCAAGGCGCTCAGCGCACGGCTTGCGATGAGCGCCGAAGGTGCTCAGAGGGCGCATAGCCTCGCATTGTGTGGCACACAGCATTGCCTGGCGTACAATTTTATTGCCGTCATTTTTTGACGGGCAATTCGCTAGTAACATATAATACTTCAACACTTATTCTCAAATCTATTTTTAGCTAAACTATCACATTTCCATATCAGGTTGAAAATAAGTTTCCAAATTTGATTCCATATTTCATGCAACACAAAGGTTTTCTAACCCCAGGGGGACACTAGGCAAACTACATGGATTAATTAATCTAGGGGTCGGGTCAGCACATGCTCAAAAAATAAAAACAAATGCATGCAGGGAGCAAGGGAGCAATAATCAATTATCAGCCATGACTATTCTGTAGGAATAGACAAAAATCCAAGTTTTGTGGGTAGATCAGAAAACCAGATTGACAGGTAAAAAACAAGCTTCAATGTAAGTTTACTGAAAGAAAATGCAATAACATGGATACTTGTTATTTGTTACTAGCGACTTGCCCGTCAAAAATGTACAAAAAAAAAAAAATTGAAGCCATGGGAATGCTGTTTGAGACATAATTGAAATCGGTTTGTACTGTGAGGACCTTTGGCACTCATTGCAAGCCTCTCCTGTCATGTACTTTTGGTCCTCTTAGAGAGATATATATTTCTATGTATATGTAGTTAAGTAATAATGAATGATTTATTCAATAAATTAATATACTTTAATTATTTATAATGGATATATGCATCGAGCAATAGGCTGAAGAGCTAACAATCTGTCTGTATTTTGCGTCTGCATAGAATATACATTTTAAGTGTTAGTGCCCTGCTTATAAAGTGTAATGAATGTTTGAACTGTGCATTCTAAATAGTCTGCGTGAGCGAGGTAAAGCCGTTGGTTTATTGTGTAAAGCGGCATTGTATAGTCGTAATGTTATTAATGTAGGCGGCTCGTGAGCATTTTCCGGCTTTTGTAATAGGGTATTTTGTAGGTCCTAGTGTGATGTGTAAAGAGCTACGGGTTTTGCAGTGTGTTGCGTGGTCCGGGGTTGTGCAGCTTCGTTTTCATTTTTTCCGGCGGCCATTTTTTTCCTAAATTAAGTTAAATTCGCGTTACACCTCACTCACAGATGTCCTGGCTGTTGCCCCATGTTTTCTGTGATGTTTATGTATTTTTTTTGGGTATATTTAGTGTGTTTTTCAGTTTTTTTGTTCGGCCGCTAATGTCGTAAATTTTTGAGTCTCGTATCTTTTTTTTCTAAGTCCCGCGGCTCATATTAACAGCTCGTCTAGCTTTGCGAGGCGCGCATCGGCTAGGTGCTACAGTTTAATGTCTTGCCTCGCACAACCTGACGACGTCTCACAGTTTGACAATTATTAAAAGGAAATAAAAACTTTTCTATTTCCTATGCAAAATAATAAGTTATTCATACCAAACGTTCATATTAACATTTTGAGGTGCTTTCTACCCGTCCAGCACATTCCAAAAAAAAGGAGATATATATATTTAAATAAATCTAATACTATCGAATAAAATACAAGGAAATATTTTATTTTTATATTACAGATGGATGACAGATTAATTGTGAATGACCACAATATTAGTGAGCGATATAGTCTTGATGAGTCTTGATATAGTAATTAACTGTAGCTTTGAACTTATTTACATATCCAAGCCTCAAATCAATGACATCCTGTCAAGTAAAATGTGCTTGTTAAATAACCTTCTACACTGCACTCATTTTACATGTTAATCGTCCTTTTTCTGTTAAAAGCAGAATTGTGTAGATTGGCCCAATTGATCTTCTTACAAATCCCTTTTGGAATCCATACTGGGTGTTCAATTTCCAGGTTCAGCAGGACGCATGTGAGGATGGTCAACTACATACTAACTCTTGACAATGAGTATCAATAATGAAATCACAGGTAGGGCTAATCAGTCTAATTAAAGGGTCATGCCAGTACAGGCGCATATTATGTCTTGATTTCCCAATGCTGTGTAAATTGTCTCTCTCGTCGCTTCCCACAGTGAGATTCAGAATAATACCTCTGGATAGCTACTGATTAAACCTGTAATTACAAGTATATTTCTGACTTATTTAACGACTAATTATTTGATTTAATCTTGGGAAATTTGGTATGTTTATTAAAAAAACTCTATTGTCTGTCTGATTTTCTAGAATGGTTAATCTTCCAAGTTAATATCCAAGTAATTGCTATAGTGATTTATTTTATGTATTTGAGGAGTTAGTTTATAAATATGTATTTAGAAGTTCAGCATATTTTTTATATGAAATAGATTAGATTTTTCATACATGATAAATGCAGGTTTGAAAGAAAATTATGTTTGTGAGGAACTGTTGTCTCTGTGTTTAGAAAATGTCCATCATCTGACTTGGAGTCTCATTGCATGTTCCTAATCACTGAACTAAAGAAGGGGGTTAGAGATGGGTGGAGGGAGAAACAAGCTGAATTTGCTAAATTATGGGAACTTTTGGTATTTCACACCTGCTGCCTTCCCGTACACATGCTCAGAAGTGTAAATGCACCTCATAGATTGAATTATCAACCATTATCAACAAGATATCAAACTATAAAATCTAGCTTAATTAAACATTTTCTTCCAATTATGCTGTTAAATACATTTAATTTTAACACATCATATAGTGGTCCTTCAAAACAATTAAAAGAGAAGAGGTTTTGTTACAATATTGCAGGCTATGGGTGAATACATTGTAGCATGACATACTGAATCTAAGCTAGTAAATTAAGGCACCTCAAAGGACCACTGTAGTATATTTACAAATAAAGCTCATATGTTTATTTGCTGGGCAAAGGCTTTTAAAACTGTGTAAATAAAAGTTAGCATTGTTTTTTAGCTTGAAGCTGTCAGTTTTCCCCTCAAGCAGAGCTGCTTTTCACTTCCTACCTTTGTCTATCAGGAGGCATGACCAGCTCTGCCTGTGTGCCAGACTATCATGGAGCTTGGAGGCAGGCAGGGCTGATGTCACTTGCCCTGCCTCATGACATCATTAGTCCCACTCCCACTACCTACACAGAGGTAACAGCTATTTTGTAACATGATTGCAGCCCCAGTGACAGCTCATGAGCCATCATAGTCCCACCTCTTTAATGAGCATGCTCAAGCTAAAGCAGAGCCTACACTGGTCAGGCTCTTCCAGCAAATAGGTTACATCCCATGATGACACAAGTAGCAGGAGATACTCAGCCCTGCTTGAGGAGAAAACACACAGTTTAAATGCTAAGCAAAATGTTAACTTTTATGTATTTTAAACTATGTACTGTTTTTAATAGCCTATGCACAGCAAACAAATAGATGGGCTTTACTTATAAATGCAGCACAGTGGCCCTCTAAGAAGTTAGAGGACACTAAATGCCACATTTTCTATTATATATTTATAAACATCAAATGTTATATGACAAAAGAGTAGTCTGAATACTAAATGAGTTTATATTTTGAAAAACGCATTCTAACCAAAAAACACACACAAAAAAAAAACACAAGCTTATGTTGCATTACTTTGTTTCTATAGATTGGCGTATTTAAGTTTTATGCTGCCATAGGCCATTAAGATTTGTGCCCACCCTCATACCCAACTTACGGCTCCTCCTTTCCACTTTCTATATCTCAAATTATAAGTTTCTGTGTGTTTATGTATAAAAATGGTAATTCAGAAAGTGTCAAGGATACTTACACACAGAAATATCACAACATATAAACATTTCAGTGGCATATACAGACATATATCAATGAACTGCACTGCATATCCAGGCAGCCTGCTACCCCCTTAAAATGTGCTACCCTAAGCCTGGGCCTAGTGTACCTACTTAAAAACACACCCTGCTTTCAATATAAAATAAAATAAATCTTGCACTGTTAAAAATGCCCTGAGTATACTCACACGTGTATAAATTTACATGGGGGGAATATAAGAGAATGTGTGATGAGTCGATATCTACTGTGGCTCATTGCGCATTGCGCGAGTCTCTATGTGATTTAGTAAATCACTGGCATTATAATTAGGTCTGCAATGAGCCACGCTTATGATCATGCAGTACCCCCTATCCACCCCTTCATACTTTGCTATCTGGATAGCGCATGCAAGTTATAGGGCTCAGGCATGAGCCCCTTGGTTCAGATGCTATTTTGGTTGGCAAACCTGCAATGGCGGCCGATACGTCATTGATGAATACAATTAAAATAATATCCCCTTTGATGTCTAGCACATGCTGATATTAATTACATTGGTCTCATATACACAACATTTTGTCATATTTATTTCAGAAAATAATATTGACCATGGCCAACATTTTTAATAACCTTTGTTGCTATAATTTAGTTCAGCCCATCTAGTATGTTTTTAGTCTAATGATTATGTGTACAGTTGCCCTGTCCAGTTCATCTCAATTTATCGGAATGTAAAAGGTAAACATGAGCCATTTAGGTACACTTGTAAAGTTTATCTTGGTGCTGAAACAAACTGTATATAGTTTAGAAAGCCTACACTTATCTGCCACCCTCCGTACTCTGGCAGAAACAGAGCTTTCAGTGCACCCCTATAGGTCCTAAAAATTAAGAAAACTAACAAGCTGTATCCAACTTGATGTAAGTAAGTAATTAAAGCTCATGAAAAAATTATTTGAAAGGAACACGGAAAACATTTGCTTTGTTGCATCTTAGAAAAGGGTATTTAAAAATGTTACAGTGTTTTTTTTTTTTTTAATGGTACAGGTGCTGAATAAACTGCATTGGATGTATAATTTCTTGTTTGAGGGCATCACATGAATAATAATGGAACTGTGGGCTTTGTCAGCTTCATTCAATAATAACATAGAATAGTAAAATAGATATATTTCTTACAAGTCTCAAGCAAGTTTAAACATGTTTATTAACTTTTTTTTGTTTTTCTGAATTGCATACTTATTTAGCTTTTGAAAAGGCTCAAAGTCTTATTTATAATACTGCAAATAGATACTGGACATATCCAATAGCTCTAGATATACAATACAACACTTCCATTGTGTTGTCAATATTTTCATCTTTTTTTGCTATAAGGTTACCATGACAGTTCTTTTGTTGTCCATGTTCTTAAAGCTGATATCTTGAGAAAGAAAGGATTAGCGAAGAAAGCGACTCAGCATTCTTTTTCTGACAACAACCAAAGAAGGTAATATCGTATTTCTTAGAAAGATCTTGAAGCTTTACAGAGACATGAAATAAACAGTGAAAAATGGCTTAGTCAACAGTTTCGCTCTGTAGAACTCAGTTCAGGTCGAATAGGGAAATCTATTATGTGAGACAGAAAATGCAATTGTTCAGGAATGTTTCCACATAGCTATAGAACAAAAATGTCATTTTTTTTATAGTGTCTAAATTTTATGGTAAATTCATTATCAATGGTAGTGACATAAACATTTTTTTTTGTGTTGAAATTTTACTTTGTATATGAAAATAGTAAAATATTTTTTTTAGCATAAGTCTGCTCTCAAGCTTAATTAGTTTTAAGAGACTAAATGCTTATTTAAACTATTTTACTTTTGCTTAATATACTATAATCTTATGTATTTTTTTAAACATTTTTATTTTATAGTGTAGTTCCTCAAAAGATTATATTTTAAATACAGGACTATGGGCCCAATATAAATCAGGTGCTCTAAGTTAGGGCACTGCCGTAAATCAGCTGTGGGAGATTTTTTCCCCTGCGTTCTAATAATGTAAATCGATTGCTCCCCCAGGTTAGGGCGCTCAGCCCACAGCCATAAATCCTGCCATAGCCTCAAACAGATTTCTGTGTAGGGAGTAGTAAAAACAAGGTTTACGGATGAGACACAGCTCCAGCAGCCAATAAGAAATGTGAATGTCAGGAATATTATAAAGACTGGGAAGAGTCGTAACAAGTGCCGTAACTAGGCTGCGGCAAGGACACAGATATATATATAAAGAAATTGTTTTTTTTATTTATTTATATCATGCATTTAGGAAGATCCAGTAAAGTTTTGAAACTGATTTACTGTGTTTGCCTCTATTTTGAAATGGGTGATTGTTATGTGTACATACCTTAGACCAGTAGTGGTGAGGTCTTTCCTGTACAGGTGCCTGATTCAATTAGAAGCCTGAATCTCACGGTATACAGGCAGTATGTCTGCGGGCTTGCTGCAGGCTTGAACTCTGCTACAATTCCAGTGCTATTCAACTGAACAAACCTGCAAGGTACGGGCCGCACGCCGAAACCGTAAACCAAGCACTTGCATGTAGCAGTTCAGGGCGGGAACATGATCAATAGAGCAAGGCCATAAGTACCCACTTAGAAACAGTCAACAGAAAATGAGACCACCATCATTGCGGCAGTAAAACATGGAGGTTACATGTCAATCAATTAGGGTTTGGGGGTTCGATATGCAATCGGACTTGCAAAACTGCAAAATACTAAATAATCAAAATTAATGCCAATACTGTTCTAGTCCATGTGGGTGGCCTGATATGTATTTACTCATTGATTCCCAAAATCGATATAACCCCGAAATGACACATAAAATGTTTTATTTTTTATTGCCGAGCTTGAAACTGTTTTTACTGCCGAGCTTGAAAAGCATTTGTAATCTAGATGGGTAGGTGTCAACCCCTGCGGTTGTTTTTTAATCATACCTGACTTAACATTAGTTACCTAGCAATGTTTAATAGTGCTAGAAGGTATTTGTATTTGGCATTGTAATTTGGTTGAGTGTTCTCTAATATTTATTTGGGTAGAAGGCTAGGCTAACCATTTCAAATGCTTGTTTTGCAGTTTACAATGTGTAGGACTCAATTTTTGTTTAACCAGACTATTTAAAATTACATTTTCTTTATGGAGATTTATTTTCTTTTAATATGTTGTTAAGGACGCTCAGTAATTGTTACTTATCATGTAAGTGTTCTCACAAAGGGGTTTAGTTGCTGTTATGGGACGATGAGAATGCATGTAATGTTTTAGGTCACTTAAAGCAATACCAGTTATCAACAAGAACTTGTAAGACTTCTGAGAATTTTTAGAGGGGAGACATGTTATAACACTTTATACAAATGCCATACATAAACCAGCAAGAAACCTTAAGTAAGGTAGAGATAACAAACTTAGAGAGACTTTCACATAAGGATTTGTTATGTAAAAACCATGTAAGTTCATAAGTGACAGTTTCAATTGTAAATGCTCCTATAGAAACAAAGCCATACTTAATAATATATTATGTTTACCATTCTCAGTGTGATTCCTAGTTTAGAAATGTTTCAACCTTGCAGCTTCTATTAACTTGCTGACTGAATCACAGTAAACACCACATATGATACAGTAATAATAATACTTTCATAACAAAAACAGTATTTTCTGAAAGTCTATTCTGTGTATTACTACTGTGTATTACCTTCAAACCTTTCCAGCATCAGAGTTTTCTATAGGGATACCTGTCTTTTCATGATATTTGAGATTTAGACCAGTGAACAGTTTGTCTTGTTTTGCTGAAGTACTGATTTATTGGATCTTCTTGCAGCCCAAGGGAAACCACAATTCAAAGACATCAATTCTACAGCACTCAGCTCTCACATCCGTATGTAACTACTGGGAATACCATAGTTCTAACTATGCAAACCTTTGTTGATAGGGCAATATCTTTTCCTTGTCCAAGCTTGCCATAGCTTTCGTCCCCAGAAGCAAACGTCTTTTAATTTTGTGACTACAATTACCATCTGAAAAGATCTTGGATCCCAGGAAAATAAGATCTGTCACTGCCTGCATTTCTTCCCCATCTATTTCCCAGAAAATTAGCTGATTGATGTTTGCCATAATTTTTTACTTTTTAGCTTTGACCAGCAGGCTTTTGCACTCTCTTCTTTTACACCCATTAATAAGCCATTAAACTTTCTCCTCACTTTCAGCCATCGGAGTAGTATCATCAGATTATCTGAGATTGTTGATATTTCCTTCGGCAATATTGATTCCTGCTTTGAATTCATCCAGCCCAGCCTTACACATGATGTACTCAGCATATACATTGAATAAATAAGGTGACAATATACGTCCTTGTTGCACACCTTTCCTGATCTTAAACCATTCTGTTGTTCCATGTTTGATTCTGACCTTGGCTTCTTGGTCCACATACAGTTTCCTCAGGAGAAGGATGAGATGACCTAGTTCTCCCATCTCTGTAAGAACTTGTCATCATTTTTAAAGACTTTAGAATACTCTATAAATTAAGAAGCAAATGCTTTTCTGGAACTCTCTTGCATTCCCTATTATCCAGAGGACATTGAATATGTGATTTCTTGTGCCTCTTCCTCTGCAGAACCCAGCTTGAGCATCTGGTACTTCCCGGTCCATATATTGTTGGAGCAGAGCTTGTAGGTTTTTAAGCATTGCCTTGCTATCAATGCTGGTAAGATCCTTCCTTTATAACACCCATTTTGGCATGAAAGGTTCCTTTGAGATCCCCAATATTTTTGAAGATATATCTTGACTTTCCCATTCTATTTTCTTCTTCTATCTCTTTACATTGTGCCTTATATTATGTCTCCTTGTCTCTTCTTGCTATCCTCTGGAATTCTGCATTCAGTTGGACAAATCGTTTCCGATCTCCACTACCTTTCGCTTTCCTTCTTTTCTGGGCTACTTTCAAAGCCTCATCAGACAGCCAGTTTTCCTCCTTAGTTTTCTTTTGGGATATACTTAATCACTATTTCCTGGATAATGTTGCATACTTCAGTCCAAAGTTTTCAGACATTCAGACATTCTATCTTCCTTGTCTACCCTTAAATCTATTTATTTCCTATCTGCTTGGTTTGATGATTTTGCCTCTTTCCCCTTTAATTCCGAATTTTGCAAGAAGAAGCTCATGGACTGAGCGGGAGTCAGCTCCAGGTCTTGTTTTTGCTGATTGTATAGAGCTCTTCCATCTTTGCCTACAAAGTATATAGTCAAACTGATTTCTATGTTGTCCATCTGGTGATGTCCATATGTAGAGTCGTCGCTGTGGCTGTTGGTAAAGGGTGTTTGCAACAGATATACTGTAGAACTATCTTTACAGAATTCTACTAATCTCTGTCCTGCTTCATTTTGTACTCAAAGGCCAAACATGCCAGTTATTCCAGATATCTTCTAGTTCCCTACTTTATCCTGCCAACCTCCAATGATGAGTGTAACATATATTCTTGCTGTTATATCTATGGCGTGGTGAATATCTTCATAGCACTGGACAACTTCAGCCTCTCCAGCATCCATGGTTGGAGCATAGACTTGGATCACCATGATGTTAAATAGATTCCCTTGAATTCAAAATTAGAACATTCTGTCATTTATTTGAATGTAACCGAGCACTGCTTTGGCCACTCTTGATTGACTCTTGATTGGCATATACTCCATTTCTTCTGCAGGATTCTTGACCACAGTAGAAGATCTGGTGGTTGTCTGATGTGAAATGTTCCTTTCCAGTCCATTTGAGTTGACTAATGCCCAGGATATCAATGTTTAACCTTTTCAACTCATGTTTGCCAACGTCCATTTTGCCTTGGTACAGAGTTCTAACATTCCAGGTCTAACATTTCCTATGCTGAATTGTTCTTTACAGCAGCAGAACCGTCCAGACACATCTGCAGTTGGGTGTCCTCTTGGCTTTGGCCAAGCCACTTCATTAGATACGGTTCTACTCAAACTTGCCCTCTGCTTTTCCAGTTATTTGGTAGGCACCTTCTGACCTGAGGGCTTATCTGCCATATCGTCATGTTTCTGGTAATCTTAGGAAAGTTACTGGAGTGGGTGTCCAGTTCCTTCTCCACTGGACAGCAATTTATCTGTCCTCTCTGCTATGACCTGCTCATCTTGGGTGACCCTAGATGGTATAGCTCACAGCTTCATTGAAGTACACAAGCCCCTTCACCACGATAAGGTAGCGATCTTGAAGGGGGTATACATATAGGTATTATTATTTATACAAAAAAATAATAAAGATTATGGTAATCTTGAAATACGAATAATATAATGAATCAACTCATATAGATGACCCCATAGGCTCTAAGCAAACACCCTAATTCCAGCTCAAAAAGCCATACAAAATAATTGCTGATTCAGTTGAAAAGTCCAAAAAATGCACAAGTAGACTCAAAAAGGAAATAAAATATAACTTTTAGTACGTTCCCAATTAAAATGTGTCAATAAAAGAATTGAACAAAATTGAAGTGTGACACTTGTAAAGGGAGGGTGTGCACCAGGGCTAGACCACTATGTATAGGCTTAAAAATGGTAATTCTGCCTTGAATAAATAACACATGAGATGTAATTCTGTAGAAATAAGATCAATCACAAATGGAATGTATAAGTGCTAGTTACCAACAAGTGTACAAAAAGGGGGTAGAAATAAAGTGTAATATAATCACTAGATAGTAGAAACCCCAATGGGTATGAGTAACTATGTATATTCAACTTTGATACACACCAGGGAATAAAATCCTTACTGGAATTAAATAACAACTACAACGTTTGAGTCCTTGATCAAACTAGTTATGTACCCTTTGATGGTAATGAAGAGAATGATGTCACCCTCTGTGTATCCTGCTTAAACATAAAGGTACTGTGCGACTACTACAGTATCTGTCAGCAAGTGTTAGAGGAAGGGCAGAAATTTAGTTGACATCAAATATTTTAGATTATGAACTCCCAAGTGCATGCCAATCACAAGTACTAAGAGTAGGGAGATATATCAGGACATTAGGTCCTTGTAATTAGATACATTGTAATTGAGTGTATAGCCACTTACCCACATCTCATCTTGCTGGCAGACATTCACGCAGCATGGGCAGAGTGAACTCTCACTACTGCTATTCCCTTTCTGGTTCCCCTCTGCCCCTGCACAGCACCACTCGTCACTGGCATAGTTACATTCCACACCACACTGGGGCATGCACAATAGTGGCCTCTGCTGGTACTAAACGGTGCATGCACAGATCTACCCGATGCACGTTTCCTTTAACACTTGCTGGCCACTATTAGTCACACAGGCCCTTTATGTTTAAGCAGGATACACAGAGGGTGACAGCATTCTCGTCATTACCATCAAAGGGTGCATAACTAGTTTGATCAAGGAATCAAACTTTATAGTTGATATATAATTCCTGTAAGGGTTTTATTCCCTGGTGTATATCAAAGTTGAATATATCCCACTTTATTTCTGCCCCCTTTTTGCACACTTGTTGGTAACTAGCACTTATACAGTCCATTTGTGATTGATCTTATTTCTACAGAATTACATCTCATGTGTTACTTATTCAAGGCAGAATTACCATTTTTTCGCTTCAATTTTATTAAATTATTTTATTGACACATTTTAATTGGGAACGTATTTAAAGTTATATTTTCTTTCCTTTTTGGGTCTACTTATGCATTTTTGTGGCTTTTCAACTGAATCTGCAATGATGTTGTATGGCTTTTTGACCTGGAATTAGGTTGTTTGCTTACATCCTATGGGGTCATCTATATGAGTTGATTCATTATATTATTCGTATTTCAAGATTACCATAATCATTATTTATGGGTACCTAGGAACTCTTGGTATCAGTCGCCTCTTTTTCTTTCATTTTTTCATATTATTATTTAGCAACTCTTGAGTTCCTGGTTCTACATATCTCTCACGGTCATTTTTGATTACTGTCTGCTTCTGTAGTGGTGTTTCTTTTTTCTTACATTATAATTTATACATATACTGTTATGTTCTATTATATAAGAGGTGATTCCAGTATTATATACAGTAACAAAATTATACAATATCATTTTTAAATATTATTTACCACTGAATTATTCTTAAATAGATTATTGAAAATAGAAGAGTGTATGAATTGCACAAACCCAGTACTGTAGATATCACATATCATATATCACCCTCTTCTACAGCTTTCACTCCTTACAAATCTCTCACTATTGACAATGCCATCTCATCACGCTCACCTCTCAGGCTCATTGTCATTTTCACCTAAAAACATTCTCCAAAATATGTCCATTTCTCTTACAAGACACAACCACAATTATTATACACTCTCTTATCATATAACCACTACTCTCTCCTTGCTGGTCTCCCCATCACCCAGTTCTCTCTCCACTCTAGTCCATAATGAATGCTTCCTCCAGACTCAACTACAATACTCAACACTCAGTGTCTGCAGCACCTCTCTGTCACTCACTCCATTGGCTCCCCATAGTCTCCAGAATACAATTAAATATTTGACCCTAACTTATAAAGCCCTCAGCAATAATGCACCCTCTTATATTTCTTGTCTCTAAATACTCTCCCAACTGTCCTCTTCGCTCAGCTAATGACATTCTTCTTTCTTCCTCTCTTGTAACCTCCTCTCATTCCTGCCTTATAAACGTTCCTTGTGCTGCTCCAATTCTTTGCCTCACTACACTAGACTATTCTCCTGCCTCAAATCCTTAAAAACCTCACTAAAAACTCTGTTTGAAGAAGTGTTTTACCTTCACCCAAAATAAACATAGTACATTGTACCTCACCTTCCTACCCTCTATACTGTAAGTTTATTAGGTATTTTAGAGAATGCATTTTGTATGCTTGATTTAAATATGACCTTCCATTCTTTTGCAATTTGTTAAAATTGTTATTACCGTGTATCTACCCTGTTTAGCTCTGCAGAAAATGTTGGCGCGTCACAAATCCTGTTTAATAATAATACAAAATAATATCAAAGTTTAATAGTACCCAAAAAAACACATGACCTTGGTTTGAAGATAGTGGTTGTGATATTACAGTCATGAATAGGACCACATAGCAATTACCTAACATTGAAGGCAAATTACACTATGCAGATAACACTATTACACATACTATTTACTGGATACCTGATACTTTCTGGATTCTGTGTTACAGGCTGTAGAAGGTGACAGCTTTGAGGAAGAAGGTTTGGGCTTGCTGGACTGGGAAATGTTAAATGGGGGAAGGTGGGATTGTTGAAGCACGGGATTTGTTGCACACACAGAGAGAGGAAATGAGAGCAGGAGAGCACCCTCCATATTAGTCCATTTCATTAAGAGTCCTACATGATTGTAGGACCTTCTCCTTGTTGGTGTCTCTGCTCCCCATTGTTATTTTACTGATTGTGGTGGATATAAATATATTTATCTAAAACTATTTTCCTCTCAGAAGTATAACCTAAGTCTATATTTTGATTTAATTAATAAATAGTTCTTCATCAATTTTTTTAATAATAGGGTATTCAAATATGCTCTTTTCATTTTACTATAATTCCAAAAGTTAAAGCACAAGGCATATATGATTGTAAGTTTGCAAGTTTTCAATCTTGTGTCAGTGCCTTGGAAACAAGCTCTATGTACATTTGATTTTATGTTCAAAAACAGGGCCCTCCATTCTTTATAAGGTGTTAGGTTTGTTTTTTGCCATGTATTCAACCCCTGTACATCGCTACGGAATATGTTGGCGTGATATAAATAAAGATAATAATAATAATATGACACTGCTTAGTTACATACCATTTCACAATCACATTCATTGTAATATTTTTTTCTACATCTGTATTTCTTAGATAAAATAGTTTGACTTTTTACAATTTCTCCCACTATTACCGCTGTTTTAATTGTGCTACTATAAATAGCCTCATTAACGTAGACCAATAGACAAATGGTCTAATAAATGTGATATATGAAATGTGTTCTGGCTTAAAATGTTATGTGAAATCCATTTCCATCAATTTGCATTTTAAAGCACTTTACAGCCTTTTAAGAGATCCCATACTATATTATTCACAAATGACTAAATGGAGACAATTACCTAACAAATGTATTAATGATGGTGATGCACTACTTGTTTCTGGTCTGTCTTGGTTTTATAAACGCTTCATTTACCATGTTCTTGGTGAAAATGAAAACAAATAATAATGCTCTCTGTAGAGACCAAACTAAACTATACTGCAAAGCATTTTAACAAACAGTAAAATCAGACAGAGGAAGAACAAAGGAGTTTGAGGCAAAGAGGGAGTGGGGATGAGGGAAAAAACATGTTTTCTCTTCTAAACATGTTTCAAATAACATCTGAACTCTTGTCAACCGTACATACTGAGCTATTTTCACTAAGGTAAGAGTTTTTACAGTAGTGCTATGAGACCTCACTAATCGCCATGTTGTTTTATGGAACCTCATTTACAAGTCGGAGAGATCTCATCACATTATAGTGAATAATAATAGTAATAATTATAATAATTTATATAGCACATTTCTCCAAGAAGGAACTCAACGTGCTTGGAATAAAAAGAGAAAAAAGACAGAATTATAACTTAATGGAAAGCATGGGTGAAGAGAAGTATCTACAGTCTCTTTTTAAAATGGTCCATGTTAGTGGCATCTGTGAGATTGGGAGGGAGTTAAAGCTTGTGATCCAGATGTTTGTGAAGAGATTCAGGGGATGGTTAGAAAATTTTCAGTGAGCTTGCAACCTTGTAGGGTGCTTTGGAAAAAAGCCCTTTCTATAAATATTCTAAGCTCAAAACAGGGCACTTCACTTTCTGAAGTTTAATATTGTATTTTTCCTGATCTTTTCCCCTGTACAGCGCTACGGAATATGTTGGCACGATACAAATAAAAGTTAATAATAAATAATAATAAAAAAATAATTTTCATCTGCTGATCTCAGAGTTGGAAAAGATAGCTGGGTCCTTCATCACGCAGAGATATATATGTCAGCAGGCCACGCAAGAGTGTAGAAATCATAAAAAAATGGGGGGGGGGGGGGGGGGGCGGCAGAATTATAAAATGTATATATATATATATATATACATATATATATATATATTTATTTAAAGGAATATATATATGTAACAAACAAACCCTTCCCTCTAACATATATATATATATATATATATATATATATATATATATATATATATATATAAATGATCGGAGTATTGCATTGTATAGTGATACCTTTTTTATTGGACAAACATATTCATGGTTTTCATGATGAGCTTTCCAGTGCGTTCCTCTCTTTGTCGAGTCAGAGGCAATAATAATTATAGATTCACAAATAAGGCAAAAAATTCCAGGATTCACAAATAATGTTCTGTTCAGCCAAATGTGCAAGTGTGTGGGGGTGCCTGCCAAAGTAAGTAAATTGGGGTCGTAAATAGTTTTACATATAAGGAACCATAGAGCTGTAACCAAACTCAGGAAGAAGACAGAGAACAAAAAATAAAAAAATAAACACACATACATTTATATACATACATACATACATATATATGTACATATACATACATGTATATACACATATATACACACACATTTCAAATGTCTTTCTTTCCTTCGTGTTTTTTTTTTTTTAAACTTTGAGTATTTTGCTTTTGAGATTTTTCATGGAGTGGTTATTCTGGTTAAAATGGTGTACAGTAGCTGTCCTCATTGTGCCTATTGATGGAATGTCTGTGTAGATTCATCCTCATTTGTAATTTCTGACTTGTTTCTCCAATGTAGCAGCCTCTCTCACATACAGTACAATGTATCATGTAGACTACATTGGAGGTTGTACAAGAATATGACCCTCTGTTGGTCTTGTTGTTGTGCGTGGCTGTGTCCTTTTTACAGATGTGTTGACACAATTTACACCGATTTTTATTGCAAAGTTTTTTGCCATTTTCTTTATTAAGCTATTTATTTGTCAATCTACTGTTCATCAATGTTTGTCTGAGATTTGTTGGCTGCCTAAATGCAAGAATGCTGTGTTTGGGGAATATATGTTTTAATTATGAGTCCTCTGTTCGCTGTGGTTGTAGATCCTTAATATCTTGCATATTCCTTCTAGATCCGGAAGGTATGTCGTTACCAGAGGTGTAAGTGAGGTAATTTCTTTAGTTTTATATTGTAGACATGGAATTTTTATCTCATTACCAAAATTTCTTGTAACCTCTAACATTCATGATTGTAGATACATATGTATATATGTATATATGGGGGGGGGGGGAGTATTTGATCCCCTGCTGATTGAGAACGTTTGTCCACTGACAAAAAAAAGATAAGTCTATAATTTTAATGGTAGGTATATTTTAACAGTGAGAGACAGAATAACAAAAACAAGAAACAAGAAAGTTATAAATTGATTTGCAGGTAAGTGAAGGAAATAAGTATTTGATCCCCTATCAATCAGCAAGATTTCTGGCTCCCAGGTGTCTTTTATGCAGGTAATGAACTGAGATTAGGAGCACTCTCTTAAAGGGAGTGCTCCTAATCTCAGCGGTTTACTTGTAAAAAAGACACCTGTCCACAAAAGCAATCAATCAATCAGATTCCAAACTCTTCACCATGGTCAATACCAAACAGCTGTCCATGGATGTCAGGGAGATGATTGTAGACCTACACAATGCTGGAATGGGCTACAAGACCATCGCCAAGCAGCTTGGTGAGAAGGTGACAACAGTTGGTGTGATTATTCACAAATGAAAGAAACACACAATAACTGCTAGTCTCCCTCGGTCTGATGCTTCATCCAAGATCTCACCTTGTGGAGTTTCAATGATCATGAGAATGGTGGGGAATCAGCCCAGAACTACACGGGAGGATCTTGTTAATGATATCAAGGCAGCTGGGACCATAGTCACCAAGAAAACAATTGGTAACACACTACGCTGTGAATGACTGAAATCCTGCAGCGCCTGCAAGGTCCCCCTGCTCAAGAAAGTACATGTGCAGGCCCATCTGAAGTATGCCAATGAATATCTGAATGATTCAGAGGAGAACTGGGTAAAAGTGTTGTGGTCAGATGAGACCAAAATCGAGCTCTTTGGCATCAACTCAACTCGCTGTGTTTGGAGGAGAAAGAATGCTGCCTATCACCATCCCCACTGTCAAACATGGAGGTGGAAACGTTATGCTTTGAGGGTATTTTTCTGCTAAGGGGACAGGACAACTGCACCGCATCAAAGGGACGATGGATGGGGCTATGTACTGTCAAATCTTGGGTGAGAACCTCCTTCCCTCAGCCAGAACATTAAAAATGGGTTGTGGATGGGTATTCCAACATGACAATGACCCAAAACACAAAGACAAGGCAACAAAGAAGTGGCATAATAAGAAGCACATTAAAGTCCTGGGGTGGCCTAGCCAGTCACCAGACCTTAATCCCATAGATGTGGAGGGAGCTGAAGGTTCGAGTTGCAAACATCAGCCTCGGAACCTTAATGACTTGGGCCCTCATTCTATTATCGGCCGTAGGAGATGCGGAGCCGCAAGGACCGGCCGCAAGCTATTTGCCTATTCTATTGCCTTCCGGTCGGGGACACCGGCAGGCTTGCGGCAAGACGCCTTGTTATCCCTTGCGGCCGCACGCGCCGGAGGAAAGCCTTTGATCTTAAATTGCCGCAAGAGTTTCGTCCGCAAGCAAATCCCGGTTGCTATTCAATTGCTCCGGGAACCCTCTCTGCAAGGCTAAAACCGAGCCGCAGCTTACTTGCAGCAAAAAGGTCCCGCAGGCACACAATTAAGCACATAATAAAGCCATAATAAAGCCATCCTGCACTCTGAGGAGACTATAAAGTGATTGTTGGTGTTAGCATTCATAGCACAACATTCCCCTACACTCAAATCCATAAATAATTTTTATTTTAATTTATGTCAAATATCCGTGGAAAAAGTCCAGAGGGCTTGGAGCACCTCAGACCTGCCCACGCTGCGGCCGGAAAATAAACAGTTAATGAAACCTCGGATTTGGGCTGATGTGCAAGCTTGAGAGGGGGTTGCTATTAATCCTCATGTCCCCCATTATGATCCCTAGCATTTACAGGGCTTTACAGTGCCGTCTTGAATTTATATTTGCTTTTAAAGATTTCTGAGCTTACGGCCGGTTGCAAGATATGCTGCCGGCTGTAAGGGGATATCCTTGCGGCGCCGTCTATTTGAATTGCAAGGCAACGGGAGCCCCGCAAGGAATCGCAGCTTTGCGGACGATTTACGGCCGATAATAGAATGAGGGCCCTGGAGAGGATCTACAAAGAGGAGTGGGACAAAATCCCTCCTGATATGTGTGCAAACCTAGTGGCCAACTACAAGAAACATCTGACCTCTGTGATTGCCAACAAGGGTTTTGCCACCAAGTAATAAGTCGAAGGGGTCAAATACTTATTTCCCTCATTGACCTGCAATCAATTTATAACTTTTTTGACATACGTTTTTTTTTCCATTTGTTATTCTGTCTCTCACTGTTAAAATACACCCACCATTAAAATTATAAACTGATCATTATTTTTATCAGCGGAGAAACGTTCAAAATCAGCAGGGGATCAAATACTCCCCCCCCCCACTGTATATATATATATATGTGTATATACATGTATGTATATATATATTTATATATATGTGAGTATGTGTGTATATATATATATATATATATATATATATATATATATATATATATATATATGTTTGTATGTATGTATATATATATATATATATATATATATATATATGTGTGTTTATTTTTGTTTTGTTCTTTGCCTTCTTCTTTAGTTTGGTTACAGGTCTATGGTTCCTTAGATGTGAAACTATTTATGACCCCAATTTACTTACTTTGGCAGGCACCCCCACAAACTTGCACAGCTGACCGAACAGAACATTATTTGTTAATCCTCAAATTTTTTATTTGTGAATCTATGATTAGTATTCCCTCTGACTCGACAAAGAGAGGGACACTCTCGAAAGCTCGTCATGTAAACCTATGAATATGTTTGTCCAATAAAAAGGTATCACTATATACTGCAATACTCTATTTATATTATATAAATGTTGGAAGGGTTTGTGTGTTACATATATATTAATTTAATATAATACAATATAGAGTAATAGGCAGCTTATCCCTGGTGGTCCCATCACTCCCCAGTACTCTCCCCCTCACCTCTTGCCCTTTTAGCTGCTGGATTCATCTTATTGCAGGGTGTCACGAGATCTTGCAAGACTATCTAATGAGATACTGTGAGACCCAGCTTTCAGTGAAATCCAGCAGCTAAAGGGATAAGAGTTGAGGGGGACACTACTGGGGAGTGAGAGGTTGAATAAAATGTGGGGGAGGATATGTCCCCCTCTTCCCCCCTGCTTCCTACGCCCTTGAGGCCACACTTAAAATTTTGATAATGCCTGCCATAGCCTTGATCACCGATATGCCATATTTTAATCTTTTAAAGCAATATAAGCTTATGGATGACATATGTAGCACTTTTACAACCCTTCAACCCAGTAGGCCATATATCACTCTGTTAAATACCCATATTTTGTTATAATAGAAGTTAGTAAAACATGTTTCACTTAGTTATCCATAGTCATAACACCCTAGTATCAAAGCCATTTCATATATTGCAATCGGACTATGAACAGAATGCCCAAACAGCAATCAATGAACATTTAATCTAAAATATACTTTATTCATTCTATAATGAATAACTAATTTTTTTTTATAAAGAAACAAAATTTTAAAAATAAACATGTACAAGTTGTCAACTACAAAGAGCCAAAACATTAAAACCATTAGGTACTTGACCTATCTTTGCAGCTTTCAGTCTATTTAATTGAAATGCTAAAATAATAAATTACCATTTTCTACATCCATTAAAAAGCTTCCTGTAACAACCAGACCACCAGCCTCCCTAAAATGTTCTATTTATGAAACTGCAGTCACATAAAGGAGTGCTCATATGTGGTCATCCTCCCTTTTTATTAAGAAGTGGAATCCTTGGCAGCCTCCTAAATTACAACAATAAAAACTCTATATATACCACACACACACAACTGGAAATAGAAAAGCAATCAAAAATACACCAATGAAAACAGAATCCCACACAAGTTGTGTAACAAAGGAATCAATCAGGAAAGCATCAAAATTCATGGAAAATAATAACTGGGAGGCTCACACTAATGATTATGTGGGGGTAAAAAAATGACCCTTGTTGCTTATCAATCAATCCTTTCAAACTCAATCTAAATAGCATCAAACCACCTCACATACCTATGGTACAATATTTTTTTTCCTGTTTTGCCAGGTTGGAAGCACAATATTTTGTCATATTCAACTAGTAGCAAGTTTATTTCACTATAACTCATTGTTTAATGTTATATTTGTCCATTGATATTGTTACATGTCTTTACAGACTGAGAGGTTACAGACAAATCTAGTATTAAGTTCATATGTTGATATAAGAATATTTTTGTAAGAAAAACAACGGTCCATTGACAAGCACTTGTAAATTAACTTTATTTTATGTTAATTTCATAGAATATTGAAAACATAGTGCTGCTCCTTATAACGCCTGCTTAAAAGATCATTAAACCCCATTATAAATATGTTTTATCAAATCAAACATAGCACCTTGACAGCAGAGTGAAAGCTATTCAGTAATATGTATAGCCCCCAATAAGGTTTTAGTATAAATTACTAGGGTATAAATACATTTACTTACGTTTGTAATAGTTGCTGCTTTTTATTAATTTGTGCTTCATCTCCTTTTTATCCCATTAATGTTTACAATTTTTTTTGTAAATTAGACTATCCTTTTATTTTCTTGTATGCCGTTTAATTAAAGCCTTTAATAGTTTAAACTGAGAAAAAAAAATCAATAACCTGTAATTTACTAAGCTAAAATAACATACTTTTAATTGGCATACAATTAAGTAAAAAATTGCTCAATACAGAATTGCAAGTGACAGACTTACAAAAAATATGAAGGATTTTGTTTTTGTGATCCTAGAAATAAAATATGAATCATGCTCGCTTCATGTTTCAAAGTTAAAATGGCACCGCCAGGTAATTATTATTATTATTAAAAAAATATTGGAAAGTATTTATGTTTCCAAGTATACACTATTTCACAAAAGTGAGTACACCCCCCTTTGTACATATTTTATTATATATTTTCATGTGATAGCACTGAAGAAATGACGCTCTGCTACAATGTAAAGTAGTAAGTGTACAGCCTGTATAACAGTGTAAATTTGCTGTCCCCTTAAAATAACTCAACACACAGCCATTAATGTCTAAACCGTTGGAAACAAAATTGAGTACACCCCTAAGTGGAGATGTCCAAATTGGGCCCAAAGTGTCAATATTTTGTATGGCCACCATTATTTTCCAGCACTGCCCTAACCCTCATGGGCATGGAGTTCACCAGAACTTCCCAGGTTGCCACTGGAGTCCTCCAAAAATGTGAGGGGTGTACTCACTTTTGTGAGATACTGTATATATGAAATTTGATGGTGCAAAAATAAAAGCAACTTGGAATTATATCTACCCAATCTGCAATATCACAAACTGCTACAAAATGTTGAAAGCATTATAGTCATGTGGGCATGTTTACATGTTCAATAACCTCATCCAGACCCAATCTTATCTAGTCATTATTTCAGGGAGGGTGATATAGGTTTCTTATATCACCATATTTATATTTTAAAAAATCGCCTGTCTGCTTCCAGGTATACAGAGAGTTTCTGGTTAATGAAAGCATCTACCCAATTGCATGTATTACGCTTGTGCCCACTTAAATTAGGAATGTGTTTTATCGTCGGTATATGGGTTTGACTCTTGTGTCTTTTGTTTTTTTTTGCCTTTTTCCTGAATGTCATGATTGGTTATTTAGCTTCAGGGAGCGATTGCTCTTATGTTCATTCGTAGTCAGCATTTGTGGTAGAAGAAGAGTCAATTTAATGGCTGCTTTTAAAAATATGAAACTGAAGATAAAGAGCACCTGAATTTTACGGCCTCCGTTCCTTGACCCCGCGCAGGCGCGCATGTGACGTCACATGCGCCCCGCGTCATTAGCATATACCGGGTGCCGGCACCCGGTATATGATAATGATGCGGCGCACATGTGACATCACATGCGCGCCGGGTCAAGGAGCGGAGGCCGGAGCACAAGCAGGTAAGTGAGGGGAGAGGGGGAGGTATATAGGGGGGTTTAGGTGGAGGAGGATAAACCCTAATAATATTTCTAAAAAGTAATAGCACAAGTAAAATTGTATCACAAAACTTAATGAGCATCATGGTTTCTGTAAGTAAAATGTTAAAATTTTAATATGGTACATAAAATAGTATTCTCTTAAAAGACTTCTATCTCCTCTTAACTGAGTCCGATTCCAATACTATGTGAATATGATTAACTCTATGTTGCCCTTGTATCCGAATTTGTAGTGTCAAGCACTAATGGGTTTATTTCCCTAAGATATAACTTTTCTATCTATTTATCCTTTATTTTTTAAATTGATTTAGTTTAGTTGTATTGGAAGATAAATTAGAAGCAGATAAAGAGAGGTACTAATTCCATTGTGTAGATCTTAGTCAGGTCTCATGCAGAATACTTTGTCCAGTTCTTGATATCTCCAAAAATAGTAGTAATATATAGTAATAATATGGTAAAAGAAAAAAATAAAAATAAATAAATAAATAAATATATATATATATATATAAAACGTATATATATATATATATATATATATATATATATATATATATATAAATATATATTATATATATATATATATATATATATATCTGAGAGAATATAAAAAAAGAGAGATGGCGATATGTTATTCCCCAGTTCTCTTCACCATCAGTGTTAAGGAGTCACATGTGCAGGAGCTCACACAGCGCCACTGGGTCTCATACCATCTACACGAGCAGAGGTTTCTTTTACCTTTAGACCCATAGCCTCCCATATCACCACTCTTCGGTCTCTGAAATCATCTAACATGCCCTCCCATCTACCCTATCCATACCCACCCAGCTATGATTTGTATTAATTTGTATTACTATAGTAATACATTTTGCACTATCATCTCCATGTTTCACATCTGATACACACACAGACTTAATCACTAATTAACCATATACAGCTATACCTCATTTAACGCTGTAGATAGGTTCCAGGCAATAACAAAACAGCTCTAAGAAGGGCAGTTTAACATGGGGAAGATAGGTATAGGGGAACTCATGAAAAAAACACACAATTTCAATAGAAATTTAAACTTTTTTGGTTTTATATTAACTTCAAACAAACAGCAAACATAACACAAACACAAACTGAACATTAGCAGAAATATAAACTGATTGATGTTGAAGCTTCTGGGTCATAGCGAATCAGAGCATTAAAAGTAGTCAGGCTGGCAAAACCAGCGTTATAGTGGGGCAATGCTATAGAAAATCAGAGCGTTAAAAGGGATCTGGCAGGAAAAAAACGCATTACACCAGGGTTTAGCATTAAGATGGATCTGGCAAGAAAACCAGCTCTATAGCGAATCAGCTCTAAACGGGGTAGCTTTAAGCGGGGTATACCTGTATACTCTTAACTCATAACTTGATTTATTTTCCAAGCTGTTGTTTCTCCCTTTTATTTACTTCACCTTTTGTTTCATAAATCCTTTAGTCTGTAAACTTGCAAACTCTCAGTCATGCAAGGCAATTTGTATAAAATAGTCATGTGTATAATTGTTAGCTAAACTCCTTTTGTAGCAATCTGTCAAATTATGTTTGGTCATACCCATGTTTTACCAAGCCCTAGGTTAGTAATAGTAGATAAGTGGCAAAGTCTTCCATTGGAAGGAATGTATGCATATTTTGGGCATGTATAATATAGATACTGTAGAATGGTCATGCTAGATTACACCACTGGTTCTTATCTGCTATCAGATCTCAATCATCGTTATACTCACATCATGGGATTTATTTTACAATGCAATATTTTGTATATATTTCGAGCGGCGTTATTCTTAAATAATATGTATCCTATTAAAGTTATTTATTTTTTTCAGACAAAAGTGGTTTAAAACACCAAGGATATCATAGATGTAGATCATATATTTTTCCTTTTTCTATTTATGCATTGGAACATAATGGAAATATGTCAGATGTTTCAATTCTAAGGACATAATTTAATTTTGATGACATATATAGAAAACACAATATTTATACAAAGTCCTTTATTTGTCAGGAACATGTTTACATCAAATGCATTAAAACATGAATAAAATGTATTATACAATGAAGAAACGCACAAAAACAACTGCAAAACATAATTGTACACTGTCACAATTTTATGGTGTCAATCTTTTTGCATTAATTTCCTAACAGGGAGCATTTGATAAATGATCCATGATTAATTTATGTTGTGTTGTCATTTATTACATTTTTAATCTGGCTTGCATTAATTTCCAGTATGTTGCGTTAATGCAAAATAGATTGGAAAAAAGGTTAAAATCCCAAATTCCCTGTTACATTCTCTGCTATATTTATGCATTAGCATATATAGGATTTAACTACATAGCACTTAGTTTTTTCTGAAGTCATCAAAGGTTTCAGAAAGGCATTTTGCTAATAGAAAATCGTGTAAAGATGTAGAGCCAGTGCCACTGGATATGTGGTAATGAAACAATTAATAATATTGAATGTTATCAGGCCATGCTGTTAATGGTCTAACACTGCTGAATTCTAATGTGTATAATTAACACATGTCACCTATCTAATGAACAAAATATTTCATATGAACTCATAATCTATACCATAAATGTTACTTGAATCAGCTTTCAGATTTAAATATATGTGCTTTGCCCCATCATTTCCTGGAGTCCAAGCACATTTCCTAAGCCTTTATGTAAAAAAGCAAAGTAATGTATGTGCTGACACTGAATTTTATTTAATTGAATGTAGTTTGGGTTATGCAGAGGCAATGCTGGCTTCGTTACTGCCATCATGTAGCGCTTGCAGCAGACACAGTATATAGGTATATTGCTTTTTAAACACAGTCCTGGAGAGTAAATGTATTAAAACAATGTAATTATTTTGGCATACATACAATTATATACTAAAATCCATTACAATTCAGCACATCTTAAAATACAAGTATAACATATATATTGCCTTCCCATGAGGTAAAACCCATATGAAACCACTCAGAATATAAATGTAATGTATATAATTGTGATAATGTATGCATTATGCCAAATCTATTCATGTAACAGTAATCATCTTTAGTACTATGCCACTAATGTATAAATAGTATATTGCTTTAACTGATTTTATTGTGTTGTAAAATAAGTGGTGTGGTTTACGAATATGATAAAAAAGGTAACAGTAATTATAAAACACCAACTAGACTCATCTGACCAGGCTTTTGTGTAAATAGCTGATAAATACTGATAAATACAATCTCCTATGGGCAAATGTAATGTCATCAACCCACCAATAGCTAGGCCCTTCATTTAACATTGATTCTAATCTGTATTTTAACCTCTGTTGCATCAACTTATCTGCTGCCGTATTGCATTGTATTATACTTGTACTTCTGATTTCTTTTATTTTTGTTTTACCTTTGTAATTTAATTATTTTTATCTCTCAACTTTATCTTTTTAAATACCTTAATGGAAAATGTTGGTAATTTATAAAAGTGTAATAATATTACTAATACTATTACTGTGTAATAATAATATAATAATTAAAACCCAACATATAATTATGCTAATTTGATGACATGCTGCGATATTGAGCAAAACAATCCTAGTATGAGGAAGGCATGCGGAGACAATACTCTTGCAGAAAGAATCAGGATTTTTTTGTTAAATGGACTGCAACCAATAGGGGTGAATGAGCGAAATAACTACAGTATTTCTGAGGTGATTTATTGTCTGAGGACAATAGCATGGATTAAATACATTGAATAACTGCAGTCAACTGTGTAATACATTTTAGACAGATATATTGCATGTTTATATATATAACTAGCGACTTCCCCTTCAAAAAATTACGACAATAAGATTGTAAGGGCGGTAAATTTTGTTGGTGTTCCAAGATGCTTTGGCGCTCATTGCGAGCCTCGCGCTGAGCGCCTTTGGCGCTCTTTGCGAGGTTGTTGGTTGTTTATGTGCTATGAGCATTTTTTTTTTTGCTAATGCTAATGAAATAATGAATAAAATAATACATAAATATACTTTACCTACTGTATTTTCAGTAATATATGCAGGAAGCATTGTGCAGAAGAGCTGGCAATCTGTTTTGATGTTGCTGCAGCATACAATGTGTGTTTTGAGTGCTGTGGAGCGCGAGCCAAATCCCTTAGGGTAGCTGTGTACTTCCGCAATGTGTAAGTTAAAATGGTGCCTAATGTGTGTTAAGCGTCTGTGGCTGATTTGGCGTCCTTGTTCTTGGACCGCGTCTGTCTTTTTTGGAAAATCCGTAGGTGTTTGGTGGTGTTTTGCGTCTTTAGAGTCCTGTAGCTTCGTTTTCGTTTGTTTCGGCAGCCATTTTTTCTCTCGCTTAGGGGTTTTCGGGCGCTAAACTCTTAAATTTCGACTTAAATTGCGGTGTAACTTCACTTTTAGAGGTGCTTGGTGCTCCCCCTTGCTGTGGGTAAGCTTTTTATGTGTTTGTTCTGTGTATTTTGTGGGCCTTGAATGTTTACGTGTTCGCGGGTTTCGGGCGGTAATGTTGTTTTTTTGCGAAGTCATATATTTTTTTCTAACTCACGCGGCTCGTATACGCGGATGCTAAGTCCTTAAATTTTGCGGTTGTGGTTGGAGACTCCACCTCCGCAAATGTGGCCCCTCGATTCGCGAGGGCCCCAGCATTAGCAACAACTTTGGACAACCCGCAGTTATGACAACTATATATGTGATATTTAATCAGCATTATACTTCTTGGATAGAGAAGGAGGTTGTTATTTTCCATATAGTAAAAGGTAACATTAGAGTTATGAAATCCACACAGCAAGTGATAGCATCATTCCATTTTTTGGAAATATTTAGTAATGTATTACTGGATAGGGAAAATAGTTTTATGTTATAAAAGGTTACATCAGAGTGATGGGATTCATGTTAAAAGTGAAAATGTTGATCCATTGTTCTGAAAATACCTTTAGAACACTTACCTAAGTTATTGTGAGACTCTGATGCAGAGAAGAGCAGTTATTGGCTAGGAAATCTCCACCCCCAGGGATACAAATTTGTTTAGAGAGGCTAGATATACTTTGGGCCTTATTCAACTGCGGGCTTGAGATTTGCTACAATTAGAAAGCAATTTAATTGAACAAGCCCGCAATTTACGGGCTGAAAGCCGAAACCGTAAACCATGCACTCGTATGTGGCATTTCAGAGTGTGACCATGATCAATGAAGCAAGGCTGAAAGTACAAATTTAGAAACAACCAATAGAAAATCAGATCGTAATCATTAGGTCAGTAAAACTTGGAGGTTACACATCAGTTAGCATTTAGAGGTCCGATATGCGATCAGACTCGAAAGTCGGCAATGTACAAAATAAAAAAATTGAATGAAGGAAATGTTCTTGTCCATGTGGGTGGCCTGATATGCATTAACTCATTGATTCCCGAGATTGATATAACACCGAAATTACACATACATTTTTTTTTATTGCAGATTAATTCTAATGTCTGTCATTTCTTTCCCTGTCTTTTAAAGTGCTGTATTGATTTTTTATTTGCATTTATTTGCGGGTACTCTCTGGTACCAGTAGGATTTTCTTCTACAATTGCTATTTACGGATGTGAAAATATTTGTGGGCTTGAGGAATTGTAGCAAGTGAATAGCAATTTGCAGTTTTAGCAATTCGACCATTTACAGGCTTGAAAGATCAAAGACTTAGATGGGCTGTAAGTTACGGTTTTGAAAACGGCAGGGATTTTCAGTCTGTAACCCGTAGGTCGTTTGCGGCTCGCAAAAAGGTGCCAATTGAATAGAAAATTAGTTTATTTGCTCCATTACGGCTAACAATAGCTCAAATGAATCAAGGCCTTTGAGTAATACAGCCTTCTCCTCATGTATAAATAATAAGAAACTTAACCAATAGGGAACTAGAGGTGTTTTCTTTTTCCATATAACCTTATATCTCATAGAGTGTTTTGTAAGTGATCTGCAACATTGTGGCAATAATCACCAGTAACGAGGATAGATACCATAATGTCTGACTTTCCCTAATATTCAAAATAATATTTGTGGCTGCCACTTATAGTGTTCACAGTAAGATACTTTTCATAAGGTTCAAAATTTGATCTGTGTTATATTTGTTTGTGTATTTCACATTTTTTCTTTTTCTATTCTTTTCCATGAATGGATTTAGTGGTTATCCTATTATTATTATCATCTCACATGCAAGATGCAGGTTTATACATTATTTTTGTTTTACTTTTTGTGTTCTATATTTGGAAACAGTTACTTAAATAAGGGCATATTTTCCAAAATCCCAATTACATTAATACCACCAATGCCAATTGTAATAATCTAAGAATTTGTAGATGTAATCATTTTCATATTAGCCTTTTAATAACTCTGGTAAAGCCTGGGGATGCACTAAGTTACCTATGTGGAACTTCACGTTTCTTCTAAATTCTCACTAATGTATAGACTGCTGACACTAATTTAAACATGGTAATGGCGCTATATTGAATCTTTATGATATGCTTAACAATAGTGCATTAACATATACACACAAATAAAACTGTATTATAAATAGATAAAAAGGTAACAAAACAAATAATATGGGATCAGAATGCCAGAGCATTGAGATATATTCAATATTTAATATTCCATACTATAGGTTTGGTACAAAATCCCAATTATTATAAAAAACAAGTACAAGCCATGGCATGACTTTATAAGTTACAACCATTTCTGTTATAATAGGTTTAAATGGCCACTTAATTAAGAACATATTGGACCACATCACAGTAAATATCATAAAATAATTAAGTCAGAGGTACTCATCAGAGAACAAACTAACATAGGCTAGTTCTATGGACATGATAATCCACTCTGAGAGCAACCTCTTTTAGCTACTTGTGCCCTTCACAGGGAGAAATATCCTGTAGTATATCAGTCTGGTCTCACTGAAAAGAGTGACCCAGCCCCGAAATACCAGGCAATTCTACCCTGAACAGGAAAAACAGCAAACACAAGATGCGTTTCTGCCTTTTTGGGCCTCGTCAGTGAGGTGCAGCTGAACTCCCTAAGGCACAGTGAGCAAGGGGTCCATGTCTGGAGTCCCCTATCACCCTTAGGGAGACTAAACCTCAACGGTAATTGGCATAAACAAAATAATTAAGTCAGAGGTGCTCATCAGAGTACGAACTAACCTTAATAGGCTAGTTCTATGGACATGATAATCCACTCTGAGAGCAACTAAAATACTATTGACATTTTTTAAATACCTGCATTTTCAGTGAGAAATCAAAAACAAAATAAAATCTGTGAGGTAAGTGGCCGTATAAGTGTTAATAAACTTGTTGCACTGCCAGATATACAGTACACAATAAACTACTTATATTTCATGATATTCAAGATTCCAGAACTAACTAAATGTAACACTAAATCAGAAACTAGCTTATTACATAAACACATATATAACGTAATTGTCGTAATCACAATTTGTCAGTCACGCTATCTTAATAATGACAGGCTTGCGCATGTGCAATGAGCGACAAAGGCGCTCATCGTGAGGCCCGTAAAGTAGAGGGGGGCGAGGGGCTTGCAATGAGCGACAAAGGCGCTCATTGTGAGGCCGATGATGACCGGGTTTCCCCGAGTGGCAGGTGTGCCGAGGCCTGCAATGAGCAGCGAAGCCGCTCAGGGCGAGGCCCGTAAAGTAGGGGGGTGGGGGCTTACATTGCGTGGCAAACAGCATTGCGAGGCTTCAAATTGTATTGCCGTGCAAGTTGCTAGTAATATATAGGTTCCTTAATGAAACCTTTGGTATAGTACCAAGAGAAATTTATAGAAGCCTTATTTAATTTACTTTTTTTGTTCAATCATCCTACATGAAATGGGATATTAAGGTACTGAATTGTTACCAAAATTATCAATATGTCAATGAATCTAAGATAGTTTGTATCACTGGATACAAAGAGATATGGTCCTTTCTAAATGGATAACAAAAGTTTATATAAAGCATAACAATACCAATAATAGACTATATTTAGGATCATGATACAAATATGGCAGATAATGCAAAGTAAAATTTAACTGTTTTGTGCTATTGTCTTTTCTGTTTATGTATTTCTATTTGCTTATGTTTATGATCTATGCATATAAAAGTAAATAAAACAATAAAAATAAAATATAAGATAAGATAAAAAAAATGTTGTGTATATATTTGCTTTCACATAGATATAAGCTGGTATTTTCTAATTAGTTAGCAAGTATCAGGAGGAGCACCGTGTCTGGTCATTTGCAGGCGAGGCCACAGAGGTATGCTAAGCCTGAGCAAATGGAGTCTGGTCTGACAAACATGCTTAGTAGGCTGCCGGGTAGGCAGAGGCGATGTGTGTCTGCATCTGCACCTGCACACAGTAAGCTTCTTCCAGGTTCCTCCACATCCTTGTGATGTGGGTATTCTGGCAGTCTTGCTCTACTGCTTATTTGTTGCTGTGAAGGGTTCACTTCCTGCAGAAGACTTCTCATGACCCATTCCTTAAGAAGTCAGAATTCATTAAGTTTTAGTTTGGTTTTTTTTACAGACCATTGTGGTCATTTATTTTTATATTTTTGAAAAAAAAAATGCATCCTTTAAATTTGCCTGCCAGAATACCCAAATCATCCATGTGATGTGGGTATTCTGGCAGGCATGCTCTACTGCTTATTTGTTGCTGTGTAGGGTTCACTTCCTGAAGAAGACTTCTCATGAAGTCATGTTTTAGCGTTGTTTAATTTTTTACAGCCCATTGCGGTCAATTATTTTTATATTTTTGAAAAAAAAAATGCAACAATTTTGTATTTACACCAAAAAAGAATGTGTAATTTCCCAACTCATTAGCTCAATCCTTACTTTTGGAGCTGAAACAGAAACCAATCAGCTACAGGATATAAGCTTCTGCATGAGCTATGGGCTCAGCCAATCAGCAATTTCCAGGGCCTTTATATATTTTGAGTCCATTACGTAATGCCTGATGTTAGAGTGCTGCTTTGAATGTAGACTGCTTTCATATCTTTGCAGCTCCTATTGGCCAAGCCTCCCCAAGGGACACAGAAACGGTCTGTGTGTGACCAAGCCTCAACAAGGGACATAGAAAGGGTCTGTCTTCAACCAAGCCACATCAAGTGAAACACAGAAGTGCCATTGCCAAGTTCAGTGCCATTGTCAAATTCAGTGCCAACACCATGTTTGGTGCCCTCACCAAGTTCGGTAGGTTTGTCAAGTCCAGTGCCAAATCAACCCCATTAACTCATATTCACTTAAAACATCTGGTCTCCAACCAGAGTGCCCAAAAAATCACTTTGGGTACCAGTTCTGGCACTATTGCCATAGGTTTATCACCCCTGGATTATGCTCTTATAATATTAATGTCCCTTTCATTTAACGAGTTGTAACTAGCTGTAAGAGGTAATCATCTTCCTCATCAATTTTTCATCAACAGCCGACAAATCTCATAAGTAACATAGATACAGTGAATACAAACATGCCAAAAGTATGCAGAAGGCATTGAAGGCCCTGCTCACCTAAAAGCTTACAATCTAAGGGGATAATAATTGTATTATAGATGAGGAGGGGGGTTATTGCACATCACACCTATCAGTGCACACAAATGGAAAAATGTTCTAATAAAACAAAAATATAATGGAAAATATATATGAGTAAATTGTATGAGTATTTTTTGATTTTGTCATCAAACAGATGATTTAGTTTACATCTAGATACGATCACCTATACATCCTATTGTTTAGAGATTTCTCTTATATTGATATATTATTTAAAATAATTTAATAATGTCCTGAAGCAACATCATTAGGAATCTAGGTAAAATAAAATCAGTGTGAAGTAATTTCATATTTTCTTACTTTGGGAAAATGGGTTTATCTAAACATACAGCTGGACGTACACCTGCTCTTCACACAGTATTTCCATATTTTTTGCTGATCAACATATGCTCCTATGTGTACCCATTATGTAGCGAATAAGGGGCTAGGAGGTAATTAGGAGAAATGGTTTCTACAATAAAACATATTTTGTATTCAAGAATCAAACATTAAAAATAATAGAAAAAAAATATAGGATGCAGCTGCAGCATGTTTCTATAAAATGAATTTGATTCACCTGGATTTTTAATTCAGTATTACTTTAGAATAGAACAATCTTATTACCTACTGATTCACCTTATGATAGCATCATTAACAATCATAAAACACAAGCACCTGATCTCCATAAGCAGCTGGTATACACTGCAGTTATGTTTAATAAAAATGTACCCAAGTATCTTGAGCAACATACCCATTCCACGTATGCAGCTTTGTTGCACATTTAATCTTTATTACTTACTCATAGTTCTATTATTAAGCTCTCGGTCTTAAATGAACCTTGAGGACTGATCAATTACCAGCTTAAGGTAAACTTTAGACAAACTTTGCATTACACTGGATAAATATCTTAAAGCAGACAGCCAAAAGATGTCAAATCTCTATCACATGGAAAAGGACATACCTTTCCTGCAATTACTCAAGATAAATCCATATTGCAGGAGATCTGACTAATGGAAAATGTACAGCTTTATTCAGATAATCTACCAAAGCTTTCAACAATGTATGATCAACCTGGATGGTATACATCGCTTGTGAGCCTTAACTCCTTACCTTGACGGTATCTACATACTTTTTTCCCCTTTCTCATATATATATATATATATATATATATATATATATATATATATATATATATATATATATATATATATATCTGGATTAACATGTACTGGTATTGTCCTGTTGGCATGAGGTTGTCAATATTTCCTGGGGTATGATTTTTAGTGTTAAGTATGAGAATCCCCATAGCATATCTAGTATCTAAATACTGCATTTTAGCTAGGGTGTAATATAAAGTTTCCAGCAGATTAAGGGTTGGCACTATACAGGAAGGTAGGGGGGAGATGCACATTATCAACACCATGTTTGTGACCTTGACATAAATATGAGTTGCCCTTGCTAATACAGCGTATTCAGTATGAATATACATAATTTAAGTGTATTATTCATTCTGGGGAAGGGCTAACCCTATGCATTGTGGTTATTGATGCTGGATCTGATTGACTAGAGTTAGAGTCAGTGACTCTGCAGTTCTGCTATTTTGGTTCCGGTGGTCCCTTGGTCCTGTGTGGTCATCAAAAACGGGTCTGGGTGTATTCCCTGCTTTCAGATGGGTTAGTCAGAACCAGGTTCTAGGCGAGCCCAATTGAAGTAGAGGTCGTGACAATATATATTTAACAAAAGTAGCAATATTTAACAGAAGTGGTACTAAAAGTTTGAGTACTATGAACATACAATTTCCAAATTTAAAAATATTTTCTATTCAGCAAGAATCAACACACCTACTATATAAAGTGTGAAAAATTCTAATTGTAGAACTTTTAATATTTCAAGTTTTGCACAACTAACCTAGAATCAAATTATACAGCAAATGAGAAACAAAGCTTGGCATCTTATTAACCTTTCTTAATAACAGATCTACTGCACAGTAATTGAGACATGCTCCCTTGCACAGTATGATTATTTAAGAATTAAAGTAAAATGCATATTATATATTATTACATTACTACTCGAATACAAAGTAAAAAAGTAATTACGTTTTCTTAAAGACAATCTTGCAAAAGTGATGTTAGTATAGCTTTCTATGCTTCCAAAGTAATACTAATAGTGTTGTGTCACTAGATAGGGGAGCAGATCGCTGATAACTAATGTTTATTATGGGGAAATTTGCTGCTGCAGCTCCTCACATGTCTTTGTGGACACACAAATCTGAAGTGCACTGCTACACAACATCAGAAATATACATAATTGCGCAAGTTTCAAATCTCACCTTAACAATCATCTTGTACCTTAATGTGTCTGTATGCATCTCTTCCCCCATATAAGTAGATTGTATGTTGTTTGGTGCAGGAGCTATGATTATTATTTATTCTTTATTTGTAAGATGCAAAAATAGAGACTCATTCAATTCAGAGGCCGCAAGTCGCGAGATGTAGGCTGTATGTCTGCGGGCCTGCTGCATGCTAGACTTACGATGCTATTCAATTGGACAAGCCCGCAAGTTACTGTCCCAAAGCCGACTCCATAAACCATGCACTGGTTCGTAGCAGTTCAGGGCGGGAACATGATCAATTAAGCAAGACCATAACCTCCCATTTCGAATCAGCCAATAGAAAATGAGACTGATATTATTACGGCAGTAAAACACGGAGGTTACATGTCAATCAATTAGGTTCGGGGTTCGATATGCGATCAGACTCGCAAAACCCCAAAATAAAGATTTAGGAAAATGAATGCCAATACTGTTCTAGTGGCCTGATATGTATTACCTCATTGATACCCGAGATCGATATCTATCATCGCTTTCCCCATTATTTACAGTGCTACGAACAGGTGTTTAACCCCTGTGCGGGTCCTCTCTAGCACTCTTAGGATTTTCCCCTTCTTTTGCCACTTACGCGTGTGAAAACATTTGCGGGCTTGGGGAAATTGATCAATTGAATAGCGATTTGCGATTTTAGCCTTGCGAAAGTGAAAGATCAAAGGCTTCTGGAGGCTGTAACTTGCGATGTTAACAATCACAAGGAATTCGCAAAAAGACGCCAATTGAATAGGGAAATTAATTACATGCACCATTACGGACGCCCGCACTTCCCGAGGGCTCAATTGAATGAGGCCCATATTCTGTAGTGCTACACATGGTATATACAAGTCAAAAACAATATTAACAAATTGCAAAAAAATGGAAGGCCTTGTTAATGAGCTTAAAATCAAGCATACAAATTGCTTACCCTAAAGCACCCAATAATATTGAGATCTCGCAGACTTACAGGCTAGATGGTATCGGTGAGGTATAGAAGTGTGAAGTACAATTCATTGTGAATATTAAGGCTTCTTTTAGTGACTATGCAGCCTATTTGTTGTCTTTATTTTAAATGCACTTATCGTGTCATGTATTTGTTTTGGACCTTATCTATATAAAATGCTGTACACACTGATAAGTCTGTACAAATAAATATATATATATATATATATATATATATATGGATAAAATGTCTTAGTGAATCCATTTCTATGCTAAACGTTAGGCTACATGAGGACACCATGAACTTATTAGCAGAAAGAAGGTACATTGTTTGATAGGTGATAGTATATTTTCTTTCTTTATTGTTTGTATACAATAGTTCAACCAAAGTGTATAATTTGTCTGCATCTTAGAGAAAATAAAACTTTGTTAATTTTAAAGTTTGCTTATTATTAATTAAAAGGAAAAATCATTACAGTCTCAGTTTGACAACCAAACAGGATCAACATATTCATATAGTGTTGAGTGCCTGTATAAAGAACTATATACCGTATATACTCGAGTATAAGCCGACCCGAGTATAAGTCGAGGCACTTATTTTACCACAAAATTCTGGGTAAAATTAGTGACTCGAGTATAAGCCGAGGGTGGGAAATGTGCTGCCCCCTGTGTCCCTCTTGTGCCCTCTGTGTCCCCCCTCTCTCTCCCGTGTCTCTTCTCCCCTCTCCCTTCCCTGTGTCTCTTCCCCCTCCCTTATCACCCTCCTCAACCCCCTCCTAATTCTCAACCTCCCTCCTCAACCCCACTCCTCATCCTCAACCTCCCTCCTTATACTCCCTCCTCAACCCCCTCCTCAACCCTCATCCTCAACCCCCTCCTCAACCTCCCTCCTCAACCTCCCTCCTCAATCTCCCTCCTCAACCCCCCATCCTCAACCACCTCCTCAACCCCCCCATCCTCAACTTTCCTCGACCACCCCATCCTCAACCCCCCTCCTCAACCCCCTCCTCAAGCCCCCCATCCTCAACCCCCTCCTCAACCCCCCCATCCTCAACCACCTCCTCAAGGCCCCCATCCTCAACCCCCCATCCTCAACCCCCTCCTCAACCCCCTCCTTAACCTCCCTCCTCAACCTCAACCCCCTCCTCAACCTCCCTCCATAACCCCCCCATCCTCAACCCCCCTCCTCACCCCCCCTCCTCATCCCCCATCCTCAACCCCCTCCTCAACCCCTCCATCCTCAACACCCCCATCCTCAACCCCCTCCATCCTCAACACCCCCATCCTCAACCCCCTCCTCAACCTCCCTCCTCAACCTCAACCCCCCTCCTCAACCTCCCTCCTCAACCCCCCTCCTCATTCTAAACTCCCCTAAATACCTCCCCCTCTCCCTTTCCCCTCACTTACCTGCTTCTGCTCTGGCCTCTGCTCCTTCCGTTTTGACCCGGCGCGCATGTGACGTCACATGCGCGCCACGTCATTAGCATATACCGGGTGCCGGCACCCGGTATATGTTAATGACGTGGCGCGCATGTGACGTCATGTCATTAGCATATACCGGGTACCGGCACCCGGTATATGCTAATGACGTGGCGCGCATGTGACGTCATGTCATTAGCATATACCGGGTACCGGCACCCGGTATATGCTAATGAAGTGGTGCGCATGTGACGTCACATGCGCGCCGGTTCAAGACGGAAGGAGCAGAGGCCGGAGAAGAAGCAGGTAAGTGAGGGGAAAAAGTGAGGAGGGGGGTTTAGAATGAGGAGGGGGGATGAGGATGAGGTGGGGGTAGGGAAAGAGACACGGGGGGTTAGATAGAAACAGGGGGTGGAGAGAGACACGGGGGGGTTAGAGAGACACGGGGGGGGTAGAGAGACACGGGGGGGGGGGAGTGACTTGAGAATAAGCCGAGGGGACCCTTAAAAGGCCCTTTAGCCCTCAAAAGAGGGCTGAAAAACTCTGATTATACTAGAGTATATACGGTACTTGCTTCTCTAAAGTAACATGATTAACATTTATTTTAAAGTTGCTACACAGTGTAGTACTGACTATACAGTTCATCCTCCCCTACTAGTACATTAGAATGGGCATCCCATTTGGTTTTCAGTGTCATATTAGGAATGTTTTTCCCTTTTATTCCCCAAATGATTGGATGAGAAATAGACATGGTATTCTAACTGTGAAGGGGAACTAAAATCATAAGTTGGTATTCAGTAATTCCTTAAAGGGTCATTTACCTCACTGTAAGTGCTCTTCATGGTGTGAAAGAGCACACGATTATATGTTAAAATTATCTATCTTTTTAATTTTTACTAATAACAGATAACAAAAACTAAAGTTTTAAGCTTCTGTTAACATACAAAGTGTCTCTTGCTTACTGGTTGTTGCATGAGTAAAAACAGATAGCTGAACACCTGGAGAAAATAGTCATTGATAGCAGTTTTTCCCTGAACTCAGAACTGCACTGACCAGTTAACAAATAACTGACATGTTTAGGTGGGACCAGTATTTCAAGGTCTGTACAGATAGGTTTGTTAATGGTTATTATTTTTATATATTTTTTAACTTTTGATCTCTACACAGACAGCACTGGAGCAGATCACTGCTTTGCATTGTTCAAATTCCTGAGATGCAAAAGAGCAGAAACCTGAATTTTCTGCCATAAGAAATGGCAACAATTACAAGTTATGTTCCCTTCAAACTGGTAATGTAAGAAGTATTACCATTGACTTGAATGGGACACCCCTGAAACCTGATTGGCTGCAGTAATGCAAAAGCAAGTGGACAGTCTATTATAAATGCAAATACAGATTTTATTTGATTTTATTTCTCAGTAAAAATGCAGGTATTTAAAAAGTTCAAAATAATATTTCAACATGCTTTTAAGAGCTCTTTACTGATGTGGTCCAAATTGTGCTGAATTACGTAGCCCATTAAGTAAGTGTTAAAATATTTTTTCTTGATAGGAAAGGATTCATCTATTGTTTTACATGTTGAAAGTGAATGGGGATTAAAAAATTGCTTTGCTATGCACCTGAAAATTATCTTCCTGACCTACATCCTATACTACTTGATTCTCACTCTTGTCTACTTTATTTTTAATTCAAGTTGGAACAAACTTTTAATTTAAGAAAGAACTTACTTATGTATGTACTTAACTATTATTGTCTAGTTCTGATAAATTCTAAACACTCGGAAACAGGTGTATTTGTTTGCAGTATACCTTTATAACTGAGGATCTCATGATAATGATTTATTTTATAATGTAATGGTTATATTCAATAACAAAAATTAAATTTCATGCTGTGTAAGCCTACACTTCATTAATGTTTACTGCAGGGGCATAGGAACTGGGGGGGATGGGAAGACGATGACAAATCCCGCCCCAGATTAAATGAATAGGGGACACAAAAAATAGCAAAAATAAAAAAAATAAACTCAATAATAAACTCAATAATGCATTACTAGTATGTCTTTCCCTTGAAATCTTTAACCCATAATTTACATATATATATATATATATATATATATATATATATATATATATATATACTGTATATATCACAAAGAAATAAAAAAAAGTTTTGGGGGACACAGCAGCAATGGGGGCCACCCAGAGCAGTTAGTAGGTCTGCCCCTCCTTCCTGTCCTGGGAGTAGAGTTGAATTCCCCCCCCCCATGTGATGCATATGGCAATTCTGCTACAATCAGATCTGAGTCTTCCTAGTGTATTTTACATATATTTAGAACTACAAACCTGTAATAGGTGTTTGAATGTAATAAGTGGTTAAATGAGAGCCACAGTAAGCAAGGTCCACGGTCATGTGTGTTAGTATAACTGTATAGAAAGGACACTGAAGTTCAACTCAATCCTTGCGAAGTTCAAGAGTCACTTTTAATTACACAGTATTGAAGGTAATTACACTGTATTGAAGGTAAGCAAAATTCCACAGTTTTCTAGCATGCATTTAAAAGAGCATCTATTAACCCTTGAGTTAAATTAGCATGATGGATAATGTAAACTCCCAGAGTCAGGCATCATAATGCATTGGTACCTTCATGCTTAAGGGCAATTACATCTACAGCCTTATTAAATTGCGATTCGGCCAATTGAAAAGGGCTCTATATAAGCACAGCGCATATTTTTTTTACAGAAGTTTTTAGCTAGTGAAGACTTTGCTTTTGGATAGATATTCAGTAAAAACTTCTGTAAAAAAACCTGCTCTGTGCTTATATAGAGCCCTATTCAATTGGCCGAATCGCAATTTAATTATGCTGCTCATTTACAGTGTTTAAAACCCACAAAACCTTATGAAGTGAGATTTAGATGCAATGGGATTGTAGAGGACATCTGAGTGCCCTAAGTTTACATCAGAAAATGTGAGTTAAACAGCCCACCCTTCACTCAAAATATTTAATGGTGGTAATGTTTTATAACATTTGCTATTTGATGTTCCCCAAAGGCAATCATAACATCTACTACCCAATAACCTCCTATATTTCCACACTAAGATTCTGTGGGTTATAAGAAATGTGGATCTGATTTCCTTTTTGGAAACTGTTAGTAAATCTGACCACCTCACACTACAAATAGTGAGGGTAGTTATCTTATAACTATGATGAAAGTTTATGCCCTCTTACTTAATATCATTGGACATAAATGCTTCATAATTTCTTATAACTCCATCTGCAACTTTTGGACAAGAGAATAGATAGGTACAACAATACATCTATGATGCAAGTTACAGCTGTCAACTGAAATAAACCTCACAGAACAAAATGAATATTAACAGCAATGACCACAAGATGACAGTATTTCTTAATAGATTACATTGTCACACTTTAAAGAATAATGTTGTAAAATGTTGTATACCATCCATTCTTGCACCTTTGGTCATTTACATTTCTTCACACTGAAATTAGATATAAATATTGTATATTACAAAATACATAGAAACCATTGCAATCACACAGATTGATAGTTACAACCCCCAACTAAAATTGGAATTTTTAATAATTTTGATGATCTTTTTAAAATATTTAAAAAATTCTCAGTAAAAAAAACAAAAGAAAAGGTAATTTGCCAAATAGGTATGGAAATTAAGTTATTTGATTTCACAGCCTTTTTGCCATTTAGTTAATCTGGGGAATTGAAAAAATAATTTTTTAAACAAAACAAACTGAATTTGCAGTAAAAGCTTTTTTTATTGTCCATCCTGGCATAGAAGGTTGCCATTAACATTGTAAACTCTAACTAGAGCTCTGCTTATGTATCAATGTATTTGTACTCAATAATAATATAATATGTGTAATAATGTGTGTAATATAATATATTATATTATATTATACAATTATAGAAAATAAATAGAATATGTAAAATTAAAAAAATATACTGTAAAAAATCTGAATATTGATAAGGACAGTATGGAACATTGATATGGACAGAACCTGAAAATTGCTAATTGTTGGTAAGGGGTGATGGAAAGATTTTGCTAAAATTTAAGTGAATTTATATTTGAACATTATATATATACAAATATTGTAGTCAAATAATAGATATTTTTTTAATTCAGGTATAGTATATACTAATACATCTATATTGCACTTTTTTCTTTTTAATTAATATTCAATGCATTCAGCAATTAGAAATATCTCCAATCTAGCTCATTTATTTGCATTGTAGTTTGATAAATGTTTATAGATTTTTTCTGATTTTGAAGCATTATTAACTTTATTGATAAAGTATATGATTTCAATGTAAAAAAAATATTAATCGACAAAAACTGCATTTAAATAATTTAAAGCGATATGTTGGGTTCCCTATATTTAATATTAAAAGTAAGTGTAATGGAACTAGTTTATGAAACCTGGTAAACTGTGATGTAGCACTTGGATCTGTATCCGGAATTCAATGAAGGAGAATTCCTTGAGGTTGTTGGACTCTATCAAGCGCTTCACTATGTTCTGTAACACTCATATCTCTTGAGCTAGCACAGAAATAAAGTCAGTTCTCCAGTATTAACTTATACTCAGCAGAACATATTAAAAAAATAAATCTTTTAAACAATTCCAGATTGCCCCCAAGTCAATTAGCTGACCTCCTTCAAAGTTACACCCCCTCCCAAATCCAAATTCTCAAAAAGTCTGCCCTCTGTGGCTCATGCACACAGTATCTGTGTAGATTGTAAGTCTGCAAGTTTTCAATCTTGCATGATGCTTTGGGTAAAAGCTCTATGGACACTGGGCAGGGCCCTATGGACACTGGACAGGGCCCTCCATCTTTGTAATGTGTTAATATTGTTTTGTCTTGATCAAAACTTATGTATAGAGCTATGGAATATGTTGGCACGTTACAAATAAACAATAATAATAATAATAGTAAAAGTTGTGCTGTGTCATGCACAAGCTTATCACATATTGTGTCTTAGCAACTTGTTGCAACATGCACTTGGTGTGGTAGAAGCACCAGTATTATTCAAGGGAAACTGAAATCAAACATTTGAAGCCTCTGCATTTAGTAAGGAGAGGAGGGGGGTGGGCTCCAGGACTCAGGTTCAGTTCAGGGAGGTGATCCCCAGATGCAGCCAGGGGGTCAAGAGGCTGACAAAAAGGCACAGGGCGCCCAAAAACTCCCAAGAGGAAATTATGGTGCTCCTTAACACAATCCATGACCATGTAGCAGATGACCATGAATGATAAATCATGCTGCACACCCTGAAATGCACACAAAAAATGTGTGATGTCATATTGATAATACAAATATAGATTACAATTATACACTTTTTATAATGAGACAAATTCATGGTTTAACTTAAGCTTTAGGTCAAACCATGGATACAACAACAATATATCAAGTTATGTCAACCCCCAGAACCATGACATCTTAATTTACTGATAGTGATGTTATCAAGATTTTTCCTTCTCAATGCTTATGCAAACATAAATGGAAACTTTAAATATAAACACTGACTTAAGCTATGTTTATGAGAATTAAAAACTAAATATTTATTCTACTTCTACAGCCCCAACAGCGACATAGCCTGCAGGCAATGGGGGACGACCAAGAGCATAGGGGAACTAGCAGGACTATGAGCCACAATGGGGGAATTTGACCACTCACTTCTTTTGAGTGTCATCCAAATGCACCATTGTGAGACCACATATCAGTAATAACAAGATGCACTATATTATATTACTTTATGGTTTGACAGTTAATACAACATTGACAGTTAATACAGCATTGCATAGCACTACTCAAAGATCAACTGCAGGCAGGAATGATAATTGCTAGTAAGGAAATGGGAATATTTACTTCCCAAATATAGAGGCCGAAGCGCCTGACTGGCCTGTGGCGTACGAGTATTGTAATAGTATCACAGAGTGTTACAGTAATACAGCAGTGCAACTGATACAAGTAAATATTATCAGTATAATCAATAATAGGTACATTTTATCAGTGTAATAGATATGCACATTTTCTAGTGGGAAAACTCCGAAATGTTAAATGTTACACCTTAAACGAACTATATATAACAATCTGTGGCCGTTTGGGTCCTGGTTTTGGAAATACAGTAGCGTGCTTTTATAAAGTGTGTCTTTTTCTTACAAAAGGTAGCACTTTAGTCGTCTCAATCTACGTCTTTGGTAGTAGTGGACGATTCAGCCAACATACTAGTCTTTCACCTCAGATCCCTCCCCTCTTCCTCTAAAATAAAACTCTTTCTATCTTTCACCTGCTTCCTGACCCTTGCTATTCCTTATTTGTTACTCTTCCCCAGTTCTCTGCCCTTTAATTCCCTTTAGATTGTAAGTAGCAAGTTTCCAGTCTTGTAGGGTGCTTTGGGATAAAGCACTTTCTGATAAGATTATAAGCTCAAAACAGGGCCCTTCAACTTTTGAATTTGTTAATCGTGTATTTCCCCTGTTCTTATCCCCTGTACAGCGCTACGGAATATGTTGGCGCGATAAAAATAAAACATAATAATAATAATAATCTCTAATCTTGCTATCCGTGATCTGCTGCTTCTCAAGATACACCGGTATTTCTAGTAAATGGGATCTCAGTAAATATGGAATATCAAGGGGTAGGAGATAAAAGCGCAAGAATCTCCTGGTGCAGATTATTTCAAAGATTTTGAATGAAGGTAACAAAAGGTTCAAGCTGTAAGACTCTCACCTGGTACGACCTCAACAGAATGAGGTATTGAAAGCACTCCAATAGTGTATCAACAGTGTGATGTTCTTGTTATTTTCTTTTTTGGTCCAGGTGTCTGTGGGTTCTCCTGGTGTACTCAATCCCAAAGTTCTGTATATCAGTTGGTTCAGCGTAAAACTTAGTATGGAGGCTTAGTGGGGGATAAGCCAAACCCCTGGTCTACCGCAGGGATGGGACCGACAAAAATGGACCAAACTCGGTAGACTTAAACTAGAAAAGGTTTATTCAACAATGGTTTCACTGTAAGGCAGCCTTAGACACGGGATAGGGACCTGTCACACACAGTTATTCCAGAATCTAATATCACTGATGAAGCTATCACCAGATACAGCAAAACGCGTTTGATTTTTTATATACCATTGCTGAATGTGCCAGTGTTGTTATTTTAAAATGGTGAAAGATACCTGCACATACATTGAGATTTTTTTTTAAATATAACGTTTGTTTAAAGGAGCCCAATATGAAATTTGTTGTGTTACTTGAAATGGCATACTTCTGGTGTTAACAAAGGAATGAGAATGGAGCATATTATTAAGTTTAGTAAATTAAACTTTTATCTCTTTTATATTTTATTTCATCTTACTAGAAACAAAACATTAGAAATGAAAATAAAGTATTTTTGGGGGGAATATTCCCATTTATCTTTCTTTGGCATAGTTTCTACACATTCCACAGTTTTTAAACGGTAAGTGTAGGCACTTTTATCTATAAATCTATATTTTACAAGTGCATTACTTAACATTAAAAATATATGTAAAACTGTAGATTGAAGGTATCATCTAAACAAAAATAAAAGCATATCACCTCTCTCATTGTCCTGAGCACTATTACAATAAAGTAATATGTGTTTTTAAATGCTAATTGTAGCCTACCACATTGGTGCTGTTAGTCCTTGAACTTTAAATGTCAAATAAATGTTGTTTGTTTTGTTGTTCACCAGGCACATCTGTCAGCCACTGCCCTTTGAGCTCTATCAAGCTCATGCTCATTGCTTCAATGGCTCATTGCTTCAATTACCTAATCTATCCATCTCTGCCTCTGCTTCCCCCTTTTTCGTGTACCTTCATTCTTTCCCAGCATCAGAGTCTTCTCTAAGTAATACTGTCTTCTCACAATATGGCCAAAACATGGCTTCAGCCTCATTATCATTCCTTCCAGTGAACAGTTTGTATTGATTTCTTGAAGTACAGATTTTTTCGGATCTTCTTGTAGTCCAAGGGACTCTAATCAGTTTTCACCTACATCACAATTCAAAATCGCCAATGCTATGTTACTACTGGGAATATCATAGTTCTAACTATGCAGACCATTTTTGATAGTGTAATATCTTTGCTTTCTATTAGCTTGCCAAGCTTGCCATAGCTTTCCTCCCCAGAAGCAAACGTCTTTTAATTCTTTGGCTGCAGTCAGCATCTGAGGAGATCTTGGTTCCCAGGAAAATAAAACCTTTCACTGCATCCACTTCTTCCCCACCTATTTGCCAGGAACTGAGATTGCCGTTTGAAATGATCTTCATCTTTTTAACATTGAGCTGCAGGCCAACTTTTGCTCTCACTTCCTTCAGCCTCCTCACTTTCAGCCATCAGCGTAGTATCATCTGCGTGTCTGAGGTTGTTGATATTTAACATACACTCACAGTATAAATCTGGCAATATGATTAATATTTTTTTCATAATAATTACACTCACAGATAGTTTGATTAAATGTACTTTATATCAACATACCTGAATATGCAAGTCAATTTACAGAGTTGGCTAACATTGGATCATTGTAGATGGAGGATCAGACGGATATGGCTGCAGGTTGGTTGGATTAGTGACAATACTGTAGTCAACATGAGAAAATAGTATATGGTTATAGTTGAGAATACCCAGCAAGATGCAAGTATATGGTTGTATGTATGACAGGTCAAGTAGGACACACTACAAATACATCATATTGTTACTAGCGACTTGCCCGTCAAAAATGATGGGGCAATAAAAAAAAGTGTTTAAATGCTGTTTGTCACACAATGTGAGTGTACTGTGTGCCTCAATTATATAGACCCATATAACACACTAATGAACGCATGTAATAACACTATAAGTGCCATGAGGGTCATCAAGGACCCCCATGACCCAAAGTGTAAGCACTACACCATTTTAACCCGATCTCTTATGGGGGTCTATACAGACCCTCATAAGCCTCTATTTAACCACATTAGTCCCATAAGGGTATTTAAATACCTTTATGGGACAGTTCGAAGCCTAACATTACCCCGTAAGTGCTATGAGGGTTCTCCAGTACCCTCATGACACTAAGTATAAACACTACACTGCACTATAGCCACCAATAAACCAATAAACCATTACATCTAAACTAACCCCCCTCTACACTAACCTATTAACACCTACACTACCTACTTACACTACCTACCTACCCCCTAATAACCCCCCACCACTCTTATTACAGAAAATAAAAAAAACTAAAGTTACCAAAAATAAAAAAATCTACATTACAGAAAAGAAAAAAACCTAAGTCACAAAAAATAAAAAAAGGAATATTACAGAAAAGAAAAAAATACATTACAACCCCCCCACAACAGAAAAAAAAACACACCTGAAAAGGAAATAAATAGAATACCTACAATACAATACAATACAAATAAAATACAATACAATACACCCCTATCTAACATACAAACAATACTATCTATCTAAAATACATCCCCCAATCTAATATACAATACATCCTATCTATCTAAAATACATACCCCTATTATATATACAATACTATATAATATACAATACATCCTATCTATCTAGAATGCATTCCACAATCTAATATACAATACTATATAATATACAAGACATCCCATCTATCTAAAACACATCCCCCAATGTAATATACAATACATCCTATCAATCTAAAATACATCACCCAATCTAATATACAATAAATCCTAACTATCTAAAATACATCCCCCTATCTAACATACAATAAATGCTATCTCTATATACAAACCCTAAATCTAAGCTAAAATAAAATAATTAAGACCACTTACCTTTGCAGATTTCCCTTCAGATCATCAATCTAGGGGGGAAAAAAGTTAGTACAACACATTTACAGAAAATAAATAAACATTCTAAATATTCTAAATATTCTACTCACCTTTCCAGCATGTCCCCGTCCTTCTTCTTTTTTTCTCCAGCGCTGCCCCTGTTGAAAAAAAACATTACATTAGTACAACATACATAAACATAAAAACTAAGTAAAATAAACATAATAAACATTGTACTTACCTCCCTGCAATGTCCCCGGCCTCCTCCTCTACTGCTCTGTCCTCAAACAATCCGCTCTCTATAATAAAAAAATAAAATAAAAAAATTACAGAGATCCGCACTCGCGGAGCTCTCCCACGCTAATGAGCCTCCTACAGAGTTTTCCAGAAGAAAATTGGCATTGGCGGCTTCTGATTGGCTGAAAACGCTGTCTATCAAATTCAGCCAATTCAGCCAAATTCAGAAGACGCCAATGTGTGTCAGAAAGGGACACACCCCAAAATCCCACTCTGATTGGATAATGCACCTGTCAAACTTTATTTAAACCAATCAGAAGGCTTTATTGCCATCAGCCAATCACAATGGGATACACCCCCACGGGGCGATTGGCTGAAGAAATTTGCACCTTCTTATTGGCTGTAATACTGATTGACATTGACAAATGCCAGTCAGTAGGCACAAATGCCTTCAGCCAATCACTACGTGGGGGTGTATCACATTGTGATTGGCTATTTTCACTGCAACCAATCAGAATGCACAGATGCCTCCAGCGAATCACCCTGTGAGGTGTATTCCATTGTGATTGGCTGAAGGCATCTGCGCCTTGTGATTGGTTTAAATAAAGATTGACAGGTGGATTATCCAATCAGAGTGGGATTTTGGGGTGTGTCCCTTTCTGATTGGCTCACACATTGGCGTCTTCTGATTGGCTGAATTTGATAGAGAGCGTTTTCAGCCAATCGGCTCTATGAGGCTCATTAGCGTCGGGTTACAGGGCGGGGAAGAAGAAGAAGAGGCCGGGGACATCGTGGGGCGGTAAGTACCATATAGATTATGTTTATTTTATTTTGTTTTATGTTTATGTATTTGTACTAATTTTATGTTTTTTTTTAACAGGGGCCGCGACGGATAAGAAGAAAAGAAGAAGGACGGGGACATGCTGGAAAGGTGAGTAGAATATTTAGAATATTTAGAATGTTTATTTATTTTCTGTAAATGTGTTGTACTAATTTTTTTCCCCCTAAGTTGCTGATCTTAAAGGACATCTGCAAAGGCAAGTGGTCTTAATTATTTTATTTTAGCTTAGAATTATGGTATGTATATTGAGATAGCATTTATTGTATGTTAGATAGGGGGATGTATTTAGATAGATAGGATGTATTGTATATTATATAGTATTGTATATTAGATTGTGGGATGTATTTTAGATAGATAAGATGTATTGTATATTAGATAAATTAGGTGATGTATTTTAGATAGCTAGGATTTATTGTATATTAGATTGTGGCATGTATTTTAGATATATTGGATGTATTGTATATTAGATAGATTGGGTGATGTATTTTAAATAGATAGGATTTATTGTATGTTAGATAGATAGGGTTATTGTATTTTATTTGTATTGTATTGTATTGTATTCTATGTATTAGGCTTTTCAGGTGTGTAATTTTTTTTCTGTAGTGGGAGGGGGGGTGTTCTAATGTATTTCTTTTATTTTCTGTAATGTAGATTTTTTTTGTGATTTCATTTTTTTTGTTTGTAATTAGAGTGTTGGGGTGGTTAATTAGGGGGTAGGTAGGTTGTGTAGGTAGGTAGTGTAGGTGTTCATTGGTTAGTGTAGAGGGGGGTTAGTTTAGATTTAATGTTTTATTGGGGGGTATAGTGCAGTTTAGTGTTTATACTTAGTGTCATGATGGTCCTTGAGGACCGTCATGGCACTTATGTGGTTAATGTTGGGTTGTAGCAGCCCCATAAGGGTCATAATATACCCTTATGGGACTGATAGAGTTAAATAGAGGCTTATGAGTGAGGCTTATGGGGGTCTGTATTCACCCCCATGAGTGACAGGGTTAATTAAGTGCTTATGGGGGGCTGTATTGACTCTCATGAGTGACGGGGTTAATTAAGTGGTTATGGGAGTCTGTATTGACCCCCATGAGTGACTGGGTTAATTATGTTCTTTTGGGGGTCAGTATTGACCCCCATGAGTTCAGGGTTAATTATAGGTTTATGGGGGTCTGTATTGACCCCCATGAGTTCAGGGTTAATTATAGGTTTATGGGGTCTGTATTGACCCTCATGAGTGACGGGGTTAATTAAGGGTTTATGGGGGTCTGTATTGACCCCTATGAGTGCCAGGGTTATTTATTGTCTTATGGGCGTCTGTATTGAACCCCATGAGTGACTGAGTATATTAAGTGCTTATGGGGGTCTGTATTGACCCCCATGAGTGACAGGGTTAATAATGGGTTTATCGGGGTCTGTATTGACCCCCATGAGTGACTGGGTTAATTAAGTGCTTATGGGGGTCTGTATTGACCCCCATGAGTGTCAGGGTTAATTATAGGTTTATGGGGGTCTGTATTGACCCCCATGAGTGCCTGGGTTATTTATTGGCTTATGGGGGTCTGTATTGACCCCCATGAGTGACAGGGTTAATTATGGGTTTATGGGGGTCTGTATTGACCCCCATAAGTGACAGGGTTAATTAAGTGCTTATGGGGGTCTGTATTGACCCACATGAGTGACATGGTTAATTACGTGCTTATGTGGGTCTGTATTGACCCCCATGATTGACAGGGTTAATTAGGGGTTTATGGGTGTCTGTATTGACCCCCATGAGTGACAGGGTTAATGAAGAGCTTATGGGGGTCTGTATTGACCCCCATGAGTGACAGGGTTAATTAAGTGCTTATGGGGGTCTGTTTTGACCCCCATGAGTGCCAGGGTTATTGATTGGCTTATGGGGGTCTGTATTGACCCCCATGAGTGACAGGGTTTATAATGGGTTTATGGGGGTCAGTATTGACCCCATGAGTGACTGGGTTATTTATTGGCTTATGGGTGTCTGTATTGACCCCCATGAGTGATAGGGTTAATTATGGGTTTATGGGGTCTGTATTGACCCCCATGAGTGTCAGGGTTAATTATAGGTTTATGGGGGTCTGTATTGACCGCCATGAGTGCCAGGGTTATTTATTGGCTTATGGGGGTCTGTATTGACCCCCATGAGTGACAGGGTTAATTATAGGTTTATGGGGGTCTGTATTGACCCCCATGAGTGCCTGGGTTATTTATTGGCTTATGGGGGTCTGTATTGACCCCCATGAGTGACAGGGTTAATTATGGGTTTATGGGGGTCTGTATTGACCCCCATAAGTGACAGGGTTAATTAAGTGCTTATGGGGGTCTGTATTGACCCACATGAGTGACATGGTTAATTACGTGCTTATGTGGGTCTGTATTGACCCCCATGATTGACAGGGTTAATTAGGGGTTTATGGGTGTCTGTATTGACCCCCATGAGTGACAGGGTTAATGAAGAGCTTATGGGGGTCTGTATTGACCCCCATGAGTGACAGGGTTAATTAAGTGCTTATGGGGGTCTGTTTTGACCCCCATGAGTGCCAGGGTTATTGATTGGCTTATGGGGGTCTGTATTGACCCCTATGAGTGACAGGGTTTATAATGGGTTTATGGGGGTCAGTATTGACCCCATGAGTGACTGGGTTATTTATTGGCTTATGGGTGTCTGTATTGACCCCCATGAGTGATAGGGTTAATTATGGGTTTATGGGGTCTGTATTGACCCCCATGAGTGTCAGGGTTAATTATAGGTTTATGGGGGTCTGTATTGACCGCCATGAGTGCCAGGGTTATTTATTGGCTTATGGGGGTCTGTATTGACCCCCATGAGTGACAGGGTTAATTATGGGTTTATGGGGGTCTGTATTGACCCCCATGAAATACAGGGTTAATTAAGTGCTTATGGGGGTCTGCATTGACCCCCATAAGTGACATGGTGAATTACTTGCTTATGTGGGTCTGTATTGACCCCCATGATTGACAGGGTTAATTAGGGGTTTATGGGTGTCTGTATTGACCCCCATGAGGGATAGGGTTAATTAAGTGCTTGTGGGGGTCTGTATTGACCCCCATAAGTGCCAGGGTTATTTATTGGCTTATGGGGGTCTGTATTGACCCCCATGAGTGACAGGGTTAATAATGGGTTTATGGGGGTCAGTATTGACCCCCATAAGTGACAGGGTTAATTAAGTGCTTATGGGGGTCTGTATTGACCCACATGAGTGACATGGTTAATTACGTGCTTATGTGGGTCTGTATTGACCCCCATGATTGACAGGGTTAATTAGGGGTTTATGGGTGTCTGTATTGACCCCCATAAGTGACAGGGTTAATGAAGGGCTTATGGGGGTCTGTATTGACCCCCATGAGTGACAGGGTTAATTAAGTGCTTATGGGGGTCTATATTGACCCCCATGAGTGACAGGGTTAATTATGGGTTTATGGGGGTCTGTATTGACCCCCATAAGTGCCAGGGTTATTTATTGGCTTATGGGGGTCTGTATTGACCCCCATGAGTGACAGGGTTAATTATGGGTTTATGGGGGTCTATTTTGACCCCAATGAGTGACAGGGTTAATTAAGGGTTTATGGGGGTCTATATTGACCCCCATGAGTGACAGAAATAATGAATGTATTGTGGGCTCTGTATTGACCCCCATGAGTGCCAGGGTTATTTATTGGCTTATGGGGGTCTGTATTGACCCCCATGAGTGACAGGGTAAATAATGGGTTTATGGGGGTCTGTATTGACCCCCATAAGTAACTGAGTTAATTAAGTGCTTACAGGGGTCTGTATTGACCCCCTTGAGTGACAGGGTTAATTAAGTGCTTATGGGGGTCTGTATTGACCCACATAAGTGACAGGGTTAATTAAGGGCTTATGGGGGTCTATATTGACCCCCATGGGTGACAGGGTTAATTATGGGTTTATGGGGGTCTGTATTGACCCCCATGAGTGTCAGGATTAATTATAGGTTTATGGGGGTCTGTGTTGACCCCATAAGTGCCAGGGTTATTTATTGGCTTATGGGGGTCTGTATTGACCCCCATGAGTGACAGGGTTAATTATGGGTTTATGGGGGTCTGTATTGACCCCCATGAGTGAATGGGTTAATTAAGTGATTATGGGGGTCTGTATTGACCCCCATGAGTGACATGGTTAATTACGTGCTTATGTGGGTCTGTATTGACCCCCATGATTGACAGGGTTAATTAGGGGTTTATGGGTGTCTGTATTGACCTCCATGAGTGACAGGGTTAATGAAGGGCTTATGGGGGTCTGTATTGACCCACATGAGTGACAGGGTTAATTAAGTGCTTATGGGGGTCTGTATTGACCCCCATGAGTGCCAGGGCTCATGGCAGGGTTAATTATGCGTTTATGGGGGTCTATATTGACCCCAATGAGTGACAGGGTTAATTAAGGGTTTATGGGGGTCTATATTGACCCCCATGAGTGACAGAAATAATGAATGTATTGTGGGCTCTGTATTGACCCCCATGAGTGCCAGAGTTATTTATTGGCTTATGGGGGTCTGTATTGACCCCCATGAGTGACAGGGTTAATAATGGGTTTATGGGGGTCTGTATTGACCCCCATAAGTAACTGAGTTAATTAAGTGCTTACAGGGGTCTGTATTGACCCCCTTGAGTGACAGGGTTAATTAAGTGCTTATGGGGGTCTGTATTGACCCACATAAGTGACAGGGTTAATTAAGGGCTTATGGGGGTCTATATTGACCCCCATGAGTGACAGGGTTAATTATGGGTTTATGGGGGTCTGTATTGACCCCCATGAGTGTCAGGATTAATTATAGGTTTATGGGGGTCTGTATTGACCCCCATAAGTGCCAGGGTTATTTATTGGCTTATGGGGGTCTGTATTGACTCCCATGAGTGACAGGGTTAATTATGGGTTTATGGGGGTCTGTATTGACCCCCATGAGTGACAGGGTTAATTAAGTGTTTATGGGGGTCTGTATTGACCCCCATGAGTGACATGGTTAATTACGTGCTTATGTGGGTCTGTATTGACCCCCATGATTGACAGGGTTAATTAGGGGTTTATGGGTGTCTGTATTGACCTCCATGAGTGACAGGGTTAATGAAGGGCTTATGGAGGTCTGTATTGACCCCCATGAGTGACAGGGTTAATTAAGTGCTTATGGGGGTCTGTATTGACCCCCATGAGTGCCAGGGTGATTTATTGGCTTATGGGGGTCTGTATTGAACCCCATGAGTGACAGGGCTAATAATGGGTTTATGGGGGTCAGTATTGACCCTTATGAGTGACGGGGTTAATTAAGAGTTTATGGGGGTCTATATTGACCCCCATGAGTGACAAGGTTAATTATGGTTTTATTGGGGTCTGTATTGACCCCTATGAGTGACAGGGTTAATTAAGTGCTTATGGGGGTCTGTATTGACCCCCATGAGTGCCTGGGTTATTTATTGGCTTATGGGGGTCTGTATTGACCCCCATGAGTGACAGGGCTAATAATGGGTTTATGGGGGTCAGTATTGACCCCCATGAGTGACTGGGTTAATTAAGAGTTTATGGGGGTCTATATTGACCCCAATGAGTGACAGGGTTAATTAAGGGTTTATGGGGGTCTGTATTGACCCCCGTGAGTGACGGAGTTAATTAATGTATTGTGGGGGTCTGTATTGACCCCCATGAGGGACAAGGTTATTTATTGGCTTATGGGGGTCTGTATTGACCCCCATGAGTGACAGGTTAATTAAGTGATTATGGGGTCTGTATTGACCCCCATGAGTGACAGGGTTAATTAAGGGCTTATGGGGGTCTATATTGACCCCCATGAGTGACAGGATTAATTAAGGGTTTATGGGTGTCTGGATTGACCCCCATGAGTGACAGGATTTTTAGAGGTTGATGGGGCTCTGTAGAGAGCCCCATGTGTGATAGGGTTATTTTTTTTATTACGGGTCCTTTAAGGACCTTTATGGTCCTTTAAGGACCCGTAAGGCGGGAAATTAGAATTTTCATTGCAGCGGGGGTTCCCGATCGCGGACCCCCACTGCGAGGGTTAATGTGGGGTTAATGCGGGTTTCCAAACTTATCTGGGATCCCGTGGGGTTAATGCGGGTTTCCAAGCTTATCTCGGATCCCTTCTTGGGTAATTTGTACGTGGCTGGACGGTCCGGGGTCGTGGAGCCTCGTTTTCGTTTTTTTCGGCGGTCATTTTTTCTCTCGCTTAGGGGATCTTGGATCTCAGGAGTTTGGACTTACATTGGGGTGTAACTTCACTTGCAGAGGTCCTGGGTGTCCCCCTTTGCTGTGGGTAAGCTTTTTATTTGTTCTTTTGTGTGTATTTAGTGTGTTTTTAATGTTTTCAGGTGCGCATGGTTCGTCCGTTAAGGTCGTATTTTTGTGTCTCCTATTTTTTTGTGTAAATCTGTATATAGTGATTGCGTGTTAGAATTATTTTGGTAGTGCCGCTTGTGCAGGTGTTTGTAACCGCGTGTGAGGCACCGTAGAGCCTCCACCTCCGCAAATGCGGCCCCTCATTGAAGCAGACTTTGGAGCCTCCACCTTCCGCAAATGCTGCCCCTCGCTTTGCGAGGGTGGCAACTATAATATGGGATGGATCCAGGTTGGTTACATTAGTTACAATAAAATATTCAACATGAGACAGTATTACATGGTCAAATTTGAGGAATAGACTTCAAATGAAGATAAAGGTGGGTACAGATATCACAGGTGAAGTAAGGTAAAAAAACAAAATGGGTTTTAGGGTACATTGAAAAAAAGTAGATCCTTAAGTGTCTTGCAAGTGTTCTCGTAAGGGTTGTGAGAGTTTACATCTAAGGATTTATCCTTGTGAGCAGTAGCAGGGCCTTCTGAGAAGACATGCACTTTAAGTATAATGTCAACAGTAGCAGAGCCTTACAAGAACATATATGCTGTTCAGTAACTCTTGCAAAAGCCATGGAATAGCATTTTTGATAAAATCTGCATTAAAAGCAAGGACCATATAATATGTAGTAATCACTTGTAACGATTTAATCATTAGGGTTTTTTGTGGGTTGAATTTAGTTCCTCCATATCTCCCTACATGGTTAACTTACAAGTTAACTTACAAGTGTTCTTACATGAACCATATAATTGAGCCCTATGTTTCAAGGGCATATGCATGGTAGCAAATGTATGAATTCGGCACACCGACTTTAGTGCACACAGCAAATGCGCGCCGACAGCAGAGCACTGTTGAAAAGTGAGTGTCAAATGCAAGCCGATAAAAGAGCGCAAGTTTTAAAATGAACCCCCTAACGCCCTGAAGCCCTCTAACCCTAACCCTTTAAGCTCCAAGCCTAAACATAACCCTCAGACCCCAATGCCTAACCCAAACCCTTTAACCTCTAAGCCAAACCTAACCCTTAGACCCCATGCCTAACCCTAACCCTTTAACCTATAAGCCTAAACGTAACCCTTAGATGCCCTAAGCCTAGCCCTAACCCAAAGACCCCCTAAGCCTAAAGCTAACCCAAAGACCCCCTAACCCTAAAACCAGACTAAGACCCCTAAGCCCACCTTACCTGTAGTCCAAGTGGTGTGCTCCTGTCCGGCGTGCTCTTGACACTGCGCGCATGTGTCGGCATGCATATGACTGTGCGCATTTGTCGAGTGCGCTTAGGTCGTGCCATCGTGAATTCACTCATTGTTAATACTAACTAATATTTTTGGAAGTTGCAACAAGCTGTAATTTGTTGCTATAGCTAAACATTTCCATAAGGTATACTTTGTCCATAGTTAATTGTGTGTTGACGATTTAATATTTTATGAAATTGCATCCTGTTTATCTTCAATTAATGATTACATAAATGTCTACTTATGGTACTATAAGAGAAATATTTTGTTGTTGTTCAGTCTTTGTCATGTCCAACTCTCTGTGATCCAATGTACTGGAGCACGCCAGGCACAATTAAGTTTCTGGTTGTGCATATGCATAAGTCAAAGATACTGGAGTCGATTTCCAGTACCTTCTCCAGTGGACCATGATTTGTCTGACCTGCTATGACATGCCCATCCTTCATGGTTTAGCTCCCAGCTGAATTGAGGTACACAAGCCTCTTCACCGTGACAAGGTAGTGTTCCAGAAGAGGAATAGATATAAAAAGAGAAGCCATCAGTAATTGCATTATGTAAATAGAACACTTATTAATATCAATTACAGTGAAAATAAGTTTAAGCAAGGTATGTAGAAACGTAATCTTCTACTCTTACTGATATTACAGTAATTTATTATTTGTCTGAAACAAGCTTAAAATCCATATACTTCATAAAATGTATTATTTGGTAAGAAAATAGTAATAACTTTTTAATACAATCTTCAACCATATATCTAAAAATATACCACAAAATAATTTGCACACATTTAATAGAGATTTTAAAACTCAGAAAATACAGCAAAACTGGATGCTGGGATCAATAAGAAAATAGGTCTTTTTGTCTAAGTAAAATTCCAACATAGGCACATCTAACTCTTTAATCAATTATAGTCAGAGCACTTGAAACTGCTGGGTAGATAACAGAGGAAAATTTATAATAGTGCTTCATTGTTATTTATTTGATGAATTAGCTCTATTTTTCTTAGTTTTCTTGCTGTAGGAGTTGTATGAGCTATTTTTCCATTGTCATATTTCCTTTTTAATCTTTTATTTTCTGTAAGCTGGAAAGAAAATAAATTCATTTAAACCTTTTCATTATGAGTTTCCTGCAACAGAAGCTTCCTCAAATGTAGGATCAACTCAGTTTAATCACATTGTTCATTATTTTGAGAAAAGCTTTTACTTTAATATAAATATTTAGAGAGAAATTGCTAAAATATTAAATAGTTACATACTTACATAGTAGTTGAGGTTGAAAAAATACTTTTAGCCCATCAAGTTCAACCTTTTAGGATTTCCTCTGATCTGCAATATGCGGATTAGTTGTTAATTGATCCAGAGGAAGGCAAACAGATAAAAAAAAAAAGTGAAACTTAGCCAATTATCTGAAAAGGGAAAGAACATGCTAATATTTTATTTTTTTGTTACCTAGGTGGTTGTTCACAAGCACTCTCAAATCCCTTTTAATATATGATACTACTATATTTGCTCCATTAAGATTATAAATTGCATGGCTATTTTCCTTCCCAGATGCATAACTTTACATTTATTTGTATTAAATCTCATCTGCCATTTAGATGCTTATTCCTCAATTTTATGTAAATCCCTTTGGAGGGAAAGCACATTATTATCTAATTTAATTACCTTGCACAACTTTGTGTCATCAGCGAAAATGGAGACACTACTTTCCAGTCCCACCTCTAAGTCATTAATAATTATGTTAAAAAGGAGAGGACCTAATACTGAACACTGAGGAACCCCACTTACCACATTTGTCCAATCGGAGTATGTTCCATTTACCACAACCCTTTGCTTCCTGTCTTTTAGCCAGCTCTCAATCCATGAGCAGATATTTACTGCGATTTCTGTATCCCTTAGTTTGCACAATAGTCTCCCATGTGGCACTGCATCAAAAGCCTTTGCAAAATCCAAAAAGACTACATTTACTTGCCTTGATCTTACTAACCTCCTCATAGAAACTCATTAGATTTGTTTGACATGACCTATCCCTCATAAATTCATGTTGACGCCTATTTATAATCCTGTTCAAAAAGACATATTCTTGTACATTATCCCATACTAACCCTTCTAAAAGCTTTCCCACTACAGAAGTGAGGTTTACTGTTCTATAATTCCTTTAATATAGGTATTACCTCTGCTTTTCGCCAGCCATCTAATAACGACCCTGTGTTTAAAAAAAAATTAAAACAATGGTTTGACTATTAAAGAACGGGTTCCCTCAGTACCATTGGATGTATTCTATCAGGACCTGTGGCTTTATTAACATTTATTTTTTCCAACCTCTTTTTGATTTCTTCATGCCTTAACCAATTATTTGGTGAAGGTAGTGTAGCCCCAATATGTTGCAGTGTCCCAACCACCAGTACCTCCCTTGTTTATGCTGAAGAAAAGAACCTTTTTAGCTCATCTGCCTTCTCCTGGTCACTAATTATCAGACGGTCTGTGTCACATTACAATGTTCCTATAGCTTCCTTCCTGGCCTTCTTCCCATTAATATATTAAAACATTTTTTAGGGTTAGTCTTACTCTCTTTTGCAACTAATTTTTCTTTTTATATTTTCGCCAGTCTAATAGCCTTTTTGTAAGCCTTGATTTCCTTGTACTTACGTAAAGCAGTGTCTGTCCCCTCTTGTTTGTATAATTAAAATGCCTGTTTTTACTCTGGATCTTGTTCTCTAAATCATTGTTAAGCCACATTGGATGTGATTTACTCCTTTTATTCCCACATGGTATATGGTGCTAAGTATGTATATGTATATTTAGTAATATTTAGTAATGTATATTTAGTAAGGATTTAAATGTTGTCTTTTTATGTCCAGTATTTTTACCCATCAGTTCTTTGTCCCAGTCTATACTTTGTATCGTCTCTTGTTGGCCCCTTACAGTTTTTTTTTTATTCAAGTTTCCCAAAGGCTGCCATATTTCAACGTTTGACACCATATCAATTATGGTAATTATTATTATTTGTGATAACTAAATCCAAGATAGCCTCAGTTCTTGTAGGTTCTTGTATAACCTGGGCCAGATAATGATCTTTAAGTGTACTCAAGAACCTGCTCCCCTTAGCTGAACTGCAAATTCATTTATCCAGTATATTTCAGAATAATTAAAACCTCCCATTATTATAACTTGTCCATGCTTAGCTGCATTTCCACTGTAACAATAATTGCATTTCCTCGCTTTGTTATATTTGGGGGTTTATAGAATTCTCCTAGCAATATTCTTTTAGAATTTGCTGCTCCGCTATTTAACTCTACCCACTAACGTTCAACATTACCGCTAGTTCCACATTAAATATCTTTTCTGACTATAGGCTTAAATTCAGGCTTAACATACAAACAAATCCCTCCTCCTCTTTTACCATTTCACCTGTATTTCCTAAATAGGTTATAACCATCCAGATTAACAGTCCAGTCACAAGATCCAACCCACCATGTTTCAGTAATGCCTATTAAATCAAATTTTTCATTAATTGCTAATAATTCTAACTCTGCCATTTTTCCTGGTAAGCTTCTGGCATTAGTAAGCATACACCTTATGTTCTGAGTTTGTATGTTTTAAGTGCCTGCCTCTGTACTTGAGTTAGTTAGTAATACCTAGCTATTGACTATACTAACCCTCCCCCATCTCCTCCCCCATGAGTTGTTAATTCATCCTTTATCCCCTCTACACTTTCTACAACATTATATTCATCTAGTCCCTCCCCCCACCTACTAGTTTAAAAACTCCTCCACCTATCCCCTAGCACAAAAGCTCCCTCATCATTAAGGTGCAATCCATCCCTGCTATAGAGATTGCACCCAAGTGCGAAGCCAGCCAAGTGCTCTAAAAACCCAAACACATTTTTAGCCATGCATTAACCTTCCTAAGCTCGTTCTATCTCCCTAGACACACGTAGTATCTCAGAAAATACTACCTTGGAGGTCCTTAATTTAAGCCTACTCCCTAGTTCTCTGAAATCATTGTTTTGGACACTCCATCTTCCACTAACTTTGTCATTGGTACCGATATGTACCAAGACCACAACTTCATTTCCAGTCCATCACAATAATTTATCTACCTGATCCACAACATGCCGAACCCGAGCACCCGGGAGACAGCAAACTGTTTGAATGCTGGGATCTGGGTGACAAACCACCCTGTCTACCTTCCTTATAATGGAGTTCCCTACTACCAAAACCTGTCTGTTGCTCTACCTATGCTGCCCTCCTACTCCTCCAGTAGAACTGTTCTCCTGGCTGTTAGAGGGAACAGCTCTATCTGGCATTGCCATTCCTGAATGCACACCCCCAACAGTTTCTCTCGATCTGGCGAATCTGTTGGTGTTTGCCAACTCAGTACTGGCCTGCCTCCTCCTCCTTCTGTTCCCCCTGCTTCCCCTTGTAACTGTAACCCAGCTACCTCCCTGGACATCCTCACTAGCCGCATCTCCACCCTCCATGCTAAGCCCGGCTAAACTGTGCTCAGTGAGACCAACTCCCTTTCCAGTGGAGCAATATCCATAAGTGCTGCAATTCTCCTCTCCAGTTCTCCAATTTGAGCTTTCAGCAAGGCAACATGCTCACATCTCTCACACAGGTATGGACCCTGGATCACCATTAGTGCATATATATGACAGGATGTACACTGAGTGAGATTGCCACTGGTCTGACTCATAATTATTGTCTACAAAAATTCAGTGGAAAAAATAAATAAATGATAATAAAAACAATATCATTTTTTTCTTCTATTTCCTCTTCTGCACTATAAGTTTGTCCTCTTTTCTTTGAACTCCCTCCTTTTATTTAAACTCTTACACTTATACTAGAAGTGCACTTATACTAGAAGTGTTTGCAACTTTCCCCTGATTATATTAGTTTCTGCCTACTCACCTGGACAAAATAAGTGCACACAGCAAATAAACACACTTTACTTGTTAGAAGTAAATCCCAGTTGCAAACAGACCCAGACAAGTCACAAACCTATATGCAAGTTTAACACAATTAATTATGTGCATCTAAAATTTGACAACTGTAAAAAATCAACAACTAAGAATTGTGAAGTATGTAACAAACTAAAACCTTTATTTTGGAAAACCTTAATCTTTGAATACTCTGTTTTTGTATAGGAAGTTTCCATGTTATTTCACCTAAGCATTTCTCAATAGCTTGGAGGTTAGGGGGAAGTTCTTTTCTACTAATTGGTGGAGGAAGTGGAGAAAATCAAAAACATATTCCCTATATGGGTCTGCCATGCAGGATATGGAAATACAACTATGTAGGGCTGGATGTGCAGTGTAATGTCCTAGCCTATCAGGGACAATGTCTCAGCAGCATGTTGTAGTATGTTACTGAGAGATGGTCACTGATTATTTAGCATGAGACATAGCACATCAAGTACTGCATCTTCCTAAGCTGAAGAGGAGGGTCCCAAGCAGATAATATGTGTTTGATTTTAGGCAGTAAAAACACAGCTTGAAAGCAGTAAATAAAGTACATAAATAGATACGCGGATGTAATATATACCTGGTAAAAGCCAGAAACCTTCCATCCCACTCATTATCAGATGCTCTTCTGATGATGCTTCAAGGAAAGAGTGTAGATGATAATCATGTAAATTAAATTCACTGTAAGCAAGGATATGATTCTCTACTTTTGGCTATAGACATGGGTGTAGGAACTGGTGAGATAGAGGGGACAATGTACAGGGAGTGCAGAATTATTAGGCAAATGAGTATTTTGACGACATCATCCTATTTATGCATGTTGTCTTACTCCAAGCTGTATAGGCTCGAAAGCCTACTACCAATTAAGCATATTAGGTGATGTGCATCTCTGTAATGAGAAGGGGTGTGGTCTAATGACATCAACACCCTATATCAGGTGTGCATAATTATTAGGCAACTTCCTTTCCTTTGGCAAAATGGGTCAAAAGAAGGACTTGACAGGCTCAGAAAAGTCAAAAATAGTGAGATATCTTGCAGAGGGATGCAGCACTCTTAAAATTGCAAAGCTTCTGAAGCGTGATCATCGAACAATCAAGCGTTTCATTCAAAATAGTCAACAGGGTCGCAAGAAGAGTGTGGAAAAACCAAGGCGCAAAATAACTGCCCTTGAACTGAGAAAAGTCAATCGTGCAGCTGCCACGATGCCACTTGCCACCAGTTTGGCCATATTTCAGAGCTGCAACATCACTGGAGTGCCCAAAAGCACAAGGTGTGCAATACTCAGAGACATGGCCAAGGTAAGAAAGGCTAAAAGACGACCACTACTGAATAAGACACACAAGCTGAAACATCAAGACTGGGCCAAGAAATATCTCAAGACTGATTTTTCTAAGGTTTTATGGACTGATGAAATGAGAGTGAGTCTTGATGGGCCAGATGGATGGGCTTGTGGCTGCATTGGTAAAGGGCAGAGAGCTCCAGTCCGACTCAGACGCCAGCAAGGTGGAGGTGGAGTCCTGGTTTGGGCTGGTATCATCAAAGATGAGCTTGTGGGGGCTTTTCGGGTTGAGGATGGAGTCAAGCTCAACTCCCAGTCCTACTGCCAGTTCCTGGAAGACACCTTCTTCAAGCAGTGGTACAGGAAGAAGTCTGCATCCTTCAAGAAAAACATGATTTTCATGCAGGACAATGCTCCATCACACGCGTCCAAGTACTCCACAGCGTGGCTGGCAAGAAAGGGTATAAAAGAAGAAAATCTAATGACATGGCCTCCTTGTACACCTGATCTGAACCCCATTGAGAACCTGTGGTCCATCATCAAATGTGAGATTTACAAGGGGGGAAAACAGTACACCTCTCTGAACAGTGTCTGGGAGGCTGTGGTTTCTGCTGCACGCAATATTGATGGTGAACAGATCAAAACACTGACAGAATCCATGGATGGCAGGCTTTTGAGTGTCCTTGCAAAGAAAGGTGGCTATATTGGTCACTGATTTGTTTTTGTTTTGTTTTTGAATGTCAGAAATGTATATTTGTGAATGTTGAGATGTTATATTGGTTTCACTGGTAAAAATAAATAATTGAAATGGGTATATATTTGTTTTTTGTTAAGTTGCCTAATAATTATGCACAGTAATAGTCACCTGCACACACAGATATCCCCCTAAAATAGCTAAAACTAAAAACAAACTAAAAACTACTTCCAAAAATATTCAGCTTTGATATTAATGAGTTTTTTGGGTTCATTGAGAACATGGTTGTTGTTCAATAATAAAATTAATCCTCAAAAATACAACTTGCCTAATAATTCTGCACTCCCTGTATGTATATATAAGCTATTTTACAGCCTGTGTATACAATGAACTGTATCCCCCCAGAATTATTATGGCTCCTACACCCCTGTGTAAAGATATAGATATATAACACTGTGAGAAAGAGAGGACATCACCATATGATTCTATTGTTTTACATGTAAAGACATGTCTGACCTTCCCCATGTCCAAACAAATTACTAAGTTTAAGCTCATGTGAGATATAACACACTTATCAATATTGTTAATATTTATTAAACAAATACAACCAACATTAAGTAGCTTTACAAGTAAGTGCACCCTTTTACCCAGTAATATATGAAACCATTTACCAGCAACAATTTGAAGTAAATATAAACAAGTGTTACTGGGGTACCCCTGTTTCTTTTTTTTATAATTATGCCCACCCCATTGAAAATTGTTGGGTTAGATGGAGGGGTCTTAAAACCCCTCAGAAAACCTTTTTATATAATAACCCCTTCATGCCAAAGACTTTAGGGATAGTAGTTTGGGATTCCCTGGGTTTTCCTTATTTTTTATATATTTAGCAGCCCAATGCAAAAAATAATTGCATATCATAGATAATAAATTAAAGAGTGTAACTATTGTTATTTTTCCTAAAAATATTATTTTCATTATGAAGATTCTTCTTAAAGTTCTTTAAATGATTATACTGTCTGCAGATTTAAATCCATGATTAAAACTGTAACTCCAGGTATCTGTAAACTTTGTGAAATGACCATGTCTAGACAGCCAGTGGCTACAAACTTCTATCAGGTAGACATATTTCACACTTTGATATTTTATATTTTATTTTGTTGATTCCTAGAAACTAAATATTTAACATGAGCCTTATTCAATTCGAAGGTCGTATCTCGTGGTATACAGGCCGTATGTCTGCGGTCCTCCTGCAGGCTTGAACTCTGCTACAATTCTGATGCTATTCAATTGAACAAGCCTGCAAGTTACGGGCCGAATGCTGAAACTGTAAACCTTGCTATCGTATGTAGCATTTCAGAGTGGGAACATGATCAATTAAGCAAGGCCGTCACTACCCATTTTGAAACAGCCAATAGAAAATGAGACCACCATCATTACGTCAGCCTAATAATAAAAATGTTCTAGTCCATGTGGGTTGCCTGAAACATAATATAAAATGATTTTTTACTGCCGATTTGCGAGCTTGAGACTGTTGGGCAATTCATTCTAATGTCTTTCATGCTTTCCCCGTCATTTACAGTGCATTATTGATTTTTTATTTGCTTTTACAGTTCTACGGATATGTTTTTAACCCCTTTGCGGGTCCTCTCTAGTACTCGTAGGTTTTTCTTCTACATTTGCCGTTTACAGGTGTGAAAACATTTGCGGAATTGGAGCAATTAAACAGCAATTTGCCATTTTAGCCATCATAACTCTTGCGGACGTGAAAGATTAAAGACTTCGATGGGCTGTAAGTTCCAGTTTTAACAACCGCAAGGATTTCAAGGCCGTAACACGTAGGCTGTTTGCATTTCTCAAAAAAAATCCCAATGAATAGCAAATTAACTTACGGCCTTCCTTACGGGCTCGATAACAGTAAGTAATGTACTACATATTTCATTAAATTTCTTTGTATTTGTTGAATCTGCTTAATAAACTACAGGCATGGTATAGTTCACAATAGTTTTAAATATATTAATATGTTAAATATCAATAAATCATTAAAATAAATAAATGTGCCATAAATGTATCAGTTGCAGAATAATACAGTGTATTTCAGTAAAGGACCTAAATAATGCATGATATCATACTGAACAATTTAATAATCCCATTTTGTATTCTTGGAATATTAAACTGTAAAGAGAAATGTTCAGAAAATAACCTCTCTGGAGTTGCTATTTTCTAGCTTTTTTGCATTTTGCTGTTTACACACAATAGTATTGATATTCTATGGAAAAAAAATAGCCATTTTTTCTGCAGGCAAAATAATATACCATAAATGTTCAAGCTTATGTTTTTTTAAGGAAAGTTCACAAGGAGATTGACATGAGGCCATTCAACTTCAAGGTAATCCCTGGGAGATGCACAATCAAGGAGCCAATTAATTGAATTTTACTACTAATATATAACATATGCAAACCAGAGGCAGGTAAACCCAGGAGCTGTTGACATTAATTCATAAACGTCATATAAATTTCAACCTTCAATAAGATAAGTACAGATCCCTCTGGATATAGAGCTGCATTGATCATGCATTACTTAAAGCCATTATGCAAATACATCACTGAGACAGTAATGCTGTAATGTAGAATATATTTTGCTATATTGGGTCTCGTACAAGTTTAAAGATACAGAGATACTTTTTTAGAGCTCTGTATATATTAAACAAAATACCAAAACAGAGATGCTCAATCAGAGAATGAACTAACCTTCATAGGTTAGTTCTGTGGACAGGATAACCGACTCTGAGAGAAACCTCTTTTAGCTCACTTCTGTCCTTCACAGGGATAAATATTCTGTAGTATATCAGTCTGGTCCCACTCATTAGAGTGGTCCAGCACTGAAATACCCTGAACAGGAGAATCAGCAAACCTCAGACGTGCATGTCTGCTTTCATTGGGCCTCGTCAGTGAGGTGTAGTTGATATCTCCCTAAGGCACAGTCCATGTCTGGAGTATCCTATTACGATTAGGTAGACTAATCCCTAAGGAAATTTGAATAAACAAAATACCAAAATAGAGGTGCTCAGTCAGAGAAGGAACTAACTGGAAAAGGTTAGTTCTATGAACATGATAACCCACTCCACCACTTTTAGCTCACTTGTGCCCTTCACAGGGAGAAATATCCTGTAGTATATCAGTCTGGTCCCACTCACTAGCGTGACCCAGCCCTGAAATACCAGTCAATTCTACCCTGAACAGGAGGAACAGCAAACCCCACATGTACATTTTGGCCTTCATTGGGCCTTGTCAGCTGTAGCTTGTATCTCCCTAAGGCAATGTGAGCAAGGAGTCCACGTCTGGAGTACCCAATCACCCTTAGGGAACTAATCCGTAAGGGTAATTTGAATAAACAAAATACCAAAATAGAGGTGCTTAGTCAGAGAACGAACTAACCTTAATAGATTAGTTCTATGGACATGATAACCCACTTTGAGAGCAACCTCTATTATTTCACTTGTGCCCTTCACAGGGAGAAATATCCTGTAAGTATATCAGTCTGGTCCCACTCACTAAAATTATCTGTCCCGAAATACCAGGCAATTCTACCCTGCTCTTAGGGATGTCTTTAACCCACATGATATTGATAAAGTTTGTAAGCCTTAAGCAGGGAAATACCGATCCTGGGTTCCCCCGGTACCCCCCGTGCAATCAGCAGAAATAAGACCTGAAGCTGACATTGAGCTTCTTATTGCAAAGTTCAGAATTAAACTATAGAAAAGAGGTGAAATCATCAGACCGAGTAGTAAATAATATCCCTTGTGAATATACAGTAGAAGTAAAGCATAGATTTAAGGGACTAGACATGGAAGATAGAAAGCATGAAGAACTCTGGAAGTTCCCGAAGTTTGCAACATTATCCAGGAAACAGCAACAAAGAAGATCCAATAAATAAAACTAAGAAGGCAAGCTGGCTATCTGATGAGGCTTTGAAAGTAGCCCAGGAATGAAGGAAAGTGAAAGCTAGTGGAGATAGGAAAATATTTGTCCAACTGAATGCAAAGTTCCAGAGGATAGCAAGAAGAGACAAGGAGACATAATATAATGAGCTATGTAAAGACAAAGTGGGTCAATCAAGAGATCTCTTGAAGAAAATTGGGATCTCAAAGTGGGCATCACAAAGTGGGCATAATAAAATACAAAAATGATAGGGACTTAATAGAATTAGATCAGATAAAGAAAAGGTGGTATGAATACACTGGGGATCTAAACAGGAAGGATCTTAACAGCAGCGAGGACCTCAATAGTTTGCCCAATGAGCTGGAGCCAGGCATCTTATAGAGAGAAGCAAAATGGGCCCTAGGATGTCTTGCTTGCCTAATTGAACTATTCAAAATTCTACAAGATGATGCTGTGAAAGTGTTGCTTGCCTTATGCCAAACAGAAAACACAACTTTTTACAATAGACTGGAAAAGGTTAGTCTACACCCCAATCTCAAAAAGCGCAGTGCCAAAGATTGCTCCAATTATCAAACAATTGCACTAAGTTCACATGCAAGCAAGGTAATGCTTAAAATCTACAACCTCAGCTCCAACAATATGGACAGTAGACTACCAGATGTGCAAGCCTGCTTCTGCAGAGGAAGAGACACAAGAGATCAAATTGCCAATGTGGGCTGGATAATACAGAAAGCAAGAGAGTGCCAAAAAAGCATTTAGCCCTGCTTCATAAAGCCTTTTATTGTATGGACCACAACAAATGTGGAGTACCAGATCATCTCATCCTCCTCCTTTAGAATTTGTATGTGGACCAAGAAGCCATGGTCAGAACCGAACATGGGAAAAACAGAATGATTCAAGATCGGAAAAGGAGTGCGACAAGGTTGTATTTTGTCACCTTATTTATTCAACTAATATGCAGAGTACATTATCCGTAAGGCCAGGCTGGTTGAATCCAAAGCCAGAAGAAATATTGCTGGAAGAAGTATCAAAAACCTCAAATACATTGATAATACTACTTTGATGACAGAAAGTAAGGAGGAACTAAAGGACATATTGACGAGTTTAAAAAAAGAGAGTGCAAAAGCTGGTTTACTGTTCAACGTTAAAAAGACAACGTTAATGGCAAATGGCAATCTCAGTCCTAGCAAAAAGACAGTGAAAAAGTGGAGGCAATGAAAGATTTTATTTTCCTGAGACCCAAAATCTCTTCAGATGGTGACTGTAGCCATGATGTTAAAAGATGTTTTCTTCTGGGGAGGAAAGCTATGGCAAGCTTGGACAGGCTAGTAGAAAGATATTAAACTATCAACAAAGGTCTGCATAGTTAGAACTATGATATTCCCAGTAGTAATATACGGATGTTAGAGCTGGAGTATTAAAGAAGTCTGAACGCCGTAGAATTGATGCCTTTGAAGCGTCCCCTGGACTACAAGTAGATCCAATAAATCAGTACTTTAGGAAATCAAGACAAACTGTTCACTAGAAGGTATGATTATGAGGCAAAAGCTAAAATATTTTGGCCATATACTGATGGAAGTATTCCCTAAAGAAGACTCTGATGCTGGGAAAGATTGAAGAAAGAGATGGAGATGGAGGCGGAGATGAAAAGATGAGGTCCCTGAAACAATAAACAAACAGGAATTAGTGAGAGATGTACCTGTCGTGCTGCGGTCCATAGGGTCAGTTGATAGTTGCACATAAAATTAATAACTTTAGCAGAATTTAATATTTTGCAACATATATACAGTGCATTAATGATCCAAAATAACCATAGAGTATTTTATACCATTGCAAACTTTTTATACAACTCAAGGGGTATTTAGGGGGGTTATTCATCTGTAACCTATGAAAGACTTGTGTTTCCACTTGGTTTTCCTTCACACTGTCATCCCAGATGTAGTGCCAGGAGCAATTGGCGCAACCCTCTGATAAAATACAGTGGTAAACCCTTAGAAGAAGGGCCCCTAAATCAATTTGTATTAGAATGGTTGAAACTGTTACTTCCTTCCTTTACTGCAGTCCTACTATAGATTATTGAATATGGTTGCACTTCATAAATAGACAAATAAATGAAAATAAATAAATACACAGAGGATATCAATAACATGTTTTAGATTGTGGTAAATGTCCTTAGATATCCTATGTAGTTGTTAGTTTGAAGGCTTCCTATTGTTATTGAGTTCATGGAAAAAATATAGACACAATACGTGGTTCAGCTCTGTATATCTACTGCACTATAAAGTAAGAGGTGTAATAGTAGTGCACATTTACACTACAATAAAAATCTCTGCATTGTAAAAAATGAAATGGCTGAACCTACACACAATGGGGTCTCCAAGCTAATGTTCTGTAAACTGTAGTATTTCAGCAAAATTACCTCATATTGCAATGAAATACAGATGATAATCACCCTACTCCATCTAAACTATTTTGTAGTTGCAGTCTACTTGCATTACTGAATAAAATGGGTGTAAGTTCATACATTTATAATAGTTTAAATAGACAAATAAGATGTCTCAATGAAAACACATCATAATAATACAATTAATGACAATATTTACATTTGAAAACAGTTAGTACAATTAAGTAACAAGTTGAAGGAGGTATTCCAAATTTGATAGCAAAGTGTAGTACAACTTACCATAATTGAAAAGCACAGAAGGGATGAATCACTTGATTGGTTGTCATGACCTGTACTATTGAAAATATTTTAATTAAAATCTTTTCTGGGTCCTTTCATGTTTTAATTGTACTTTATATTTGTTAATCCTTCATTAAATCAACCAAATTATGTAAAATAGATCCATGGAGGAGAAAACATTACACGTTTATCACAGTAACCTAGGAAAAATGTCACGTTCATTATGGCTGAATTATTGTAAACCACAGGAGGAAGAAGCAACAGGAATCAGGAGGTGAAGCCACAAGGAACAGGAGTGGTAGCCACAAGGAATAGGAAACAAGCTGGTAGCCGAAAGAATATGTTGGTTAGGTTAGTAGTCTTAGGAGCCAGGAGGCTGACACCGGTAGTCCCAGGAATCTGGGGTGGTAAGATCAGAAGTTAGGAGGCAAGATGGTAGCTGCAGATATGTCTAGAAGCTAAGTCGGTAGCCTTGAGCCAGGAGGCTGACACTGGTAGATACAGGAATCAGGACTAGTAGTCACAGGACTCTGGAGTGGTAGACGATGGAGTAAGGAGACATGCAGCCACATTAAATTCCAAGCCCGTAGCAGCAACGGCTCACCCGCAAATCCAGTGGGCTTGAAATTGTGCGTAGTTACAGAGCTATTACATTCAACCATGCCACGACCAACAAACCGTAGACGCAAGCCCATAAACCCTTTCTGTTAAAGGTCTGGCGAAGATGCGATTGGCCGTTATGATCAAATCGCGGTATTACGTAGTGCGACACAGGCCTTTCAGCCAATAGAAAGTGGTCTAGCTGCAGATAATTGACAGAGGGAGATTAAAAATGTGCGTTCCACCCACCCATGCGTTGACTGTGTTGTATTGTCTGGCGAAGTAGCACGCAGGTTCCGGAGTTGGAGGTTGGTTCTAGATAGAGATATAGTAGGAATATTTTGAGAGCAATCATTTGTGGTTTAGATTATTTATAATATACTCTTTACAATTTTAGACTTAATACTTGATTACACATATTTATAGATTCTTAAATCCATGAAGCTGACAAATCACTGTCATTCCTGGGCACAACAACAGTAATCAACCAATGTGTATTGGTGTGCCCACTGCAGCGTATGCAGTTACAGAATGCAGCCGGAATCAACATAGCATGAGGAGCCATGAACAATCAAGACCAAGAATTGAAGAAAAGATAATATCTAGCAAATGATAGCTAATCTGAGATGCAATTAGGAGAATCCTCCAGGTTCAAGCCTAGATGTCAGATAGTTAGGAATGCACACAAAACAATGGAGTAGGTTACAAGCTCCTTCTCTAGTGGACTGTGATGTGTCTGACCTCCCTGCTATGACCTGCCCACCTAGAGTGACCCTACATGATATAGCTCACATCTTCATTGAAGTACACAAGCCCCTTCCCCACCACCACTTAGCAATGCTGAAGGGGACCAGGGGAACATACACTACACCAATCTACTCTAATCAGGAGGGGCCGCAAAAACACATTGAGGCTGTGCAGAGGCACATGAATCAACAGCCAACGCACCTCCATCAGGGATAATCTCCGCCACGCCCATCCTACACATTCCCATTTGGGGACCTCCCATTATGTTTTGCTATTCAACAATTTACATTAGTGTGGTGTATGTTCCCCTGGTCCCCTTGTGGATTGCTAAGTGGTGGTGGGGAAGGGGCTTGTGTACCTGAATGAAGCTGTGAGCTATACCATGTAGGGCCACTGTAAGTGGGCAGGTCATAGCAGAGAGGTCAGACAAATCACAGTCCACTAGAGAAGGAACTGGCAACCCACTCCAGTATATTTGGCATGCAAATCCTGTGGAACAGCACAGACAGAGACCTAGCTAAATGTGCAGCAGTCCATAGGGTCACAGAGAGTCAAACACAACTGAAGGACTGAACAACAAAAAATAAAATGTTCCCCTTTACTTGATATATGTGATGTGGCGGTGTAATTTGGCAACTATTTGTTTTCCCAATGTAAATGTGATGAGCGAGTTGTATATGCAATCATATATATACTCCAGGGTACACATTAGAACCTCTGTGAGTGAGAAAGGGTTAATATGGCATCAGTTTCATGTTTTTGTGTGAGGTTGTATGTCTTTAATTGCTTTATTCATGTTGCAGCATGGCTTTTCATATTGGCATATGCATGACCATTCCAACATATGATGAAATAATAATTATTTAAAATGCTTATTTTGTATTTGGGGATTCTTGTGCAAGTAATTGTAATGCCTTTCATATTTTAAAGTCCACTGGTGTGTTTATATAGTCTTTTACAGTGTTGAGAACCTATTTGGAGGCCGTAATATTTTTTCCTCCATTTAAGAGTTACGGGCTTGAACACCAGTGCTTCTTTGGGGATTCGTAGCAATTTAATAGTGATTTGCGAACGTCGCACTTACGAGCTTGACAGATCAAAGGCTTAGCTGGGACGGAGTTCCGATTTCAACATCCCATAGGGTTTTTCCATCTGCGAATCATTTGCAGGAAGCTTTAAAAGGCCAATTTAATAGTTGTAAGTCTAGCGGGCTCCGTTACGGGCTACGGGTTTACACGTTGGGGGAATTTAATAGAGCTGATAATCTGGTAGCCACATAAGTCTTGAAACTTGGGAGCCAAATAGCAGGCAGCAGAAATGTAGAACAGCTGCCTATAAGTTGCATAGATGGTAAATAGGGTCAAACTAAAAGACTCCTGACAAATAATTCCTGCTCCAGGCATGAGCGTTGGGTACAGAGCAGACTTTAATTGTGACTGCCTGCTTCTTAGCAAATTTGTGGGACATTGGGGAGGTATCAAATGGAAAAAAATACTATGAACATCCAGTAAAGCAGCAAATCCAAATAACTCTTCCCTCCCCTCCACTCCTGAACAGATTATCAAAAAAATATTACATTTATGCTACAAGTAAGAGGGAGGGGTTGCTGAGATTCCACATGGAAGTTCTCAGGTATTAATATAGATCTCTAAAATTGTATTTATGCTCGACGATTTATATAGCTGCTAATGCTATAATATTTTATTTGCTTCACAAATATGTGACATTTTCCCAAACGACTGTCTTTTTATTGTCTGTTTTTGATGATATTTATGAAGAAAGTTGTTTTTTTTCTATTCCTTCAATACTGTGGAAGAAGACAGTTTTATTGAATGTTTGAGTATGTGTAATACTACTAATTACCCAAGTTCATGAAAGAACAATAATAAATACAATATACAGTCCTTATGGGTTATGAGTCTGATATTGTTTTTTTTTTCCATATGCAGCCATTGAAATACCTATGTATTAGTACACATTACTAATATACTGCTTGATTCTCTGCCATCTGTATATCCAAACTACATGGGTACTTGGAAAAATACAACTGCAAGCCTATACTAGCAGTAACTACAGGTCAGGTACATACATTAATTAACATGATTAAATGTGTTATTTTTTTTATTTTACTGTACTTCTTTTGCTCAGTCGTTTAGTGGTGTCCAACTCTTAATGGCACTATGGACAGCAGAAAGACAGACATGTCTGTCAGCTATTGCCCTCTGAGCTCCCTCAAGTTAAGTTGCAATTTATCCATCTCCACCTCTGCCGTCCCCTTCTTAGTGTGCCTTCAATGTTTCCCAAGATCAGATTCTTCTGTAAGGTCTCCTCATGATATGGCCAAAAGATTTGAGCTTTAGCCTTGTGATCAAACATTCCAGTGAACAGGGTGATTTGGTTTACTACAGTATTGATTGATAAGATATTCTTGCAGTCCAAGTGACTCCAAACAGTTTTCTCCAGCTTCATAATTCAAAGGTGTAATTTCTACAGTGATCTGCCTTCTTTATGGTCCAGCTCTTACATCTGTATGTTACTACTGTGAATACCCTAGTTTTAACTATGCTGACCTTTGTAAAAATGTATATATATTTACTTTTTTGATAACCTGTCTAGACTTGCCATGGCTTTCCTTCCCAGAAGCAAATGTCTTTTAGTGACTGCAGTCACCATCTGCAGAGATCTTGGAAACCAAGAAAATACTTGTTACTGCCTCCACTTCTTCCTCATCCATTTGCCAGGAACTGAGATTGCAGTTTGTCATGATCTTCTTTTTGTAAATGTTGAGAAGCAGGCCAGGTTTTGCAGTCTCCCTTCATCATTCTCATCAGGATTAGTTCCTCCTCACTTTCAGTCATCATAATAGTATTATTCGTGTATATGAGGTTGTTAATCTTTCTCTCAGCAATATTAACTCTGACTTTGGATTCATCCAGCCTGACTCTGTATTCTGTGTATAAGTTGATTAAATAAGGTGACAATATACAATCTTGTCACACTCTTTCTCTGATTTTGAAAAATGTGGTTGTTCCATATTTGTTTCTGACCGTGGCTTCTTGGACCACATATAAAATTCTCAGGGTGTGGTTTAGATGATCTGGCACTCCCATCTCTTTAAGAACGTTTAACATTTTGCTGTGAAACACACAGTTAAAGGCTTTAGGGTAGTCCATGAAGCAGAGGTAAATGTTATTTTTTCTGAAACGCTCTTGCTTTCTCTATTATCCAGAGGACATTTCTAAGTTGATCTCTTGTGCTTTTGTCTCTGCCAAACTGACTTGTACAACTGGTAGTTCTCAGGCCATATATTGTTGCAGCTGACCTTGCAAGATCATAAGCATTACCTTGCTGGCATGTAAAATGAGTGCAATTGTTAATTAGAGCACTCCCTGACACTGCCTTTTCTGGGATTGGGATGTAGACTGACCTTTTCAAGTTCATTGTCAACTGCTGAGCTTTCCAAATTTTAGGCATAATGAACCAGCATCATCATTTCGGATATTAAACAGTTTAACCGGGATTCTTTCAACTACTGCAGCCTTGTTTTTAGTAAGCTTTCTAAGGCCCACCTCAGTTCACTCTCCAAAATTGGACAAACACATGCTGTCATCAATGCTGTTAAGATACTTCCTGTATAGATCTTTTGTGTATTCCTGCCACCTCTTACATAGTTACCTAGTGAATGAGGTTGAAAAAAGACTTAGTCCATCAAGGTCAACCTTGTAAAATGTGGATTAATTTTTAATTGATTTAGAGGAAGGCAAACAAAAAATTAAATTTTCTCGAAAGGGGAAAAAAATGTTCCCCTTGACAAAGCCTTATATTGACCCTGGATGTTTTTAAATAAGATAATCATATCCCCTCTTACTCGCCTTTTACTAGAGAAAATACGTTTTCTTCATAACTTAGCCCCTCCATTCCCCTTGTTAGTTTTGTTTCCCTTCTGTTTATTTTTCCAGCTCTAAAATGTCCTTTTTATGAAGCTGTGCCTAAAATTGTATTCCATGTTTCAAATAAAGTCGTACTAGGAATTTGTATAGAAACAGAATTATATTTGCTTCCCTTCTTTCTATACCTTTCTTAATACATGCTAATATTTTACTTGCCTTTGCAGCTGCTGCTTGGCATTGATGACTGTTACGTAGGTCATTGTTCACAAGCACTCCTAGGTCCCTTTCAATATGTGATACCCCTAGAGTTGCTCAAATAAATCAAATGTAATTCTTATTTTTCTGTCTGCATAACTTTACATTTATTAGTGTTAAATCTCATTTGACATTTAGTTGCCCATTCTTCTAATTTAAGCAGGCCCCTTTGGAGGGAAAGTACATCATCTTCTTATTTAACTACCCTGCACAACTTAGTGTCCTAAAGACAATACTTTCCAGTGCTATTTCTAAGTTTTTTCCTATTATATATAAAAAAAGAATCAACCTAATACTGGATCCCCGAAGAACCCCACTTACTAAATTAGACCAATCTGAGTATGTTCAATTTACAACAACCCTTCCTGTCTTTTAGCCAGTTTGCAATCCAATATATATTTACTGCAATTCCTGTATCCCTTAGTTTGCACAGTCAGCTCTCACGTGGCACTGTTTCAAAAGCCTTCACAAAATGCAAAAAAAGACTACATTCACTGAGTTGTCTTAATCCAAGTTCCTTCTTACCTCCTCAAAGAAACTAATTAGATGTGTTTGACATGACCTATCCCTTATAAATCTGTTTTTACTCCTACTTATCATATTGCTCCTGTATGATATTGCTTGTAACTGTTCTAAAAGCTTCTCCACTACAGAAGTAAGACATCCAGGTCTATAATTTCCTGGATTTGCTCTCACTCCCTTCTTAAATAAAGATATCACATCCCCTTTTCTCCAGTCATGTGGTAGTGAGCCTGTGGTGAGTGAGTCCTGAAAATTTTGATATAATGGCTTGGCTATTAAATAAGCCAGTTCCATCAGTACCATTGGATGTCTTCCATCAGGAGATGGTGCTTTAATAACATTTAATATTTCCAGCCTCTTTTGGATTTCTTCCTGTGATAAACAATTATTTGGTGAAAGTAGTGTAGCCACATTTTGTTGCAATGTCCTAATCACTGGTACCTCCCTTGTGTATACTAAAGAAAATAACTTATTTAGCTCATCTGCTCTTTCCTGGTATTTATTTATTCTTTCCTTGCTATTTATCAGTCAGTCTGCTTCACATTGTAATGTTCCTATAGCTTCTTTCCTAGACACTTCCCATTAATATATTAAAACATTTTGTTAGGGTTAGTCTTACTTTCCTTTGCGATTATCTTTTCATTTTCTGTTTAGCCAATATAATAGCTCTTTAGTAAGCCTTGTTAAATGTCTTGTATTCCCATAAAGCTGCCTCTGTTCTCTCTTTCTTGTATAATTTAAATGCCTCCTTTGTATTCCCTATCTTGATCTTTAAATGGTATATGCTGATGATAGGATCAGATTAGTGAGTAATCATGTATTCTGATGTGTGTATACTATTATATCTAAGTACCAAGATATAATGAGAGAAAATAATGCACAGAAGTCAGAGTGCCATCAGAATAATCTCTAAGTTTTATTTGGGCGGGCAGTCCCTTATATAGCACAGTCACAGCTTATTAGCATAGTTGGAAATAGGGTTAAATACATATTTGCAAGTAACTGTCTTTTTATGTTTTACTCAGCAAAACCTTATCTAACTCCCGGCTTGCTTCAGATACGTTGTCTCAGTAGTATCTGAAGCAAAAAACAGGACACAGGAAACAGATGTTTTAAAGAACATTAACGTAAACATTCTACAGATGACACACTTAAACATTCTAGTAAGATACAAGATAAGAAACATGCTGACATACTTTTTATAATCATGATATTCTTAGCTAATTCATTTCTAAATGAAGAAATTAAAATACCTAACAGCTGACATGTATGTATATTTAAGGCTTTAAATGTTTTAGGATTTGATCCTCCTCTATTTAACTCAAACCACAAGGTTTCAACGTTATCACAAGTTCCACCATAAATATCTTCTTTGACAATAGACTTTAAACCAGACTTAACATACAGTCAGAGCCCCCCCCCCCCCCTTCTACAATTGCCCCTATATTTCCTAAATAGGTTATAGCCATCCAATTAACAGTCCAAACATGAGAATCATCAAACCATGTTCCAGTAATTCCTATAAAAAAAACATTAGCTTTAGGCTTCCATGACTCTGCAGGTTTGAAGTACTTGTCACTGTACTTGAGTTACATAGCTCACTCTCCATATTGGCTATTCTAACACTTTCTCTTCCCCTCCCCCATGAATAGTTAACTCATCCCTTACTCCATCCACACTTTCTACCACATTACTTCTATCTAGTTCCCCAGAGCACTAGTTTAAAACTCCTCCAGCCTTTCTACCATCCTCTCCCCTGGCACACAAGCTCCATCTTTATTAAGGTGCAATATATCACTGCTATAGAGATTGTACCCTTAGAAGAAGTCAGCACAAAGCTCTAAAGACTTGAAAACCCTCCTTTTTGCAACACATTTTTTTCTCCAGGCATTAACCTCCATGAGCTCTTTCTGTGTGCTAGAGCTAGCACATTGCACGGGTAGTATCTCTGAAAATAATACTAATATATATATATATATATATATATATATATATATATATATATATATATATATATATATCTATATATCCTTATTTAGGGTCTTCAACTTAACACTTTTTTAAAACTCCTACACTTACACTAGGGCTGATTGAAAGCTCCTAAGTTTGCTTCTTCCCCTGTTGAAATTAGATTCGGACTACTCACCTGCAGACTGATTGCTTAACCCTTACATTAAGGCAAATAGCAAACACCTTTGCTGAATGTAACTCTCATTTCCCATGCACTCTTCTGTTGGAAAAAAAAACATACCCACAAACCACTTTTTACTCCAAAACCCAGTCATGATACCAAAAAACAGAGGCTTCTGATTAGTTTCTTATTATTAGATTTTAATTATACAAAACATCCAACAGCAACAAAAAACATCCAAATGGCTGCTTTTGACTGACTGACTGGGCTGACTAGACACAAATATAAACAAAACACAGCTTTTATAGTGTTTACATACAGAGAATGGTACATTCCATTATCACCTTGAAGAAAATTTGTATATCCCATCCACACCCCATTGCTTAGGCCAATAAAAACGTATTTATATTAGTGGACCAATAGCAGTGTGCATGTGTTAGCGATACCTGGTATGTCACACAATCTGCGCAAAAAAAAAACACTTTTATTTATTATCTCTGTTCATAGGTTAAGTGCTAATCTTGACTTTGGCCTTGTATACAACTGAATACATATTGTTTAGGCTAATTAATAGGTTATTGTCTCCTGAACAAGTTTTTATTTTGGGAAGAAGGACTTGTTTACAGTTATAGAAGAAATAACAATGAAATTATGCAAAATGTATAAATACCTGTTTCATACCTCACAGCCTATAATGGAAAAATACTGGTTCAGAGCTAAAATTCAGAAATGCTCCAAAAAATGATAAATGCTATATATATATATATATATATATATATATATATATATATATACATACACACAAAAATTAAGGATATTTGTATTTTTTCAACAACACTTTCCTCCCCAAACCTCTCTCAAATAACTATTGCCTCTGGTCACTGCTGAGAGGTCTCACCCCCAAATCCCCTCTCCCCCAAATCACTGGCCATCTTAATTGTTTAACCCCCTTGGACCCTCCCCTCATGCACTCTTCATTCACACCCTTCTCAAATCACCACTGCCTCTGGTCACTTCTGATCCCATACCTGCCCTCTCCCCAAGTACTTTTGTATTTTTTTCTTCTGTAAATCAAAAATACCCCCCTTTCACTGTGGTACACTCACATACTAGTCACTTACCTTACTTGCTCCTTACAGCTGCTCCTTGTCATCATGTCTTTGCAGCTCCTCCCTCCACCAGCCATAAGCAAACACAAGCAGTGCAAATGCACAGATTGTAACTTGGACCCTCAACGTGTCCATGTCCCTTCTCCTCAATTTTTTCCCAACCCTAAGCCACATAGCCTACAAAACACCCCTCTGAGGCACCCCCGACGTGCTGCTATTCCTATATCATTTGCCCTGACCCCATTCCTTAGGGCCCCTATACTCTACAAAAATAATAACGTATAAAGCAAAAAGTCCAAGGGCATAGACAAAAGTATGGTCAGGCAAGCCAGATTAGGAGAGGCAGAAACCCAGCGAGGTCAGCAACAGTTTGAGTCATCAGCAAAGATCAGTCCAAAAGGGAACAGAAACTGTAGCAAACAGAGGAGGAAAAAACATGAGCAACTAGCCCTATCAATCACAGGTACTACAGGGACTGAAAAGACACCGGAGCAGTAATATATAGACCCAGATAAAGTGTAAAACTTTCTCACTAATTACTTGCTCACCATAAAGTCAAAGAGTAATTTCTCAATCCTAATTCTCCTGAATCTCTCTGCTACCTTTGACATAGTTGACATCATCTTCTTATCCAGATTCTTAGCTACCTTGGCATCCGTCACATTGCTCTCACGTGGTTTACATCATACCTTCATGATCATTTATTTAGTGTCTCCTCTGGCACTTCTTCTTAGCCTCAACCTCTGTCTGGTGGCATACCCCAGGGTTCTGTCATAGACCCCTCCTTTTCTCCATCTATACTTCCTCTTTCGGAGCCCTAATAAAATCTTTTGGATTTAGTATCTTCTATATGCTGATGACACTCAAAACTACCTCTTAGCACCAGATCTATCCCCATCTATTCTGGAATAAGCAGCTATCTGCCTCTCTAAAATACCCTTCCTGGAGGTTCTCCCATCAACTCAATCGCAACACGCCAAAGACTGAGGTTGTAATCTTTCCACCCTCTACCACAGCATCCACTCCACGTATATTTCTCACTGTTGACAATGACATCATCACTCCCACCTCCCACGCCCATTGTCTTGGGATTCTACCGGATCCCACCCTCTCTTTCTTTCTTCACATACAATCACTAACAAAATGGTGTCCTTTTCACCTAAAAAACATTGCTAAAATACATCACTATTCTATACAAGACACAGCTAAAATTCTAATTTACTGTCTCATCATTATTTATTTTACTAGCGAATTGCCCGTCAAAAAATGACGGCAATGAAATTGTAAGTGAGCTAATGCTGTTTAGTGTGTAATAATGAAATATATAATACATTAATAAATGAATATACTTTACCTATTTTAAAGCATTGTGTGGAAGAGCTGTGAATGTGTTTTGATGTTGCTGCAGCATTAGTGGTGTGGATCTGCTGTGTAAGCGTGCTGAATGTGTGCAGTGTAACACTGTGCGTGCGCGAGCCCAAACCGTTGTCGTGTACTTCCGCATTGGCGTAAAATGGCGAGTAATGTGTGTTATACGTTTGTATCGGAATATCCGTAGGTGTTTTGTGGTGTTTTGCGAGTTTCTTGTGGTGTTTTGCGAGTTTAGAGTGCTGTAGCTTCGTTTTCGTTTTGTTCGGCGGCCATTTTTTCTCTCGCTTCGATTTTTTTTTAGTCTCTAAACTGATTTATTTGAAGTAAAATCGAGGTGTAAGTTGTATTTTTGAGGTGCTGGGTGCTCCCTCTTGGTGTAGGTAAGTTTTTTATGTATGTGGTGTGTGTATGTATTGTGTTTTACATTTTGTAATGTTCGCGAGTTGCGCCCGAGTGTTGCGAGTCCGTAATGTGTGTGAACGTGTGTCGTATGTTGTTTGCGAGTGTCGTAATGTGTGTGTCGTACTGTTTGGGTTGCGACGTGAAGTTTGCGAGGGTCGCAGTTGCTGGCAAGGAGCGCCTTCGGCGCTCCATGCCAGCAACTGCGGCCCTCGCTTTGCGAGGTCCTCAGGTGCTGGCATGGAGCGCCTACGGCGCTCCATGCCAGCAACTGAGGCCCTCGCTTTGCGAGGGTCCTCAGTTGCTGGCATGGAGCGCCTTCGGCGCTCCATGCCAGCAACTGAGACCCTCGCTTCGCGCTCCATGCCAGCAACCCTCGCTTCGCGCTCCATGCCAGCAACTGAGACCCTCGGGCAGTGCCCTCGCTTCGCGAGGGCCTCGGCTCGCTGCGCGAGCCCGCAGCGTTAGCAACAACACGTACGCTCACAACTATATATGTGATTATTATTATTATTTCCTTTGTTTTTAAAGCGCCTACATATTACGTACCACTATACAGGTCAGGTCAAAGCAATATTAACACAATGCAAAAGGGAAAAAAAGAATGGAAAATGGAAGGACCTGTCTTTGAGCTTAAAATCAAACATACATAGTGCATTCAATAAAGCACATAGCAAGATTATAAACGTGCAAATTTACAATCTAAAGGAACTCACCTAGCCTACTACATATTTCTCCTTGCTGGCTTCCCATCACCCGTCTCTCTTCACTTCATAATGAACGCATTCGCTAGACTCATCTACCAAGCTCAGCGATCAGCGTCTGCAGCACCTCTCTGTCAGTCACTCCACTGGCTTCCCATAGCCTCCAGGATAAAATGTTAAATCATAACCATAGAGTATAACACCGTTATCAATAGGGCACCCTCTTCTAGGCTCTATTCTTGTCACAAATAACTCAACCAACTTGACTTCTTTGCTCTGCTAACGACCTATTTCTTTCCTCCTCTCATTCCTACCTTCAGGACTTTTCTCATGTTGCCTCTATTCTTTGGAACTTCTTGCCTCGCTCCACTAGACTATCCTCCTGCCTCAAAAGTTTCAAAACCTCACTAAAAATACCTCTCTAAAAAGGCTTATCACCTTCAGCCTTAATATACATAACACATCTATTTTCCTTCTATGACTCATCCATACCCTTAGTTTGTAAGTTTGAGAGTTTTCAGTCTTGCAAAGTGCTTTAGGGAAAGCACTGTGTACGTTAGATTTTAATCTTAAAGACAGGGCCCTCCATCCTCTTGCAATGTGTTAATGTCGTTTTTGACCTGAACTTACCCCTGTATAGTGCTATGAAATATGTTGGTGCGTTACAAATAAAGGAAATAATAATACAAATGATACTAATAATAATAATATTATTGTCACTCAGGTTTATAACTTCTTCAAAAAATATTCCTTTAATAAAGCATTTTAATAGAGGTAAAGCTTTATATTAATAGTTTATTTAGTATTTTTTGTAACAAAACACTAAACCCAAAAGGAAAATTCTAATCTCTGCTTTCCTTCATTTAATTCAGATAATTGTATCAGATACATAAGCTTTTATGACAATTTATTTTTTTTAACACAGAGGTCCTGTATGCCTTGATATTGCATTTCTACTCATATGTAAGCAGGTTAATATTAGACCTTCGTATTTCATTTCACTAGTACATTATGCATCTGGAGCCATGACTGAGTGATGCAGTTATTAAACTGTGTGGAAAAAATAGCTTTTCACGGTTGAAGTCAATATGTGTAAGTTGATTTTGTCAATCTGCATATTATATTTTCTCATTTATTGCTAACTAGCCACATCCTATGAATACATGTATTTTTATATTAATTATGCATGCATTAAACAAATAATTCTTCCTAATACCAATCAAACGAGAAGCATAAAATTAAACCAGCACGCCACCAGTGAAGAGCTAATAAGTATATTTTAAAATGTAATCATCATAATAAGAAAAATATCAACCTTAGCATGGCTAAATCCTGAATCAAGACTATTCCAAAGACCGTGTGCAACAAGAAGGTTTTTTTGTGAAAAAATGTCTCGTTTTTCTAAACTGATATTAAGTTAATTTAATAATAAAGATATCAAGTTCAATTTCAGTGTAAAAAAATTCAAAAGGGAGGTGATACAATATAAGCAGAATCACTTGGCAATGCTTCCTCACACTTTATATCATTAATTTGTCAAAGCAAGGGAAGGGGCTGCTATCATTGATGCCTTAGGGAAGCTACCTTGATTATATTATCTGTGATGTTTTATGAGAAGGTATATTCTGGAGCTTGGAGGGGCAGTGCCTGAGAGATGCACTTGGCGTGCTGTGGTCCGTAGAGTCACGGAGAGTCGGATGCGACTGAATGACTAAACAACAATATTCTAAATTGCAGGCACCACAGACTAATAGCGCAGGACAGACAAATAAATAAAGGGTTCAGACATTAAACCACCTTTGTTCAAGCAGAGAAATTATCAGCCCCGTAGAGTCATCGGCACACCCGCAAGGGCTGCAGGCTTGAAATTTGGCTGCGTTACAGAGCTATTAAATTGAACAATGCCTCGAGTTATGGGCCATAGACACAAACCTGTAAACCATTCTTGCGTACATTGCATGTGCGGCCGTTAAAGTGATCAATTATTCAAACGGGTTTAGACAGAGCCAATGGCAAATGAGATCGTCATCATTATGTCACTGAAAAATGGAGGTTAGATTTCAAAGCCTTACGTGTTTCAATTACGAGATTTGATCGGACACGCATTCCAGAAATAATGCAATATTAATAAATCAGTAAATAGGATATTCTAGTCAATGCGAGTTCCATTATATGTATTAACACATTGATTGCTGGGATCAATATAACATAGAAATTAAACAGAAATAAAAGTATTTTATATTGCAGATTTGCGAGCTTGAGAATGTTGTGCCTTTAATTGAAAATACAGTAGTGTGTTTATATTTTCATTAACAGAGCTACGGATAGGACTTTAACCCTTGTTGGTCCTCTCTAGTACCTGTTGGCTTTTTGGCTCAATTTGCGTGTTACGGGGTTGAACACCAGTGGATTCATAGTAATTTAATTGCAATTTTCGAACGTAACAGTTACGGCCTTGACAGATCAAAGGATTTTTTGGCCGCAAAGCTAAAATTTCGGCATCTGTTAGGGGTTTCCCGCCTGTAACCCGCAGATCATTAGCGGGCTACTTTACTGGGCCAATTTAATATCCGTAACGCTTGTGGGCTACGTTACGGGCTACGGTTTTACACGTTGAGGGCATTTAATAGGGCTGTATGTCTGTTAGTGATCTTTGATAACTAGAGTTGTGAACTGTTATAGATTACGTCACTAGTCGCATTATAGATCAGTAAAAGGCAACCTGCTTCTCTCAAACTGTCTCATATACAGCACCTGAGTCCTTCAAAAGACCTCAACTTGTAAACCTATTTTTATTTTACCCAAAACAAAATAGTAAAGTCAATGTAGAAAAGGAATTAATTGGTAATAGGTTTCTTAATAATAAGGAGAAGTATTTAGGAGTGCAGTTGGGTATTGTTTGCTAGTTTTTGAGAGATAAAATGGACTTTGTATTATTGAAAAGTGGCACGCTCTACCACCCCACACCACAGACTGAGGGATGCATATGAAGGACCCGATTCAATTGCCCAATTCGTAAATTTATACACACTTAAAATCACTCTTAATATTTCTACATATTTGGCAAATATTACTTATTGGCACTAATGAATTCTTAAGTCAATAGAATGCAGATAAACATTTAGAAAAAAAACACCAAAGCCAAATGTATGAGTTCAAGGCATTTGCAAGTAGCTAATTGAATAAAGCTAGAAGTGCATGAGGAATGCGGCTCATGAGCATCAATAGATGATGGCATCAGTGGTAGAATCTGAAAATCCTTTGAAAGTTGGAAAATAATATAATCTATTTACTTATGATCATCAATTTGCACTGAAGCTAAAATCTGATAATTAACTGTATCTACTCAATCTACTCAAGTTGGGTATATTTGAAATATAAGGTAAGATTAAATGTGTGTACATTAGATACATTATGATTTTTAGAAAATTCTATTTACATGAACTGTAGTTGAGTCTTTAGTGGTCTTTCTCCTTTCTTCAATGCTCCTGAAAAAAACTATTGCAGCCATAGAAAATAGAAGAAAAAATAATATAATATTACAGGTTCTTTAAAGCCTATGATGAAAACACTATGACTTAAAGAATCACTGTGGTCAATTGTTGTTCTATATGGTCTATTGAATAACAAAACCTGATAAGGTGCAAAATATTGTTGGGAAACAAAAACATATACACAGCTTTTACATTTTTCACTTTTATATGAAATTATTCTTTACTGTGGTCTTCCATTTTCTTTACTAGGCTGCTTCTATGTCAACAGATTGTGTCGTTGTAAACTAATCAGCTTTCCATTCAAGCTAATGAGAGTACACACAGTTGTATGTGCCACCTTCCCATTGTGCAGATAAACAGTAGTACTTCAAATTGGAACTAACTTTGAACTATTTCTTAGTTACTTGTCCAGAATCATATAATTGCTCTCTGAATCATATAAAATGCAGAAAACAAGCACATACATAGTGTAATAGGTATTATATCACATTTATGGTTAGACATAATTTGGCTACATATTTTTTTCTATGCACTTGCTGTTTGTAAACTTACACCCACTGCTATCTTCTTCTGAACCTTAAAGGACATGAACGGTTTATGCATTTTACTAGAATATAACATACCTATGTCTCTCTTTGCTTTTATGTACTTTATTTTATTAAGAAGTGCTTAAAAACTCTGTTATTTTTTTCTGGTTGAAATCTTATCCATATAAATTTTAAATTAAATTTAAAAAAAAAAACTTTATTTCACTCAGAATATAGCTGCAAATTAAAAAAGTCAGCTATTTGACAATATTTTCTTAATAAATATGGACACTTTTTTACATGTACCACTGAAAATAGTATGAAGCCCTAAAAAAACTGTTGATTATCATAGTTATTGCCTAAAATCTTACAAATAGTTCCAAAGTGAAGAGAGAGTCTGAAACATATTCCTTGTGAAATCCATAAACCTTCCATTTCCCTTTACTTCTCTGCTGTCTGAAAGTATTAAAAAACTATTTTACCTTGCGAATGTTTGTGTTTTGGGACTTATTCCAGGAGGCTTGTCTAAATGTTGTCACTCAAAGTATTTTACTCATTACTTCGTCAAGAGTGTATATGAAATTCTTGGTCTGTATTAGAGTTGAGGACATGTTAACCATAAAGTGTACAGAATTTAGAGTAAGTTAGATAAATTCACAGAGGGGATGAAATGTAAGTGGGTGGGAACCAAAATTGAGTTCCCTGTTGGTAAATATATTTAGTTTTTATTTTTGTATACTCATATAATTAGGAGAGCTGAGGATTAGTAGGTAGTGGTGGAGAGAAGAGCATGAAACACAAGAAGTGAAATCCCTGGTGAACATGCTTCATCACCTCATATGCACTTTATTTATTGTTATGACTATATTTAGTTATGTCACATATTTCTAATAGTGTTAACATGCTATGTTGATTTTGATATGTCTTATAAAATGTACCAAAGTCTACTGATTTGATTATTAAATATCAATTTGACGATCCCTAAGTGATGCATGTAGAATAGTCATAAGTAACTACCAACTTGTTTGTCAAAAATGACGGCAATAAAATGTAAAGCCTGACAATTCTGTTTGCCACACAATGCGATGTTCTGCCCCCTCTGAGCACCTTCAGCGGTCATTGCAAGCCTCTCCTCCCGTCTACTACAGCGCTCATTACAGGCCTCGGCAACTTGCAACTTGCAATGTGTCTCTTTCCAGCACCTCCCCCCTGTCCCTTCCCTGTGTCTTTCTCCTCTGTGTCTCTGCTGAATCTTTGCATGGCGTGCATTTATCTTCAAAGTCCCGCGGGCCAGCGTCGTTAGTGTAAGTGTTACTTTCTTTGCCGTTGTGTATTTTCTAAGTCACGCGTGCCTGGCGACATTGGTATAAGTGTTATTGTCTTTGCAGTTGTGTATTACCTAAGTCACGCATGCCTGCGTAAGTCGAGTGTGCCTGGTGTTGTTGGTGTAAGTGTTACGGTCTTTTGCGTTGTGTATTTTCTAAGTTTTGTGTGCCTGGCCTGGCAGAGCCCCGTTCTCATCTTTTTCCAGAATTTTTTTGAATTTTCGTCCGCCATTTTTCCCCCGCTTCAGCGATTTTCGATCGTAAAAAAGGCTAAATATGCCTCAAATTAACTTGCAACCTCACTCACTGGGTCCCTGGCTCACCCCCCCCCCCCCGTGCTGTGTGTGAGTGTGTAAGTGAATTTAAGGCATATTTGTGTGTTTTTGTCATCTTTTCCAGTTCGGTGGTTTGGCCGTTAAAGTCGTATTTTTTGCGAGCTGGTGCTATTATATGTGATTATACATTTATATATCATGTAATTTAATATGGTTTGCTGTAATAAACCACATTATTTGAAGAATATTTGTTGTATAAGACGGTATTTTTTACCAATTTTTTAATTCTAAATAGGGGGACCCTTTTATACACGGAATGTTGTAGTTAGATTCCCTAGTTTGGTACTATAATGCTGCATCTGGGCACTAGATTCAATGCAGGAGAAAAGACACACAATTGGAAATGCATTGGTTCCAATTTGAGTGCATTACACTGTAAGTGTGCATAAAAATGTGTATTTTATAAGTTTTTATTGTGTTATACGTATATTTAAGGTAGATGCAGCATTACAGTGTGAAACACATCGCGAAAGAGCTGATCAGCTTGTGTGTGGCATGTGTGTGATGCTTGTGTGCATATAAATGTGTATTTTATAGGTTTTTATTGTGTTACACATATATTTAAGGGCACTTTCTGTCATGATTTTCACTGATTTCCATACCAGTTCAATATCTTTGTGATCCCGGTGTTAACCGGAAAAATGCAATTGCACATCGCGACTCAGTAATAAGTGATGTGATCACAAGGATATTGAGATGGAATTGAAATCAGTGAAAATGTAATGACAGAAAGTGCCCTTAAATATATGTGTAACAATATAAAAACTTATAAAATTCCCATTTGCATATTTATTTATTTATGAATTTTGGGCTCAAAAAAGAGGGGTCATCTTATACATGTGGGTGTCTTATACACGGAAAAATACAGTATATTTCGCTTATCTAGGATATACATATGTGGAAACACTAACAAGTATATATATACTAGCGAATTGCCCGTCAAAAAATGACGGCAATGGAATTGTAAGGTAGCTAATGTTGTTTTGTGTGTACTACTGAAATATATAATACAAATTAATAACTGAATATACTTAACCTATTTTGAAGCATTGTTGAAGAGCTGCAATCTGTTTTGATGTTGCTGCAGCATTAGTGGTGTGGAGCTGCTGTGTAAGCGTGGTGAATTTGTGCAGGGTTATAGTGTGCGTGCGCGAGACGAAACCGTTAGCGTAGTTGTGTAGTTCCGCATTGTTGTAAAATGGCGGCTAATGTGTGGTATGCGTCTGTAGTGGAATATCCGTAGTTGTTTTGTGGTGTTTTGCGTGTTTCTTGTGGTGTTTTGCGTGTTTAGAGTGCTGTAGCCTCGTTTTCGTTTTGTTCGGCGGCCATTTTTTCTCTCGCTTAGCAAATTTTTTATTATGAGTTAAATGAAGGTGTAACTTCATTTTTTGAGGTCCTGGATGCTCCCTCTTGCTGTAGGTAAGCTTTTTATGTATGTGTTGTGTGTATTTATTGTGTTTTTCATTTTTTCATGTCCGCGGGTTGCGGGCCATTTTTGTGAGTCCGTAATGTGTGTTAACGTGTCTCGTATGTTGTTTGCGTAAAGTTTACGAGGGTTCAGCTACACACATTATATATACACAAATAATACATACACACAATCTACAATATATATAGAGCTGGAAAGCCAAGAGATTATTGGATATTTATTTTTGTAAATAAAAAGCGCATGTAAGAAAATACCAATGTAATGTATCACATTATGGCCCCAGTGATGGCTGGAGATGTGACATCTCAGGGCCCAGCCTGGCACGCCTCACCTGCTCCTGCAGTGCGAGGCCTTTTCCCCTGTGAGGTCCCTCTATCTCACAACCCTCCCCCAGCTCCACTCACCGCTTCCACCCCAGTTTTAATCTTGATGTGCCTGACGCGTGGGTCTGCCATGGTCCTGGAGCTTCACAATAGAGCGACGTCAGTGGCGGGAACAGATGCGCACTGACACAGACGCACAGGGGCTGCAGGCAAGGGCATTGCGAGGGCAAGGGCAGCAGGCAAGGGCATTGCGAGGGCTGCGGGCAAGTGCATTGCGAGGGTTGCGGGCAAGGGCTGTGGGTCTGCCATGGTCCTGGAGCTTCACAATAGAGCGACGTCAGTGGCGGGAACAGATGCGCACTGACACAGACGCACAGGGGCTCCAGGCAAGGGCATTGCGAGGGCTGCGGGCAAGGGCTGCAGGCAAGGGCATTGCGAGGGCTGCGGGCAAGTGCATTGCGAGGGTTGCGGGCAAGGGATGCAGGCAAGGGCCTCAGTTGCTGGGATGGAGCGCCTTCGGCGCTCCATCCCAGCAACTAAGGCCCTTGCCCGCAGCCCTCGCTTCCCAGCAACTGAGGCCCTTGCCCGCAGCCCTCGCTTCGCGAGGGCCGCGGGCTCGCGTAGTGAGCCCACAAGCGTGAGCAACGGCCCGTACGCTCACAATTATATATGTGATATAAATATACAAATCTCTTTGTGGTAGCACTACCATACAAAGTCTAAGATTTTTATATGCTGGAAAGATCTTTATAAACATGAAGGTAAAAGCATAAGTACACATGAGTATGATGTGGGTTCTTCTATATGTTTTTAAGAATGTTAGCTATATGTGTTATTGAAATAAATGTGTATAGGAATTATGATAGCATTGTCTCTGCTGACAAATTATATAAATGGGTTTTGCAGTGAACATAACTGCGACATCATACATTTTGATTAGTTGTAATTTACATGATGTCTCTGCTTGATACCTAAACCCCATACTGTTTTATCTACTTCACCAGCATTGTGGATCATTTACAGTCAACTATGATGTCTGTTTATCAAGCACACAAAAATTACCAGACAGCATATGGGTTATTTAATATTTTTGCATATCTGTCAAACTGAAAAACTTCTTCTCACTTGATACGTTTGACATGCACATTTTGCCTCATCTCATGCTCAAGTATTCTTTTAATAATTCCCGTAAATTGAGTTTCAGTTTACAAGAGTATGCAATTAGTATACCATTTATATGTATTAATAATAATAGTCCAAAATATGTAAAAAAAATAATGACTATTAGAATAGTAAGTGAAGTTGAAGAGGGATTGAAAGTGAAATGCATGTAGTGTTGAAAATGCACAAGGATGGAAAAGCAATTACATTTGATTCCACCCCAATGCTGACACAGGTCCATAAGAACAATGGTCTAATGAACCTAAATGGTTCCTCCTAAATGGTTCCTTTGATAAGACAAAGCAATTGTTTTGCTCAATTTCCCACTACAATGCACCATAAAGTAAGTCAAGCAGCAGAGCAGGTATACATGCCCCTTTGCACTACTGATATTTCGAAACATTACATGCCTTTGTCAAGGGGTGAAGTATTAAAGCCACTAGTTCATATTTATACTATTGTGATTACAGTATCAGTGCGATAACCTAGTTAATTGATCCATAATAACAAAGTAGTAAATAATGAGATCTATGTTATATCCAGTATATTCCCTGCACATATTGCACATATTTGTACAGTGTTTTTAGCAATGTTTCAGTTTAGTTCCTGATTTCAATGGACCTTTCATTGATAATAGTAGTAGTGTATATTGTCATTGTGGTGCAAACCATTTTTGTATAGCACTATGCCAAAAATATCCTATGTTTTTTGTAGGTAGTCTTTCCAGTAGGTGATCAGTTTCTCCTTTTACCTAGGATCTCTGTTTCCTACTATTTGTTGGTTAGCATGCTGTAGCCAGATATGGGGCTTCAACTAGTGGGCCTTCCAGGTAGGAGGATCCACCAATGTCATAGGCCTGCTCTACACTCTAACTATGGTTTTCTGTGCCTGTGCGCCATTTGGCCAAGATGCCAATATATGTGAAGTATAAATTACCTATGTTTCTACTAATTGTTCATTATAAATTACAGTAACTAACTGTTTTATATTGGGATGTGGTTTAGTAGGCACTCGCCACATTATGATTCAGATTGATGATTCTAAAGTGAAGTGACCTTGCAAAGTTTGCTATTAAGCAATGGGCCATAAACCTGCAATTTTTGTAAAAAGGTATCAGGCTATATACTTTTCTTTCACAAGCAATATTAGAGCAAGGAAATATTAAAACATAACTGTGATGCTATATATACGTGGGTAGCTGGGGGTCTACAGAACCTGCAATACCCTTCAGGAGCTGGCAGAAACAGATACGCAGAACCTTTCAGGCTTTAATGAGGGAATAAGGAATAAAATAGGTGAATATAGCTGTACATATGCTTCTAGAGGGAGAGAAGCGGGTTAGTAACAGATTTGTGATAATTTATTAAGGGAGATGAAAGTATATTTATATGTGTAGGTTTTTTTCACAGGATTTTAAGGACTGGGTCTCTGAAGTCCCTAATGTTAACCCTCTAGAGGGTGGGTCTCTGTAGACCTATTTGCTATTCCCTGAAGGAAGTATTATAGGGTCTATATGTTCCATCTGACTGAACGATATCAGGGACATGAGCTGCATTCTCTTTCTCAGTTACCTTGGTGCAGTAAGAATAAAATTACAGAGATGGATGGAAGTACAGAAACTATATTTCCCTCCTATTATGCACGATAGGTACCGCCCCCTGCTATGTGCCCAGGACACCAGCCATCAAATATACCAGTACTCAATACAGTATCCCTCATTTATGCTAGATTCATTTGTATTTGATTAATTATGGGCCTGGGGAAGCATGCAACAATAAACCTAGAATAGAGGACACCTCCTTTAAATAGGAACAAAGATGAAAGCTTTCTCAGTTCTTGTGCGAAAAAAGTAATTATTGTGGGATCAACCTGTCAATGAGGGACACGTCCTGTTTTGTGTGTGGGTCCTTTGTGGGTCTATGTCTCTTATATGGTTTTTGTCCTCAGAAAGTAGATAAATGGACATACAGAGGAATGTATTTTGGGCTGTCCTTCCTGTAGCATCAGAATAACAAGTCTCTTGTTTTTTTTTTATAAAGCAAATCATCCTTCGTGTTTCCATTGCCATAGAAAGTATTAAAAAATAGAACAAAATGCAAAGGAAAATCCTCATATATAACACAGAAATATATACAAATTGACCCTTTCCTGGTACAGTCAACAAGCAGTAACATAAATGATTTATTAATGTGACTGATTTGAGCCTACCCAGCATCAGTAATAAATTACCAGGACGACTTTCTAAGGATCCATTTTACAAGCAGAGTGCATCATTACTCAGTGTTTCGGGCTTATTATATTTTCCATGTGTAGAGGAACCCTTAACAAATATTATTTTACATCAGGTATGAACGTATCATGCTCAGTTTCATGAATCTATTGGATGTCATACATTTCTAAGATAAAGTGTAACCGGTGGATCTGCAAGAACACTTTGTGAAAATAAGGTGTGTGAAGTTCATCTTATAAATTGCAGCATTAATCAGCTGATTATTATATATTCCAACTATCAACCTTATTAGTGACCCTTTCTGCACATCCACTTAGACTTTAATAACTCAATATAATTATAATTTCTTGATAGTGGTTTTATCCAGTCTGGTTATTTTCTGCCCTAATATGTTTCTTCCAAAGCAAGTGTCTTTAATCCCATTCTGCTTATCTTTTCTACTTAAACATTGTAGGCCTCATTCAATTGCAATTTGGTCAATTGAATAGGGCTCTAAATAAGCACATAGCATATTTTTTTTAAACGTTTTTAGTTAGTGAGCATCTATCCAAAAGCAAGGTTTTCTCTAACTAAAAACATCTTTAAAAAAAATATGCTCTGTGCTTATTTAGAGCCCTATTCAATTGGCCAAATCGCAATTGAATGAGGGCCAGTGAATGCTGGACCATAAGGGCCTCATTCAATTGTGATTTGGCTAATTGAATAGGGCTCTAAATAAGCACACAGCATATTTATTTTAAAGAAGTTTTTAGTTAGTAAACATCTATCCAAAAGCAAGGTTTTCACTAACTAAAAATTCTTAAAAAAAATATGCTATGTGCTTATATAGAGCCCTATTCAATTGGCCAAATTGCAATTGAATGAGGCCCTAAGAGTGCCCATTTACAATGGAACTGGGATAATACTTTGCTTTTAGTGTTTTCGGTTTATAATTATTTTAAATCTAAAGCATGAAAGGAAAGTTTAAACACTAAAAATATACATGGGATGGAGAAGTATATTTTTGGACAGAACATGTAGGGATAGTGATATTATAATAATAATACAGTTCAGAATATGTATGGGTTTTAACAAAAGTTCCTTCTAAGGATGATAGAATGTGTACCTCTGTACATTATTTATTAATATACATGTCTGAAAAGCCATTAATCCATTCAACACAAGAAAACAACATTTTTACAGATATATAAAGTACTAGTAATGCCTTGAATTAGTTAATTAAAATTGACTTTTAAACATTTCAAGGTGTACAATTATTTTTTCGACTCATTACAAATATAACCTTCTGTCCTATTTTAAATGCTATATTTAATTTTCTTTTTTATTTAGTGTAAAAATAAGATACAAATATTTATGTTATTTTGTTAACTGAATCAGTCATGCTGGGGGCAAATACCGATTTATGGCACTGTGCATTCTAACTAATAAAACGTTTCTAACGTGGCTACAAAGAGCATGATATATAGGGATATATTTATGTAAGATAGCCTTAAAATAATTAGTGGGAAATATCGGCACATATACAGGATGTGGTGTTATTCAAATACCAAATATATATCCTATGTGTAACTACTCTCTTAAGTAAGAAATATATACATATATATATATATATATATATATATATATATATATATATATATATATACCTATCTACTTCTGACAGCTTATAGTACAAAAGAGACTAAGAGCTGGGATGATTCACTTATTTTAGTGTATCAACACTAATTTAAAAACAGTCATCACAAGATTAGGGCCCCCATTCAATTGAGGTTTTGAACGATCTGCTAGCACGTAAGTTGCAAGTAAATTTTCTATTCAATTTGTGCTTTTTTTCTGGGCTCTATAACGAGTTATGGCCTTGAAAAAATGGTGATGGCTAAACCCATAACTTACAGCCTACTGAAGCATTTGATCTTTTACTTTCAAAAGAGTTACGGTGGCTATCGCTATTCAATTGCTCAATTTCTGCAAGCCCGCAAATGTTTTCACACCCGTAAATGGCAAAAGAAGGAGAAAACCCTATGAATGCTAGAGAGAACCCGCATGGGGGTTAAACACCTATTTGTAGCACTGTAAAAACAAATAAATAATCAATACTGCACTGTAAATAATGAAGAAAGCAATAAAAGACATTAGAATTAATTGCACAACAGTCTCAAGCTCGCAAATCGGCAGGAAATTACATTTATTTTTAGTTTTCATTTTGGGGCTAAATCGATCTCGGGTATCAATGAGTTAATACATATCGGGCCACCCATATGGACTAGAATTGTATTGGCATTGATATTCATAATTCAGTGTTTTGGGGGTTTGCAAATCTGTTCTCATATCGGACCCAGGAACCTGATTGATAGACATGTAACCTCCATGTTTTACTGCCATAATATTGATGGTCTCATTTTCTATTGGCTTATTCGAAATGGGAGGTTACAGGCTTGCTTAATTGATCATGTTCCCACCCTGAACTGCTACGAACCAGTGCATGGTTTACAGTTTTAGCTTTGGGACAGTAACTTGCGGGCTTGATCAATTGAATAGCATTGCAATCAGAGCCAAACTGAAGCCCGCAGCACACCCGCAGACATACGGCCTACAGTGATCGAGTTACGAGCTTGGAAGTGAATGTGGCTCTAGGTTACTATATATACTCAGCCAAAAATAGATTTTTGTTAGATTTATGTGCTTTTATGTACATTGCCAATACACAAGAATACAAGTATCCAAATGGATTAAATTTACAAATACATCAATATTTTTACCCACATCATTAGTGTATGATTTTAATCAGCTTTATATTTTAAAATAGTAAATAAAGGTTATGTTTTAAAATCATTCCCTCAAGGCTGTGAGTGCACTAACTGAAAGGATTATTCATTCTTTATTTTTGGACTCTAACTATAATAAGTTAAATCCTGGCAGCACCGGTAAATACAGATAATACCAAAGACTAAATTGAGGGTAATGTAAAGATTACCATTTTTGTAATTTAATCATTGACTCTTTGATCCACCAAAACAAAGTCATGTAACAAGGTAACAAATGGTCTAAGCTTATACAACTGCAAAAGCAAAAAAGACAGTGACCTAGATGTAGTGCTGGAGGACCTATAGAGACTTCTAGGAGAACCTCTACATATATAATAATTCTTATAATACAATTATTATTGTTTATTTGTAACTCACCAATATATATTCTCTTGCGTTATACATTTAAATACAAGACAAAAACTATTTTAACACAATAGTGGAGAGCCCTTTGAGCTTAGAATCAAGTGTGAATAGTCCTTCCCCAAAAGCACCTTACAAGATTGGAAACACAATGTAGCACATGTACAGTACTAATATCTGAAATATCTAAAACATCATTAAAAATGCAAACTTTTAATATGTAAGCAATGCATTTTTTCATTTCTATAGTATGTTTTTCAGGTGCATCTAATCACAGGCTGTACAGGCATCCTATAGTTTTCCATGTGACTCTAACTCATCTTTAAAGGCATATCTAAGTTTCCTGGATTATAAAAACATTTTGTTCATGAAAAAATATCAAAATAAACATTCAAACACTTACCTTGAAGGTAGCAAAATGTCTTGACAGTTGAAAATTAGGTTTAAGAACCTCTCCAAACCCAGACTAAATTAGCATAAAATAAAAAAATTGTTATGGTCAATCAGGAGGAAGCAGAGGTTGAAACATTTGTATCACAATCTGGGGTTGCTGTCTGTGCCGCAAAGCAGCCTGGGGTATGTAGTCTAGCACTATAGAAAGTGCTATGTATTTTCAAATAAGAATCTGTCTGTGCAGTACATTCACACTAGATTACAACCCTGAAGGTTGCCTGTTCCATGCATCAACTGCTGCTACTGCTGCTTGTGTTTTTTCTCTCTGTCCTTGTCTCATTGTGGAAAATTTCAGCTGTGACCCCACCAATCATGTGACTGGCAGCTCTTCCTTTGGGGGTCACAACCTGTACCTAGCTGCTCTGCAGCTGGGTATACTTCATGTAAGCTTCCTAGGGGTGTGCAAATCCAGACAGCAGTATCCAGCATATAAATATGTAAGTACATTCAACTTTTCAATATTATACATATTTTTCTATTAATTAGTGGCTGTTTTTTAGGAAACTCAGGAAACTTCCCTATACCTTTAAGAGGAAGTGAATAGCTTCTGTACAACTTTTATAATGTTTAAAGCATGTTGTTTTAAATGCATGGCAAATACAATATATATACCTTTTACTTTAAAATACAACTTATTACTGTATTACATACATTTTGCTCTGGTCTGTGATGTAAAGAGCAAACAGTATAGGCAAACTGTTCAATATTTGCCAATGGGCCTGCACAAACCTTTGCACAATTTACTGATGGAAGTGAATAGAAAAGGAGGGAATTCTAATTAGCTGATTATAATAAATGAAATAAACTAGCTTTAATGTAACTTTTATAGTTGATAGCACTAATGTTTACAAAGTGCAGAAAAATATTTCAACTGTAGCTTCAAAAATGTTTTAGCCGAAGGTTAATTACATACCTATAAACTAAACAATTATAAATCGTTTTCCTCTCCTCTCTTTAGAAAGAGATTTTTTTGTGTGATCAGGCCAGGAAAACCAGTCATTTTGTTATTTTATATTTATAAAGATATATAATGTAAAAACGCTTGTCACTATTTCAAAATACATTGCATTACATGATAATAAAGAGGGCTTGCATAAAATATTTTGTTTAGTAATATACACAAATTTACATGTCCTACAATTTATACAGAGTAATGAATTATATTTACTACAAGGGGCCTTTAACAGAATCATTCAGCAAAGATAAAGAGGTTAATCCTACCCTGTAAATTACTATTGCATGTTTCCTTTTGATCCCTTTTCACCAAGCTCCAAATTAAAAAGCATTGTGAATATTTTAGATTTTTTGAATAGCTTGTCTACACTGTTGTCCATTTGAAAATGTCAATACTTTTATAGTAAAAGAAACCACAGTCCTTTCCCTCTTCAAATTCGCCAAAAATGCACCAGCAGTGGCAGCAGATGCCGCTGCCGATTTTAAGTGTCCATACTATAAAGTTAGGGTTAGGTGAACTTTCAGGGTTAGGGTGAGGGTTAGGGTAACCTTCTAAGGTTACAACTTGTGTGAAAAATCGGCAGGGCTGCAAAATATCCACAGCGCCATCTAGCGGGCTACTTGCTCGCACTGCAGCTGTCAGTGCTGGCGAATTTACAACGGGATAGATCTGAAACCACTTTGTAATAAAAATGCAATTATTATATTTAGTAACTATTAACTAAATTGTGTGCATTTAAACGTTTTATTTTGAAGTATGTTTAGCAGTGTGTTATTGAATTATTTTTAAAACATGTGTAAGAAGTTATTTAGAGGCAGAATTTAACAGCAGAGAAATATTACTGATTTATCTATTCAGTAATGGAGCAATGAGGCCCCCAGTGAAAAATATTTTGCTCTATGTTTCCTGGATGTTCCATGGCAGCACCAAGGTACGGACTTTAGATCCTCACTTCTGTGCAGGACCGTAACATACTTTTCTTCTCTATGTAAGGTGCATCCTTCATGTGTATGGCAGTCCTGTTCCATGGCAGTACTAGGCATTTATAGGTATTTGATGTTCCGTGGACTCACCTGGTCCTTTTTTCATTGGAGGTCATCGCAGGGAGAGTTGTCCTCTCTGTTCCTTGTTATGAGTCCACCTGAGACCTCATATTGAGCTTTCCACAGTCATTCTCCAGGATATATCTCTATGTGTTATATGGCTATGTTTTTATAAACAAAAACAAAACTAGAGAACAAATTAACCTTAATAGGTTAGTTATCTGGAGATGATAATCCAAACTAAGAGCAGCCTCTTTTAGCTCACTGTGCCCTTCACAGGAAGAAATATCCTGTAGTATATCAGTCTGGTCTCACTCAAAACAGTGATCCAGCCCTGAAATGCAAAGAGGGGATCTATCCCTCTTTGCCTACGCATTTCTTCTGCAGCACTGACAGCTGCAGTTACAGGTGCCATCCGCCAGAAGGCGCTGTGAGTTTTCGGGCACCATCAAGTTCCAGGTAAGGCAAAGAACTATTCTCCCCTCCGACGTGGCGCTGAATCGATGGCGCTGAATCAACAGCGAGGCCATCGCTATGTTCGGCGTGGGCACTTGGCCCCCCAGGGCCTCGGGCACTCCTCTAATAGCTCAAAGCCTCTTCTTTCGGCGCGCCTTATATGCTAAAATCAACAGTGCCATCTGTCAGCCGGAGGTGGAACTGCAGCTGTCAGATTTTGAGACGGTGAAGAGGAAAAGGACCCAAAGAGGAGAAACAGTAAACCCCATATGTACGTTTCAGCCTTAGTTGGGTCTCAGTAGGGTCATTTGCATAAGCAAAAATAAATATTGAGATGCCAATCAGACAATGAACTTACTAACCAACTAACTAACTAAATTAATATTTTATGAATAACATTTTGTGTTAATAGATGCAAATAAGGTATCTTAGACCAGATACAGAATTCCCTCTGAAGGTTTTATAGGAATTTCACTGGAATCTGGAAATACGATTTATCAGGCTATTCAAAGGTAGATAAATCCTTCAATCAAAAATTAGATGTAGTAGTGAAGTTGCCGGCAGAGGAGGACCTGCTAGGACTGTGTAATATCGCTGGACCACTTCCCTTGACACTGTGGGAGAGAGCACACTGTGTGTAGGGGAGGGAAACAGAGCACACAGATACAACCTGTCTAATTCACCCTGTCAGATCCTGTGTGGTACAGAAGGAGATCCAATAGCACTGCTCACACTGACCGGAGTCTAAGCAGAATGGTGGAATGTCACTGGGCGGGTTCAGCTCTTCAATATACAGTATGCACAGGAGTCACTCATTTGCATATTGAGCCACACTCTGACATCAGATGGAAGCTGACATAAATGGTAATATATTTTAAACCACTCAGAGTAGACCGATGTTTTAAAGGGACATGCATATAGATGTGGGGACTGTCTATCTATTAAAAACATGTTGTTTGTGTCATGATTGAGTCCCTTTAAAGAATCTTAAACATTGGCTATATGTTGATCTAGCAGTTTTCTTTACAGTAAATCATTCCTGAAATATTTAGAATTGATTTTGTGACACTGTATGCTAAGAACGCGTGATAAGGGTGGGAGAGGGTGCAGATCTTTATTTTTGCCACTATAGAGACAGACAAGCAAACTCTAATCCTAATTAGCACATAAAACCAGCATGAGTCACTCATTTGCATAATAATAGAGCAACAATAACATGCCATTTTAGCCAGTTTTCATGGTCTTTAAGAATAACCTAAAAAATCACATGGTTTTTGCAATGTTATCCCATACTTCTTTGCAAACAAGTTAAAGCTCCTTCCCCTTGCTTGGGGATCTCCTATGCACAGAACTTTCTAGGTCAGTTCACAGGTTTTCTGTTTGGACTCCAACTCCAAGTCTTTAGTCCTGCTTTTCTGAATCCGATCCTTAGTTGACTAGTATGTGTGCTTTGGATAATTACAATTTGTGATAGTTTGAGCTAGTTTTTATCCCATCTATCTTGACTGAAGCTGCTGTCCCATCTGAAGAGAAGCAGCCCCAAGGCAGGATGCGTCCACCATGCTTCACATTAGGTACAATGTTGTCTTTGAACCAAACATGCCTTTTAGAATTAAGGCCAAAAATTCAACCTTGGTCTCATCAGACCATATGACATTTCCTCATATGGGTGGAGTGATGGAGTGTAATGGACTTGGATATTCTTTTTTATGAGCAATGGCTTTCGTCTTGCCTTCATAACCCATAGCTCTGAAGATGGGAGGTTGTTGTTACATGCAAAGAGCACTCAGTAGTCACGGAAATTCCTGCAGCTCCTTTAATTTTGGTGTAGGCCTCTTGGTAGCCTTCTTGATAAGTTTTCTTCTTGTCTTGTTATCAACTTTGAAGAGTTGTCCTGAGCTTAGCAATGTCCGTGTGGTGTCACACTTTCTCCAATATTCTATTGATGATAGTTTTCACAGTGCTCCAGTATGTTCCATAACTTTGATAATCTTTTATACCCCTCTCCTAATCGGTACCTTTCAACAATAAAATCCTGTAGATGTTTTGTGTGGACCATGACTGTCCCAGTAGGATGTAACCGCAAAAGTTTCAATGAAATCCTTCAGGAATAGCTGATTTTTTATTTAGGCTTAGTCAGATTCACGTTCATTGATTGTAGGTAGTGATGTCGCGAACATAAAATTTTCGGTTCGCGAACCGCGAACACGAACCCCCGCAAATGTTCTCGAACCGGCGAACCCGGCGAACCGCCATAGACTTCAATGGGTAGGCGGATTTTAAAACCTGCAGGGACTCTTTCTGGCCACAATAGTGATGGAAAAGTTGTTTTAAGGGGACTAACACCTGGACTGTGGCATGCCGGAGGGGGATCCAAGTCAAAACTTCCACGGAAAATTACAAAGTTGATGAAGAGTCTGGTTTTAATCCATAAAGGGCATAAATAACCTAACATCCCCCTCCATCATCATCCTCCCCTGTATCTCTTTACCCCCTCCCTCATCATCCTCCCCCGTGTCTCTTTCTTCCCTTCCTCATCACCCTCCCTGTGTCTCATCCCCCCTCCCTCATCATCCTCTCTCCTCCCTCATCATCCTCCCTTGTATCTCTTTACCCCCTCCCTCATCATCCTCCCCTGTGTCTCTTCCCCCCTCCATCATCATCCTCCCCTGTGTCTCTTTCCGCCCTTCCTCATCACCCTCCCCTGTGTCTCATCCCCCCTCCCTCATCATCCTCCCACCTCCCTCATCATCCTCCCCTGTATCTCTTTACCCCCTCCCTAATCATCCTCCCCTGTGTCTATTTCCCCCCTTCCTTATCATCCTCCCCTGTGTCTCTTTTCCCCCTCCCTCATCCTCTTCCCCTGTGTCTCTTCCCCCCTCCCTCATCATCCTCCCCTGTGTCTCTTTCCCCCCTTCCTCATCACCCCCCTGTATCTCTTTACCCCCTCCCTCATCATCCTCCCCTGTGTCCCTTCCCCCCTCCATCATCATCCTCCCCTGTGTCTCTTCCCCCCTCCCTCATCATCCTCCCCTGTGTCTCTTCCCCACTCCCTCATCATCCTTCCACCTCCCTCATCATCCTCCCCTGTATCTCTTTACCCCCTCCCTCATCATCCTCCCCTGTGTCTCTTCCCCCCTCCATCATCATCCTCTCCTGTGTCTCTTTCCCCCCTCCCTCATCATCCTCCCCTGTGTCTATTTTTCCCCTCCCTCATCATCTTCCCCTGTGCCTCTTCCCCCCTCCCTCATCATCCTCCCCTGTGTCTCTTTCCCCCCTTCCTCATCACCCTCCCCTGTATCTCTTTACCCCCTCCCTCATCATCCTCCCCTGTGTCTGTTTCCCCCCTCCCACATCATCCTCCCCTGTGTCTCTTCCCCCCTCCCTCATCATCCTCCCACCTCCCTCATCATCCTCCCCTGTATCTCTTTACCCCCCTCCATCATCATCCTCTCCTGTGTCTCTTTCCACCCTCGCTCATCATCCTCCCCTGTGTCTCTTTTCCCCCTCCCTCATCATCTTCCCCTGTGTCTCTTCCCCCCCTCCCTCATCATCCTGCCCTGTGTCTCTTTCCCCCGTTCCTCATCACCCTCCCCTGTGTCTCATCCCCCCTCCCTCATCATCCTCCCACCTCCCTCATCATCCTCCCCTGTATCTCTTTACCCCCTCCCTCATCATCCTCCCCTGTGTCTCTTCCCCCCTCCATCATCATCCTCCCCTGTGTCTCTTCCCCCCTCCCTCATCATCCTCCCCTGTGTCTCTTCCCCCCTCCCTCATCATCCTCCCCAGTCCCTTGATGATAAGGGGGGGGGAAGAGACACAGGGATAAGTGTGAGGGGTGTTACGGTGAGGGGAGTTAGGGCTAAGTGTGAGGGGTGTTAGGGTGTGGGGTGTTAGGGATAAGTGTAAGGGGTGTTAGGGTGAGGCATGTTAGGAATAAGTGTGAGGGGTGTTAGGTCTTAGGGATAAGTGTGAGAATGTTAGGGTTAGGTGTTAGGTTGATGGGTGTTATGGATAAGTGTGAGGGGTGTTAGGGTTAGGGTAAGGGGTGTTAGGGATAAGTGTGATGGGTGTTAGGGTAAGGGATGTTAAGGATAGGTGATGTTAGGTAAGGGCTGTTAGGGATAAGTGTAAGGGGGTATTAGGGTTAGGTGTTAGGGTGAGGGGTGTTAGGGATAAGTGTGGGGGGTGTTAGGTCTTAGGGATAAGTGTGAGAATTTTAGGGTTAGGTGTTATGGATAAGTGTGAGGGATGTTAGGGTTAGGGTAAGGGGTGTTAGGGATAAGTGTGATGGGTGTTAGGGTAAGGGATGTTAGGGTTAGGTGTTAGGGTAAGGGCTGTTAGGGAAAAATGTAAGGGGGTATTAAGGTTAGGTGTTAGGGTAAGGGCTGTTAGGGATAAGTGTAAGGGGGTATTAGGGTTGAGTGTTATGTTGAGGAGTGTTAGGGATAAGTGTGAGGGGTTTTTGTGTAAGGGGTGTTAGGGATAAGTGTGAGGGGTGTTAGGATTAGGTGTTAGGGTGAGGGGTGTTAAGGATAAGTGTAAGGGGTGTTAGGGTGAGGCATGTTAGGAATATGTGTGAGGGGTGTTAGGTCTTAGGGATAAGTGTGAGGGGTTTTAGGGTTAGGTGTTAGGTTGATGGGTGTTATGGATAAGTGTGAGGGGTGTTAGGGTTGGGTGCTAAGGTAAGGGGAGGATGATGATAAGGGGGGGAAGAGACACAGGGGTGTCCTTGCAGCAGAGATCAAAAGAGTCCTTCAGGACTGTATTGCACACTGTGTACAGTAGCCTAGCTATGGTTTTCCCTATTGATGCAGTATCACCTACATTCAGCCTCCTCTCAGTAAGACTGCAAGTTAGTTATGATTCCAAAATGGCTGCTGTCCATGAGTTAGAAGGGTCTGGAAGGCAGGGTATGATGCTGATTGGCTGGAATGTGTCTGCTGACTGTGAGTTGCAGGGTGAAAGTTTGCTCAATGATAAAGTATAGGGGGCGGGTCGAATATTGCATATGTTCGCAGTTCGCCGCGAACGCGAACATGCTATGTTCACCGGGCACATTCCGCTGGCGAACTATTCGCGACATCTCTAATTGTAGGTGTATGCTTAGCTTTGGACATGATTTTGAATGTGAATATAATATGAACACAGCAACAACCCCAGTATAAAGTGTGTGTACACCCATGCAACCTGGGTGTGTGCAGGAGATTTTTTAATTTCAAATATTTTTCCTGATAAATATATATTTGTTTTTCTCTTTCATTTTAATGGTTGCAAGTTCATATTAAAATTAAAAATGCTGATTTAAGGCTTTACATTACAAAAACCTGCAATTTCAATAATGGTATGTATAATTTTAATATCCATAATAGATAGTCCAGTGCAATTTGGAGTTATGAACTCTCCCTGTATGGGTTAGGTGGGGCCATACAGATTCTTAAAAGTAACAAAAAACTGAGTTACTACAGAAACAATCAATGTGGTTTAACAATGTGATATGCCAGGTTGGTACAATAGTTTGGTCTTCTATATAGTAATTAGATTTTCATGTGAGATGAGCTAGTTTAGTTCTTGTATAGGTGTTCCGGGAAGAATTTAGTTTAGTGTTAGGGCATTCCTGAACAATGAGAAGATTGGGCCCCGCTAAGACCTAGAACACAAACGTATATATATATATATATATATATATATATACATCATACCAGTGTCATCTAGGGTTTAGACTTCTATATTGAGAATCAAATCATACAATATAATACTTAATAGGAGTTATATACTTACCCGAAGGTGGGGGAAAAGGCGAGAAGTCTAAGCAGTTAAGAACAGGAAATATTCCTAAAACTAATATTTTTAAAATGAGAGTCTGAGTCAATGCTGAACCGTTGGTTTGAAACATTTAACTTTATATCATACAATAAAGCTATTTGTTCCATTCATGTTATATAATATTGCCATGTGTTAACCTGTTTCATTATATAATATTTAGCATTACCAACAGCTTAAATGCTGAATAGGAGGTTAAACATCTAACACTATGAGCCCCATTAAATTTCTAGGATTTAGAAAGCGGAAGTAAAGGAGCCTGCAAGAGTTACTGCTATTAAATTTGTCTCTTTCAGCTACCCACAAACAATCTGCAGGTTACAGGCGGAAAAACCCTACGGGCCATCAAAATCTGAACTCCGTCCCAGCTAATCCTTTGATCTGTCAAGCCCGTAAATGTTACTATCGCAAATAGCTATTAAATTGCTGCAAGTCCTCAAGGACGCACTGGCGTTCAAACTTGTAAATGGCAAATGGAGCCAAAAATCCTACGGGTACTAGAGAGGACCCGCAAGGGGGTTAACGTCCTTTCCGTCGCACTGTAAGAGCAAATATAAACACATTACTGTATTTTAAATTAAAGGGTAATTAATGTTAGGTATTAATATTAATAGCACATTATTCTCAAGACTGCAAATTGGCAATAAAAAATAATGTATTTTATGTTTAATTTCTGTGTTATACCTCTGAGTATACCTCTGAAACATTGCACTTATCTGAGTGATTTCTAACAATAAACATGTATATATTTTAGGCTTGTGCGCCATTTTCCTTTTTGTTGTTGAATTTCTACTATTTGTTGCATGCCTAATAATTGAAGTTGGTCAGGTACTGGAGTACTCATCACTAATTGAGTACTTCCTGCAACGAATCACTCTATATGTACCAATGCAACTCGAAAACAGCTTATCATGTTTTTAAAATATTATGTATTTATTTGAATTATGCAAGATTAATTGTAATGAATATATTGAAGAGTTGATAGTCTAACAGCATTACATTAACACATTGGAGCATACATGTGTAAATCACTTGGTTTATACACTTTTGCATGTTATTACTCTAGTGTTTCATTCAAATGTTGGCACTCCGTTAGGTTTATACATCAGTGTATATAAAACAACTTAACATAAAATCCACTACTAGCTGTTGAATTTGCTTTTTTTATTTAACAACTGTAAATAAATGTTAATCTTAGGCTTACTTAGGGATTTGTGTATTCCCTATTGAAGTAAATGTACAATAGCATGGACAATTTATGCACAATTTATAGTATGCCTTTTACAAAAATAGTATAACTTTCACAAACATTGCATGATGTTTGAGGAACACTATTAAATATTATTAAAATAGCATCCACTGTGAAATTGTATTCTACCCAATCAGTTAGCAAATATAACAGTCTTCTATTGTTTACCGTTCCCACCACAAATTCTCATTCATTCACAAACATTTGTCTTGATTACATTCTTGTGAAGATAAGTGAAGTTTCCTAGGATTTTGCTGAACAAATTACTATCTGGTGGGCTATTGATTATGGTGAATGTCCAGCTACTGAATGACTAAACATTATCAATTGGACATTATTAATGACCTGAAACAATACATTTGGTATTATGTCTCATGAGAAAAAAAGAATTAAGGATCTATTTACTCAGCAGTAGTTATATCACTTAAACACTTATCTCTCTGACTATAATGGATTATGACTACAGAGGCATCTGAAAAGTTTTCAAAAATTAAAAGTATAATTAGGATGATGATTTCAATATGATCTAATTTTACTTAGATACAGAAAATTTTACTCTTTGATATATATTTAGGTGATGATTAAATCATATACCTGGTATTATGTTTGATTTAGCACTATATAATCATAATACTTATTTTATTATATTGGTATTTTGAATTATTCCTTATGTTAATTATTATTGTAACCTACAACTAAAGTATGTCCTGTAGATGGTTAAAATAAATATCCAGTTTTTTTTAATGTAAAAATATAAAGCTAGACATATATTTCTTTTTGTTAGATTTTTAATTCACATTTATCACAAAAAGTATTGTTCAGGTTCATAAGATGTTTTAACTCACTAGTATTAAGAAGAGAAAGAAAAGTGGGGTCAAAACAAAAAACAGTAAGCTCCAGTACATTTTAACTTATTAAGACTCACATTAGTTCTAATAAGGTAAAACATATTTAGTTACCTTACATTAAAATAATTTATATTTATTTTCGTGTAACATTATCCTGCAGATGTTGACTGTAGTCATGAAATTAAAAGATGTTTGCTTCTGGGGAGGAAAGCTATGGCAAGCTTAGACAAGCTAATAAAAAGTAAATATATTAAACTATCCACGAAGGTCTGCATAGGTCGAACTATGGTGCTCCCAGTAGTAACATACAGATGTGAGAGCTAGATCATAAAGAAGTCTGAGTGCCGTAGAATTGACGGCTTTGAATTGTGGTGTTGGAGAAGACTGCTTAGAGTCCCTTGGTCTGCAAGAAGATCCAATAAATCAATACTTCAGGAAATCAAGACAGACTGTTCACTAGAAGGTATGATCATGAGGCTAAAGCTCAAATATTTTGGCCATATCATGAGACGGCAGGATTCCCTAGAAAATACTCTGATGCTGGGAAAGTTTGAAGGCACAAGAAGAAGGGGATGATAGAGGTGGAGATGGATAGATGAGGTCACTAAAGTAATGAACATGAACTTGATTGAGCTCAGAGGGCCAGTGACTGAGAGATGCACCTGACATAGAGTGATGGAGAGTTGGACGCAACTGAATGACTAAACAACAACAAACATTATCCTTCAAAACTATTTTAATGGGAGCTGCAAAACCAATTACTGTATATACTCGAGTATAAGCCGAGTTTTTCAGCCCTTTTTTAAGGCTAAAAAGGGCCCCCTCGGCCCCCTTGTGTCTCTCTACCCCCCGTGTCTCTCTACCCCCCTTGTGTCTCTCTAACCTTCCCTTGTGTCTCTCTACCCTCTCGTGTCTCTCTACAACCCTGTGTCTCTTTCCCTTCCCCTCCTCATCCTCAACCGCCCCCTCATTCTAAAACCCCCCTCATACTACCCCCCCTCTCCCCTCACTTACCTGCTCCGGCCTCGGCTTCTTCCGGGTCTTGAAGAGGCGCGCATGTGACATCACATGCGCCACGTCATTAGCATATACCGGGTGCCGGCACACATCAAGACCCGGAAGGAGCGGAGGCCGGAGCAGGTAAGTGAGAGGAGGGGGGGGGGAGCATTTAGAGGGATAGGATGGGGGGGTGGATTGGGTTTAGAATAGGGGGGTTAAGAATGAGGAGGGAGGTTGAGGAGGGAGGTTGAGGAGGGGTTTGAGGATGGGGGGTGGAGGTTGAGGAGGGAGGTTGAGGATGGGGGGTTGAGGATGTGGGGGTTAAGGAGGGAGATTGAGGAGGGGGTTGAGGATGAGGAGGGAGGTTAAGGTAGAGGAGGGAGGTTGAGGAGGGGGTTGAGGATGAGGACGGGGGTTGAGGTTGAGGGGGTTGAGGTTGAGGAGGGGGTTGAGTAGGATGTGGTTTGAGGAGGTGGGGGTTGAGGATGAGGGGGTTGAGGAGGGAGGTTGAGGAGGGGGGTTGAGGAGGGGGGTTGAGGATGGGGGAGTTGAGGTTGAGGAGGGGGGTTGAGGATGGGGGGGTTGAGGTTGAGGAGGGGGTGGAGGATGAGGAGGGAGGTTGAGGATGAGGAGGGGGGTTGAGGGGATTGAGGATGAGGAGGGGGGTTGAGGCTGTGGAGGGGGTTGAGGATGGGGGGTTGAGGATGAGGGGGTTGAGGATGAGGGGGTTGAGGATGAGGGGGTTGAGGAGGAGGGGGTTGAGGAGGAGGGGGTTGAGGAGGAGGAGGGTTGAGAATGGGGGGTTGAGGTTGAGGAGGGGGTCGAGAATGGGGGGGTTGAGGTTGAGGATGGGGGGGTTGAGGTTGAGGAGGGGGTTGAGGATGAGGAGGGAGGTTGAGGATGAGGAGGGAGGTTGAGAAGGGGGTTGAGGATAAGGATGAGGAGGGGGGTTGAGGTTGAGGAGGGAGGATGAGGAGGTGGTTGAGGATGAAGAGGGGGGTTGAGGAGGGAGGTTGAGAATGAGGAGGGGGGAAGAGACACAGGGAAGGGAGAGGGGGAAGAGACACAAGGATGGGAGAGGGGGAAGAGACACTGGGAAAAGGAAAGGGGAGAGGAGACACAGGGAAGGGAGAGGGGAGAAGAGACACTGGAGAGAGAGGGGGACACAGAAGGCACAAAAGGGAGGGACACAGGGGGCAGCGCATTTCTCACCCTCGGCTTATACTCAAGTCACTCATTTTACCCAGTATTTTGGGGTAAAATAGGTGCCTCGGCTTATACTCGGGTCGGCTTATACTCGAGTATATACAGTACTTATCACCCTAAAAAAGGCCTCTTACCTGGTTATGCTTGCATGTTAAAGGCTGTTTTCTCTAATGTCATCTTGATGATGTTGCTCCATAACAGCAGACAAAAATATACCTCTTGATTAATCAGGGTTCAAAGAAGGAAATTCAAGGGATCAAGGAGATGATCAGGAGGCCAAGCTTGGGAGGGTCAGTGTGCATGTGGATTAAGTCACGGGCTCAATTGGGATCAGGGGGTCTAGGGGATATCTGAGGGATCATGGGGGTGTCAGGGAGTCGAGTATAAAGGGGAATGTAGCAATGTGGAGAGATAAAGAAGAGAGAGAAGAAAATATAACGGAAGAAAGGGGCAATTGGGGAGATATGGGGAGAGATCGAGGGTAGAGACCGAGATATAAGGAGAGATATTCTTTTATTTAATATGACTAATCCATACATGTTTAATGGACACAAATGTTTTTACTTGAATGATATAAAGGTGCTAAAGCTCAAGTTGAGATCCTGGATTCAGCCTTTTAATCAGTGTTGCTTTTATCAAAGTGTATATTGGATTCAATATAGCATAGCAGGCAATATGGAACACCAGGCAGGTGTATTATAGAGAAATCTTTCATGAAACTTGGTTTTGGTATGTCAAAGCATTAGTTTTTATAATTGTTCTTCTTTATCCTTTTATAAGAAATAAGAAAAATAAATACATTTAGTACATTTTTATTTGGATCAATGTAACCCCTGATATGAACAAAGCTAGTCTTCAAATTGTGAGCTTTATTGCCAATGATTTTTAGCAGTGTAGCCCAATGTGTCCATCTAGGGATTTTTTTTCTTATGGCATTACAGATAATTACACCCTCAAAGATGATGATTGGTTAATTTTGCTTATTACTGCTCCTTAAATTGTAAATCGTATTATTTGTATGTTCATTGTTTATTCTGATGATATTATAATCCAACCAGTATTTATTTTATTTTGGGAATTTTTGTATAATTTAAAATCAGTTTAACCGGGATAAATATATCTATACCAATTTTGTATGATGATGAACTATAGATGATACTTTAATTTGATACATCTTGCTTCTTGCTTCACAATAAAGCTAATATTAAAGAAAATACATTAACACCTTTTTTCAATATAGTTAGCGGGAATACTGGGTAAGTTTGGCCTTGGGGTACAAAATGAGAGCAGGTCAAAGATAACTAGAATTCTGTCAATATAATTCTCTGATCATATTAACACTCCCTCCCAACAGCCTCTGGGTTTGATTTGGTGGAGGCATACCAGCTGACGGAGGAGGCATGGAGGGGCATAAACCGGTTCCTTCTTCGATTCTTCTGCCTCAACCTGGGCTACTGCCCCTACCTAAGTCTCTATGGATAAACTGGACCTCCTGGGTGCTGAAATGAGAGAACAATAATATCTGAGTTAATAACATTGTGTGATCATTTTATCTCTATGTGTTCCTAAGTATCATGTCATGATGTTTTCAACCTGGATAGTTAAATCAATTGCCATTGTAAGGAGTTATTATTTGCTACAAATGATCATTCATGTGTATTAAGAGCTTGGTTTGTACAGGCTCATATCAAAACAATAAATTCTGCTGGGGTCTGCCCTCTGCAACTAATGAATACACATTCTATGATAAACTTACTGTGCAATGTGTCCTAATAACTAATCTTAACTATAAGCCCCATTAAATTCAAAGCCCGTAGCGGCAACGGCACACCCGCAAAGCAAGCAGGCTTAAAATGTGTCTGCCTTACAGAGCTATTAAATTGAACCATACCGTGAGTTACGGGCCTTAGACGCAAGCCCATAAACCCTATCCGTGCCCTCAAGCCGTTAAGGGTCGGGCCGAGACATGATCGCTCGTAACTGTCCAAACCCGTAACCACGTAGTTTGAGGCAGGCCTAACAGCCAATAGAAAGCAGGGAACAGCAATTAACGCTGCAGGAAGGGGTTTTAAAGGGCTGCACGTGCAACTGGTGGTGTGCCTGCAGCCAACATCACATACTGTTGATGAATTCAGACCCTAAGGGAGTGGATTGAGCCAGCCGCAGTGGTGGGCCTACCAGGACAGGTGGACACAGGTGTGCCGAGAACCATGCAAAGTGAGTATCATATCACACCACACACATTGGTGTATGAACTTGTGGGGAGGGGGATTTGGGGTGGACAAATACCCCACAGATATCATGATGTTTGTATGTATGTATAAGTAAGCTTTTACTCTGGCTGGTGCATGCAATGAGCTGATTCCCCTTGGATTATTCTGGCTCCTACACCCCTGCCCACACTCATAGATAACTGACATACAATAGCACTGTAAGCCCTATGGTTATGCCTGAAGATATATGGGGCATCAATAACCATGTAAATCCTGGTAGCAAACATATCATTTTTATAATTTGTATCAATGAAATATCTGGCCAATACCTGTAGTTCAAACTGATTCTGAGTACAATTTGCTATTAGATCAAGATTGATTTAACATTCAAAAGAGAGTACATGTCTGGGTTTGCGCACTGCAGCATATGTAGATACAGAATCTGTAGGACTTCGTGTGTGTGTTAAATACTCTCCTAACCTGGACCATGTCTTAGCTGGATATTAACAACTATTGCTGGAAACATGTCACAGATTGGTCAGTCTCACACACTGCACACCATATCCAGCAGAGCACGTGTCTGATGCACATGATCTACAATGCTCATTATGCAGGCCGTGGTTCATCTGTGAACCACAGTCAATTACAGGTGACCATGATATCAAAGATATGGAAACACATAGCTGTCACTTGTGTAGGGAAAGCAACTCAAATATATTTGTTCTACCATTTCAGTACCCAGAAGGACAGGGCCAACCACAGATTAACAGGGGGAGGCTCCCCTGGAGGTGGGAGTGGTTGACAAAGAAGGCCAGGATATTCCAGAGGGCCCGGACCGTCCACACAAGCTGGCCAGTCACATTCACCGGCATATCAGGAGTTGGAGTCACTGCCTGGGTCCCTTCTACCAGCCATGTCATGGCCCCAGCCATCATCACAGCTGCCACCTGCTCAAACGACATTGCAGTCATGGCAGGCCACAAACACTCCCACACAATGGACTCCCCCAACATGGCCATCCACACAATGGGCTCCCCCAACATGGCCACCCAAACAATGGACTCTCCCAACATGGCCCAACACCCCAGACCTCCTGCTGATACCTCAGGCCCTGCTGCTGACACCTCAGGTCCTGCTGCCAACACCTCAGACCCTGCTGCCAACACCTCAGGCCCTGCTGCTTTCACCTCTGGCCCTGCTGCCGTCGCTTCAGGCCCTGCTGCAATTGCCTCAGGCCCTGCTGCCGACACCTTTGACCCCAATGCCGACACCTTTGACCCCAATGCCATCAACATCAGCCACAATGCCATCAACACCACCACCCCTGACATTGAGGGAAATCATGACCCGTTTCATCAGGGAGGGCATGGCACGCAAGAAGCAACAGAATGAGAGGCTCTGGTTGCTCAGAAGTCAGTGTAGGCTCACACACACCCTCCTGGGGAGCACCTGATCGCTCCATTCTGAGGTGAGGAGACACAACCGAAGCATGGAGAGATATGAGACATGGGCTATTCGGGACAGACAGCAACTCATCAAATTAGTCGAATGCCAGCTCATACCTCTCCAGCCTTCGGTTGCTCAACTGCAACCCGAGACATCAGCCTCCTCAGCTGAGCCCTCACCACCATCTCAACCTAATCCCCAGCCACCAAACGTAGTGGCACCCCGGGCTCCTACACCACCAAGATGTGGAAGAGTTTCAACAATTGATGTTCAATGTGGATTGACCTTGAGATGAGGCGTAGTAGTTAAACAGGATATTGTTATGATTGTTTTCTTGTTCTTGTCTTTGTAGGTGTTAATAGCCAAATCCCACGGCCATGAAGACATGTTCTTCATCTTCGAGCAGTACAATACCATCATGTGAGTGAAAACTCAACCCAGTTCCCAACAGGCATTCGATCAGTGTTATTCACCACTTCGACATGGATCTGAAAGGCTATATATGACTACTATCTCTTCACTAATGAACATGACTGGTGTGAGATTCAATTATAATGAATAGTGTCCCGGCTTTAGAGTTGCATGGTCCCATTAGGATTTGCTAATCCAAAGCAGTAGTTATACCTGCATATTTGTTTCATGTCATCCTGTTAACAGTATGAAAGCAGATTAATGTATTTCATGTCATCCAAACAAAATGTATAATTTCCTTGTTTTAGACATTAGTATCAATGTTCATGTGTTTAGGGGTAATGTGAACAGTGTAATCTATCTGGCCTTGATACCACCCATATACCAGTGAGATGTGATATCAGCATGGCACAACTATTCCATGTAGTGATAGTACTTTTTGCTGAAAAATTGTGTTCACAGTGAAGCATGCCTTGTGGTATTACACATCCTAAACATATTCCAGGAAGGCTGATTGAACAGGACAGAATCAATATGGTTATTACTGCTCATAGATGACATTCATGTTAATTTGTTTATTGTAGTGTCCAGAGCTAAACAATGTACTATAATAACAGCTTACTATTGTTCTAACATCTCCTATTTATGTTGTCCAGTTTCCTATCATCTATTTGGGGATCAGCAGTAATGTATGAAAACTCACTGTGTGTGGAATTGATTAGTATCACATGATCTATGATTTATAGCATCTGTTTAATATAGCAGATGTAGACCATATGGTTGCTGTATGTGCATTAATGGTTATTTCTATGAAATGGAGTGTTATATGATGTTCCTATGTCTCATCCGATTATGGTTACTGTGGTGTCCTGACCACATGTGACCTAGTAGAGACTATGCTTTATCCAAATGATGTTGTGTAACAGTTAACCCTTTAGGTGTCATTTGAATGCCCACAGCCTCCGGTATCCCCCCACACCCCTCCCATTATATTAATACACAGTCTTGTTCGTATCTGATGTGCTCTGTGTATGAATTAAAGTATAATGATGTTATACTGTTATCACTGTTTCTGTGTGTTTGTACCATATCATGCTTTAGAATCTACAGAATGCAGATTGATTGAAGTGTCATTGTTTATATATATATATATATATATATATATATATATATATATATATATATAGTGTGTGTGTTTAGAGATATACATATACTATATTAATCTGCACCTTGCCAATATAGATGAAAGTGTAAGCTAGAGGGGCGTGAAATTATGTGTGATGTCAATATACATGCAGGGTTGTCTGTAATGACTTTAAGGGCTTAACTAGAATGATGGTATTCATCTACATTCATGATTATGATACAGTAATATAAACACATATTGAACAGAATATTTACACCCCTAACTGATGGTGATGAGCACATGTGTTGACTTTCAGGGTAATTTAATTGTTGTTATGGAAAAGGCTAACACAAACAACATTGCTGATATATAATATTACATTTCAGAACAAATAATAACAAAAATACCAACAAAGCCACACAGTGACAAATTATTACAGGTATGCACAGAAGCATGTTGGAGGTGGGTAGGATACATAGTTCCAGTAACACAGGGAAATAGGGATATAGGGACAGAATGCAGGCAGTGGGGATGGCATTGACATAGATGATCAGTTGAAAGGGATTTACAGTGTATCATGCAACATGAGGCAATATAAATTACATCATATCCACACAGATATCAAGAGAACTATAGCATTCAATAAGCAAAAACAATAAGAAAGAATAAGAAGATATACTCATGGGGAGAAGTGAACTGTAGGCTTGTGTGTCTAGGGGCTTTTGGGGTCTACCAATTATCCCCTGGGAAATATTAACAACCTATTTTGATTTCCTGTGCTAGACAAAATAAAATGAAACAAACGATCAATTGCTACCCAAAAGTCTATAGATAAAGTAAATCGTTAACATTAGTGAGCACCGTTTAATTGTAGTAGAGGGAACTTCCCTTATTGTGCAGCACAGCAAACGCCCTTACTCCTCCGGTGCTACACTGCCCATCACCTTAACACAGGGCATTACTCTCTTTGGTAGTTTAGAGTAGTTTGGATATATCAGAGAGCAGGTGACGTGCTCCACAAGCCACCTTATCAGTGTTTGTAGGGGTTTATAGTTAGGTTAATGTTTGCACATGTACTTTTATTGTACTGCACTTTATATATGGTAAAATATCAACTTTTCCTGTGTAAATCCTGTGTTATGTATTGTTAATCAATATGTCTATCAATAATTACTTATTTTCTATGAGAAGATACAATTTACTATGACTTTATCAGATGCACACATGATGTTTTAATACGTTTTAAGGTATTTCAATAAAAAAAAATGTTAATGTAACTGGCTCTAGTCTAATCTCCCTTTTGTTGTTGATTCTCTAACTTAGGACTATATGGTGGTTTATTTAAGTGTATTTTTCTATCAATGGTGTGAGCTTTTAGAACAATAGCATGGAGGAATGTACTCAAACAATTGGAAAGGCTTGGCTGAGACATTTCTCTGGCTATGCTCAGGTTGTTCTGGAAGCTACCACAGGCAAGGAGGTGTATTGTGGCTAACATCTCTGTCAGCCCTGGGATGCTCTAATGGTCTGTGCGCGAGGCTCAAGGTCTTTGCTCAGGACTGCCTAGAGCTCACCAAAACTAGCACGGGTCGGCCTAAAATGCTCATACAACTCCATATGAGTTAAACCTCTAATGTGAGTCTCTCCCTGTATACATTGGGTGCCTGGACCCTCCTCACAGGCTCCTGGACCGGCTCACCCCCCTGTGCCTGTAGGTGTGCCTGAGCCAGCACTTCCTGTGCACCCATTACTTTTAGTGTCCCCCCAATAGCTGATCACCCATATCAATTTCATCCTCCCTGTGTGCAGATGCCCCTATACTCCTCTGTCCCTGTACTACTAGAGCTCTCTCTCCTCCCTGATCCTCCACCATGATACTATGCATGGCCTGTGGTAATTCACTTGCCTCACTTGGTTCTGTTCCAGCATGGATCACATTACCACTCACACCCTCATTCACTCCCAGACACTCCTCTCTGCCACTCCTCATCCACTCCTCAAATACACACCTTACATCTGAATCTCTATCATGCGACATGCTGTGCAAACAATAACACCTAAGATGTGACCATGCATCCATATTCTCATTCATCTCACTGTCATGTTGGGAATCCATGCTGTTTCAGACATGCTGATGACTTGCCGGGGATGGGGTTATATAACTTGTTGATTACAGCAACTGTTAATAGGATTTCAGGTTTGGAATTGGTCACCTGTGGATCTGGAACTTATCTGGCATTCCAGCTGATGATTGCTCTGCTCCATATATAGATCACTCTCACTGTTTGATGCAGGGTAAACAAATGATATTACTAACAACGGTATCAGATTATTTATTGATCCAGGATATCTCTGATTACATTGCTATAGTTAATGATTTGATGTTTGTTTTACTGTAGTGGCAGGCCTCCACATGTCCTTTAATGTTCACATCTATTTCTTGACCTGTGATTTTAATTTTGATTGATATATTATATTGCTCTTTTGTGCCTCACTGTTTACTAAGTGATGATATCTCCCATACTTCAATAGTTGTACATGGTTTTATGTAAATAATGCTGCATCAATTCTTTTTGGCAATTGTGTACAGCAGTGTTTCACAAGCTAATCCTCAGGACTAGCCAGACAGGTCAGGTTTTCTGTTTAACAGTATGTAAACACAGGTGAGGCAATTATTATTTAACAGGAGCCTCTGATTTAGGCACCTGGGTTGTCATGGTTAAGGATTTTATCTGGCCTGTCTGGGGACTCTGGAGGAAAGGCTCATGATCCACTGGTATATGCTTTTTATATGATGAATGTCACTTGAGGAGAGGGGTACATGTTTTATTTTGACACTAATGTGACAAAGGGAATGTTGAGCATGGCAATCTGATGAACTTCCCTGCTTTTGTAAAAAAAATGTTTAAAAGTAGTTTACTGTCTTTTTAAGGGCTGCTAGGGCACTCTTACGTCTCTGTGGGAACCCTTTGCGGGTCCTATTTATATTTCAGGGTCCACATGAGTGCCACTGAGTGAGAAAGTGTTAATACAAAAGCAAAGTCCAGTTAGTGATACTATACAGTATCATCATCTCCCTGAGGGCCTGATAGGAATATGACAGGTGATACTGGAATGGGTTGCCAGTTCCTTCTCAAGTGGACTGTGATTTGTCTGACCTCTCTGCTGTGACCTGCCAACCTACAGTGGCCCTACATGGTAAAGCTCACAGTTTCATTCAGGTACACAAGCCCCCTCACCAACACACTTAGCAATCCTTAGCAACGTGGAGCCACAGCCAACTAACCTCCATCAGGGATAATCTCCACTAGGCCCATCCTGGAAAGTCCCACGCCCATTCCCATTTGGTGATCTCGCATTATGTTTTGCTATTCATAAATTTACATTAGTGTGGTGTATATTCCCCTGGTCCCCTTGTGGATTGCCAAGTGGTGGTGGTGAATGGGCTTATGTACCTGAATGAAGCTGTGAACTATACCATGTAAGGCTAGTGTAGGTGGGCACATCATAGCAGAGAGGTCAGACAAATCACAGTCCACTAGAGAAGGAACTGGCAACCCACTCCAGTATCTTTGGCATGCAAACCTTGTGGAACAGCACAGGCAGAGACCTAGCTAAATGTGTTGCAGTCCATAGGGTCACAGAGAGTCGGACATCACTTAAGGACTGAACAAAAAATAATAAAATGTTACCCTGGTACTTGATATATGTGATGTGGCGGTGTAATTTGGCCACTATTTGTTTAACCAATGTAGATGCAATCATATATATATTCCAGGGAACACATTAGAGCATCTGTGAGTGAGAAAGGTTTAATATGGCATCAGTTTCATGTTTCTGTGTTGCTATTCAATCAGGTAGTGTGTCTTTATTTGCTTTCTGCATGTTGCTGCATGGCTTTTCATATTGGCATATGCATGACCATTCTAACGTATGATAACATAAAATATTTTTGAATGCCTATTTTTTTATTTGGGGATTATTGTGCAAGCAATTATAATGCCCTTACATGCTATTTCCATATTTTAAAGTCCACTGGTTTATATTGTGTTTTATTGTGTTGAGAAATTGTCTGTAAACCCTTTGCGGGTCCTATTTGGAGGTCGTAATATTTTTGCTTCCATTTGCGGGTTACGGGCTTAAATGCCAGGGCTTCTTTGGGAATTTGTTGCAATTTAATAGCATGATTGGAACGTAACAGTTACAGTCTTAACAGATAAAAGGATTTTCGACATCCCGTAGGGTTTTTCCACTCTTAACCCACAAGTCTTTTGCGGGTACCTTTGAGAGGCCAATTTAATAGCCATAAGTCTTGCGGGCCACGTTGCGGCCTACAGTTTTACATGTTGAGGGAATTTAATAGGGCTGCATATCTCAGGAACATTCTGCAACATGCTGCTGACATGCGGTCCCTGATTGGCTAGTACACTACACTGCACATCCAGCCCTTCAGAGTCTGTATCTGCATATGCTACAGTGGGTACACCCATATATGGACTCTGTTTTAGATGTTTATTCACTTTCATTATATATTTTAATGATGCTCATTGTAAAGTGTTATATCTAAGAATCTAGACATATTATAATATATAGTATATCCCTAGTCATATCCAGGATGTCTATATCCTGTCATTAGTGGGCAGCATGTACAATGTGTGTTATGTATGTGTATGTAGGGCATACATGTGTGGGTATGTGAGGGGATGATGGTGTATATGACATTCACCTGACATAGTGGCTGGATCCTGCTTGTCCACAAGGCCAGTAAGTCCAACACTGGTCACTGTGGTAATTTAGTGCCTCAGCATCCTCTCCTACTTGTTGAAGTGCACCGTGACTGGGGAGCCACCACACGTAGGTCTTGCTGCTCTCTGTTTACCTTGCACTAGCGATCATCATTCCTATCCCTGGCAGCATATCCAAGGGTAATGACCTCATCTGCTACCTCACTCCAACACTTGACCTTCTGGCTAGGCCTCAGTCCCTACCCCCATGTAGGATCTTGGTGCGGGCATGGATTGCCTTACTAAAGCCTTTTGACCTCCGAACTGTGTCTGGGTATCCTAGCCTGCCTCATCAGTCCCCTAGGCCTCTTCCTCCCCACCACTTTTCCTTGGTCAGGCTCCTCCCCCTCTGTCCCTGAGCTTTATTTGCCTGCTACTGGGGGCATCTCTCTCTCTACCTTGCCTCAGAACTCCTCCTCCCCCAACCTCCACTGCTGCCACCCCTGGCCCTATCTCACCCTCCTCCTCTCCCTCTGCCCATTATTGCCCTTCTGCCCCTCTTTACCTCCTCTCCCTCTCTCCTCACTACTCTCTCTCTTTCTCTCTCTCTCTCTATCTCTCTCTCTCTCCTCTTTTTCCTCCTCTTGCTCTCTCCACTCCTCTTGCTTTCTCCACTCCTCTTCCTTTCTCCACTCCTCTTCCTTTCTCCACTCCTCTTCCTTTCTCCACTCCTCTTCCTTTCTCCACTCCTCTTCCTTTCTCCACTCCTCTTCCTTTCTCCACTCCTCTTCCTTTCTCCACTCCTCTTCCTTTCTCCACTCCTCTTCCTTTCTCCACTCCTCTTCCTTTCTCCACTCCTTTTCCTTTCTCCACTCCTTTTCCTTTCTCCACTCCTCTTCCTTTCTCCACTCCTCTTCCTTTCTCCACTCCTCTTCCTTTCTCCACTCCTCTTCCTTTCTCCACTCCTCTTCCTTTCTCCACTCCTCTTCCTTTCTCCACTCCTCTTCCTTTCTCCACTCCTCTTCCTTTCTCCACTCCTCTTCCTTTCTCCACTCCTCTTCTTTTCTCCACTCCTCTTCTTTTCTCCACTCCTCTTCTCTCCCAGTGACACCCTCTCTCCTATCCTCCTCTCCCTTCCTCAGTCCTCCCTCCATATTCAAATCCAACAAAAATATTAATAATCAAATGTATATTTGTATAAAATAATTATTAAAAAAATATATTAATAAAATAATCATATTACTATTAAATTAAGTGAATGAAAATGCAAATAAACTACTTCCTATCTGAACTTAGCAAAAACTCTCCACTATCTAGAGCACAAAATCCACTAAATCCTAGAACTGCGAGTTAACGTGTAAGATCTAGAACACAGTCAGTGTTTGGGAGGGAAAACATACACTTTTATGAGCTGTTCCTGTCAATTAATGGGGCATTCACGTTTTCAGGGCTTTTGCGCAGTAAGAAATTCATTAAATTACATATATTGGCTAACTTGCTGATACGTCACATAATCCAACCCCTACATATACTAGGCAAGTCCTTGTATACAGTATTACAGGAGGTACATGGCTTTACGGGTTGCGAGTTTACTATGTAAAACTCGGATAGCATGGATTTGGATAGATACGTAAATTGCGCAAAATGTTACCGCAGTTGCAAGAAGCTTGTACATATTGTGTATTGCATAAAAAATAATGAATAGCTGCTCAAAGGTATTATTTTATTATGTTTTTTTCTTTTAATATTAATCAAACAAAACATAATTAATCTTTTTTTTAACTACAAAGTAAATTATTTATATATTTTTCTATTTATGCAGATATTCCCAGAGTTATTTGTCCTGGTTCAGAAATAATTGACATTGTCTAATGAATATGCAAATAATGTTTTCTTTTAATTTCTGTCAATGCCATCTGCTTCTTTCTGTTCGGGCAATGTCACAGAGAACTCTATGAATTTGATTGCAGACATGTGAATGCTATTTTAATTGAGCTAATTTCTGGATAATTGGTATTTATTTGTTTGGAATTTACAACTGTAGTACCTTACTTGTATTTTTAACTCTGAACCTCTATTTTACAATTATTACAATAACTTTGTATGTATACCTGAATAGCAAATAATGTTAGATATTTGGGCTAGATTTACTAGCCTCATCTGTGAAACACAGTGAACGTTTGTGTCCAATGGTGAAAGCATTCAACATATCCACTAAAACATACTTATTATAATGAGGAATGGTATGTCTTCTCTAACTTAATATCCACTTTTTTCCATGTGTGTACTTGTTAATAAGGAACTTGTCAGTATAGATGACTGCAAATGAGCAGGCCAAACAATATTTTTCATTGAATACATTAGGCAGAGTAGGCAGCTGATTGGGAGTACCTGCCTGCATAGGGCATCATGTTCCAGCACTGAAAAATGTCCCAGAAACACAGAGAAGTATTCTGTTTGCACTGTTACTTTCAGGAAGTGTTTGGTGTCTTGGGATTGCCTGCCAATCTACTCAGCATGCTGGTAGTTGTAGCTTTGTGTTGAGATACATGATATAACTCCTACAAAAGAACCACAAGTACCAGCATTCACTGTAAATCTGACATAATCCTGAAGTCATTAACTCAGCTGTGAGAAATGAGTGTATATCATAAGTGCTTGTACAGGACAGAAGAGTAACCCCAGAAAGTCAATAATGTATTTACATGATATGTACTGACCCTTAACACTGTCGCTTCCACTGTAAACAACATAGTTTACAGCATTATTTTTATTTTCAGTATTTTTTTTTTTTTATCGTTTATTTATAACACGCCGACATATTCCGTACATAAGATAAGTTCAAGACAAAGATACATACAAATTAAACATAGCAAAGCAGGGAGGGCCCTATCTTTGAGCATCAAATCCATAGTGTCCATAGTGCTTTCCCTAAAGCACCTTGTGGGATTGAAACTCCCAGATTTATAACCTAAAGGTATTGTGTGAGGAGAAGAGAGTGTGTTAGGGTGGAAGGTGATACGATTCTTTAAAGAGATGTCTTTTTAGAGAGGTTTTGAATGTTTTGAGGCTGGAGGATAATCTGGTGGAGCGAGGCAAGGAGTTCCAGAGAATAGGGGCAGCACGAGAAAAGTCCTGAAGGCGAGAGTGAGAGGAGGTGACGAGTTGTGGAAAGAAGAAAGTCATTAGCAGACCAAACAGGGCGGGTGGGGGAGTATTTGGAGATGAGACCAGAAATGTATGGGGGAGTGCTATTGTTGAGGGCTTCGAAAGTTAGGGTCATAATTTAAAATTTTATTCTGGAGGCTATGGAAAGCCAGTGGAGTGATTGACAGAGAGGTGATGCCGACACTGAACGTTGTGTACGGAAGATGAGTCTAGCAAAGGCATTCATAATGGATTGAAGTGGGGATAGTCGGGTGGTAGGTATGCCAGCAAGAAGCGAGTTGCAGGAGTCGAGAGATGATGAGAGAGTGTATAAGGATTTTAGTTGTGTCTTGTGTAAGATAGTGGTGAATTCTGGAGATGTTTTTTAGCTGGAGAAGACAAGATTTAGTTAGTGATTGTATGTGAGAGATGAAAGACAGGGCGGGGTCCAGTAGAACCCCAAGACACGGGCTTGGGAGGTGGGTGTGATGATGTCATTGTTGACAGTGAGAGAGATGTGAGGAATTAACACTGTGGTAGAGGGAGGAAAGATAAGGGGTTTAGTCTGACATGTTGAGTTTGAGATGGTGGGTGGACATCCAAGAGAATATACTAGAGTGGCAGTTGGAGACATGTGTTAGAAGAGAGGGGGATAGATCTGGTGCTGAGAGGTAGATTTGGGTGTCATCTGCATAGAGATGATACTGCAGCCCAAAAGAGTTTATAAGGGTACCAAGTGAGGATGTGTAAATGGAGAAGAGGAGGGGGCCTAGGACTGATCCTTGAGGTACACCAACAGACAGGGGGTAAGGAGAAGAAGAGGTGTCAGAGAAGGAGATACTGAATTATCAATTTTGAAGGGATGATGAGAACCACGAGAGGGCAGTGTCTCGAATACCGAGGGAGGAGAGGATATGGAGTAGAAGTGGATGGTCAACTGTGTCAAAGGCAGCAGAGAGATCTAGAAGAACGAGAATAGAAAAGTGACATTTTGACTTGGCAGTAAGCAGGTCATTGGTGACTTTAGTGAGAGCTGTCTCAGTGGAGTGTTGGGGCCGAAAGCCGGATTGGAAGGTGTCAAGATGAGTGTTAGAGGAAATAAAGCTGTTAAGGCAGTTATAGACGAGCTGCGCCAGCAGTTTGGAAGCTAGGGGAAGTAGAGAGATAGGGCGGTAGTTAGATGCAATGTCAGAGTCAGATGAATGTTTTTTTTAAGGATGGGTGTAATTATGGCGTGTTTTAGACAAGATGGAAACCTGCTGGTATTTAGGGACTGGGTGTGGTTGGTTAGTTGAGATTGTAGAGTGAGTGAGCCACTGTGAGATGAGAGTTCATTGTGGATATTTTCGATTTTATGAATAAAATGGTTGGCAAAGTCTTCAGCTGTGAGAGAGGAAGGGATGGGAGGAGGTGGTGGGTGAAGGAGAGTTTTGAAAGTGGCAAACAGACGCTTGGGGTTAGAGGACAGGGTTGATATTAGTTAAGTGAAGTAGTGTTGTTTGGTGAGGTTGAGGGCAGAAGAGTAGGAGCTTAACATAAATTTGTAGTGGAGGAAATCTGCAGAGGTGCATGATTTCCTCCAGAGCCGTTCAGCAGTGCGGGAGCACTTCTGGATGTATTGTGTTTGTGTTGTGTGCCAAGGTTGTGGAAGAGAGTAAGGGCATCTTCGTTTGGTTATGGGGGCGAGGGTATCAAGAGTGGAAGAGAGAGCAGAGTTGTAGAGTGAGATGGCAGTGTTAGGGCAGTTGAGGTTGGTGATGGGGCTGAGAAGGGGTTGGATATTAGTGGAGAGGGTCAAGTGCTAGCAGGTTTTTGTGGGTGATGGTGGCAGGGGTTGAAGAAGGGTGGTTGGAGGAAGAAGAGGTGAGCTTGAAGGTAAGTAAGTGATGTTCAGATAGAGGGAGTGGGTGGATGACTGGGTTGGAGGTTGTGCTGAGATTGGTGAAGATAAGGTGTAGAGAGTGTCCAGCATGATGAGTAGAAGAATCTGTTAGTTGTGAGAGGCCAAGTGAAGAGGTGAGTGCAAGTTTGGCTGCAGCTGGGGAGGTAGGAGTGTCAATGAGAATGTTAAAATCTCCAAGTACCAGTGAAGGAACGTTGGAGGAGAGAAAGTGAGGGAGCCAGGTAGAAAAGTGATCAAGAAATTGAGAGGGAGTGCCTGGGGGGCGATAGATCACAGCAACATGTAGAGAGATACCTGAAAAGAGGCGGATTGTATAAACTTCAAAGGATGAGAATTGGAGGGATGAGACAGGGGGTAAGAGGTGAAAAGTACAGCGAGTGGAAAGCAATACACCCACACCACCACCTTGTTTATTCCCAGGTCTAGGTGTGTGGCTGAGGTGAAAGCCACCATGAGAGAGTGCTGCAGGGGATGTAGTGTCTGAGGATAAGAGCCAGGTTTCCGTGAGAGCCAGTAGATTGAGGGAGTTGGTGATGAATAAGTCGTGAGTGAAAGTGAGTTTATTGCAGATAGACTGTGCGTTACAGAGGGCACAGGAGAAAGGTAGAGTAGAAGGTTTGTGACGTGATGGATATCAGATTCTGGGTGTGACGGGTGTTTGCTGCCTTGAACCAGAGCGTGGCTGACAGCAAGTGGAGATGAGTGAGGGGCCTGCGTTCGGGGATATATCTCCTGCAGCCAGGAGAAGGAGGAGTGAAAGGGAGTGAAGATGGGACTGGGACTTGCAGTGCTGTTCTGCTCGTGAGTGTTAGGGAGGGAATGAGATTGTGACTGGAGGAGAGAGAGAAGCTCATGGGAGCAGAGAAGAGGAGAGGAGAGCAAGGAAGGTGAGATGGTAATATTGTTGGGGACGTGATATGGAGAGGCTGCAAAGGAAAGTCTGAGAGAGAGGCAGTAGTTTATAACAAAGAGGAAAGAGTGAGAAAGCATTGTGACAGTGTGTAAGCTCAGGAGAAAGTATGATATATATATATATACATAGATAAATGGATAGATGCCTCTATGTTATAAGAAACATTACCAGTAAATGCATTTTACTTTAAATATATTTGCCATTCACTAATTTATATTATAACAAATGATGTTATCATTCACCTTCTATTATAATATGATTCACAGGAAATATATGTTATATAAATACTTATGCCCTCATTCAATTGCGATTTAGCCAATTGAATAGGGGTCTAAATAAGCACATAACATATATATATTTTTTTAAAGTTTTTAGTTAGTGAAAACCTTGCTTTTGGATAGATGCTTACTAACTAAAAACTTATTTTAAAAAATATGTTATGTGCTTATTTAGAGCCCTATTCAATTGGCCAAATTACAATTGAATGAGGGTCTTATTATTTACTTGATGATTTATTGTTTAATATATGACAATAATACAGATATTAAAATAGCTATAATTATGCAAATAAGTGAGGATGCTGTTGAATATCAGCAATTAGGTGAATTTATTATTATTAGAGATTCACTAACAAGCAGAGCAACTTGCCTACAGAGACCTCATGCTACGTACACTATTATATTAATGTCTGAAACGATGATACACTAAAATCACAATTTATTGCAATGGTACCCCTAGCCTATAACTGCATCTAGTTTGGTCTCAGTGTATTTAAAGCAATGGATTTTATATTGTATAATTCTACTTACTATGGTGTTTTTAATCTGTTATGTAATAAACTAAAAGGTATGATTTAATTTAATAAAAATAAAATCACAAAAGTTCATTCGTATATACACATAAAGTAGAGTACAGTAGACAGATAAAAATCGTGGATGAATATTGAGAAACAACAAATGACAGAGGATTAATTCTGGGACTTATAGGACACATTCTGTCTTTTGTTGTTGCTCAATATTCATCTGTATTTGTTATCGGTCTGCTTTTTTGTATTTTAATTAATAACAATCAGTATGTACCAAACCTTTTCAAGTGTTTGTGATTTTAAAATAATTGTTATGATCCTACAGCTTTAGATGGGAAAGAAAGATATAAGATCAATCTCACCCTATAGGGTTCTTTTACTTATCCCTGTTTAGCAAATATGAACCCAACATAGCACATCACCTTTCCACTAATACCCAGAAAGTGCAGGAGAACAGCAGTCCTATTAAATTAGACGACCGTAAGTGCAATGTGAAGTTCACAACGGCTGCAGGCTTGAAATTTGGCCGAGTTACTGTGCTATTAAATTCGAACTGGCTGCGAGTTACAAGTTTGAGACGCAAAGCTTTAAACCATTTGTTAAACGTTGGAGGCGAGTGATCAATTAGTCAAACCCGTAGTTATGGGTTTAGATTGAGCCAATGGAAACAGAGATCGTCATCATAGTGTCACCGGAAAATGTTTTACAGGGTTCAATTACGAGTTTCGATAGGACCCACATTCCAGTAATAATGCAATATTCATAAAGCCGTTAATATGATATTCTATCACATGCGAGTTAAATTATATTTATTAAAATTGAAAAAATGAGTTTCCTTGTGGGACCTGTTCTACCTCTTATTAAGTAATGTATATATTTACCCATAAAGGGAAAAAATTCAGTCTATTTACAGATGGGGAAAAAATGAGTACAATAGCCAATTTGTTGATCATATTGTTCTAATGGCCCACTACATAGATTACATATTATACAATATTTTTGATCTGGGAGGGTCCAGAAAACAAGTTTAGATAATTCATTAATGTATTGAATCAAAATGATCTCAATTTTATACTGACATTATGCATGAGCTCTAGGTCAGTTGATTTTCTGGACATCAAAATATGAAAGGACAATGAAAGTTTTTATTAAAACCTATATCTTCTGGAAAGCTACGGCAACTAACAGCATGTTGCACTTTACCAGTTCTCATGCCCCAGCAATAAAGAAAGGAATACCCCAGGGAGAATTTATAAGACTTCGTAGAAATTGTACAGATGTTGTGTCTTACCGCTCCAGAGTTATGGAATTAAGAACAAGATTGGGAAAAAAAAGAGGTTACAGTCACAAATTGACTAAAAAGGGAACAATTATTAATCCCCAAAAAGAGAGAAAAGAAGACTGACACTTTACGATATATTGAGACAATCAGCCAACAACTGAATGACATTACACATATATTGAATAAACAAAGGAATATACCACAGTCTGATGACCAGATAAAGACTCTTATTGGTGATAGGATCAATGTCTGTTGGCGTAGGTCTAAAACTCTTAGAGATGTTCTGGTTCAAAGTAATTTTGTTAAGTCCAAAATCAACAAAAATATTACTGTTCAAGATACCCATGTTTGTAGACATTGTGTGTCAGTTTATGACCAATGTTAAAGAAGTGCAGAACTGTAAGGGAAAAAATATCAAGTGGCATGGATTTCATAACTATAACAGCGAAGGTGTCATAAACTGCATAGAATGTACATGCCATTTGAAATATATAGGCATGACTACTAGACCAATGCATAGACGTCTGGGGGAACATTTATGCAATATTCAAAATAGTCCGATTTAGATAAGGGTAAAGTACTGACCTCTGTGGCAAGGCATTTGTATGCCAAACATAAATCCAAGCCTGCATTGAAATGCTGGGTTCTTAAAAGAATCCATCTTGGAATTAGAGGGGGCAATATCAATACCAAATTATTAAAAGCGGAGACAAGGTGGATCATACTTTTAGCTACTGTTATGCCTAAAGGGCTTGATGAAAGCTGTAACGTTTCAATGTTCTTATGAGACAAAATCAACATTTTATATATATATATATATATATATATATATATATATATATATATATATATATATATATATATATATATATATATATAGTATGGGTAATAGTTGGATTTTGGAATCATATTATTGTGTCCTTGTTATAAGGATAAGGATACAATATATAACTGTATATGATGTATTTTGATTTTCTGTTTAATCATATATATTATTCTTTAAGCATACCTTTATAAAGGTTCATATTTATCTTATTCCCGGATGGCCAGTTGCCCTCCCCCTTCCAGCCTCTAGCCCTGGAAGGGGTAATTAGCCCATTAATGTCATCCCTGTTCTCTTTGTCAAATAACCAAATGGCCTGGAAGGCAATATACAAATCTACTTTCCTGCCAGACTAGTGTAAGCCCCAATTATTTCCCAGACAGCAAAGCTATTCCCATGATTTTGTAGCTAATAATAGATTCATGCCAATAGGGCAATACCAGTCTATATTAATCCAGGCCCCCCACTCCAATAGTCCAACAGTCCTCAAGAGTTCAGGGGGCCCCCCTGAACATGACAAAAATCATGTAATATTTTGTGAGAAACATCATACTGAAAATAGCCCCTTTATGTATAGGCTGAAAATGTTTTTCCCACTTTACAAAATATGCAAAGTGTTGGACATTTTCCTGCAGCTACCTCATTGTTGCATGGCACAAAAAAAATCTAATTATGTTGTTAAAATGTTTTTAAATATTGTAAAACTTAACATTACAGTGGCACTTTAAATACTTAAATAATTGAAAAGGGACATTTGCTTCAGAAAATGCAACCATAGCTCTCAAGAAATGTAGAGTCTGGTTCAGAGCAAAGTGAGGTGAGTAGGTGTGATGTCAATTTGAATATTAATCAATTATCTTAACAAAGGTGCTTCCCCACCCCTGTCTCCACTGATACATACCCACATGATTCAGCTCATCGGGATGTTATGTAATAAACACAAAATGGGTTCTTCAACTCAAACAGAATTATTAAAAATGTCCTATTATTTTAAAATATGTTTTATGGCCATGGCTTACACATCTTTTTTCTAGAATAACAGTGGTCCTTTAATTGTGTTTTCTTCTCTTACCTACATTAGCCAGTGGGAACAAACACACAATATGTTGCATTTCAGATATCCATAAGGCTGACTGCCCTCTGTTTCCTTTAACACATCAGGACAATTTCATACTGTTTATTTTTAATGTAATTGTTCTACAATATAGATCAATTATTTCTCATACAAACAAAATGTACTATTTAAAATATGATATTTTAACAGTATGCTAGAAATGTATGGACTTTAGGAATTAATAAAAGAATAATGCAAGCATTTACACTTACATTATAAGGCTATTTGTTCTCTATCCCTATTTTAAGTTTCATTCGAACAGTTTGCAATGTTTCATTACATAATGCTGCATGCACAACTTTTAGATTACCTTAAATTGTACTGATTTAGCAGTTTTAACTGATACACATTTTATTAGTCAATAAAACCTGCTGTTATGAACAAATACTGACTTACGAGACAGCAATCCTCCACTTACATTTATTGATTACATAAATGAAAGCCTAACTCTGATTATAAATGAGCATGTTCAATATGTCAGTGATAGAAAAATACCTCAATTGGTAAATGGATTCAGTAAATGAGCCAGAAACCTAATAATAATGGAGTCAGCAGTACACCCAATTGGAAAATCAGTTGGTGACTGCGACTGACTGGCTGGTAAAGTTTGATAAATTCCATTTTATGTCCTTTCAGAGGAATAAATGATGGTCCTTGATTAAGAATCGTGTAAGTATTGAAAGTTAAGTGTTTTCCAGGAGAACACTATCCTCTGGGTTACTGCTACTTAATTTTGTTCAGGAGATAGAAAAAATGCCTTAAGTGACAAGTATGCATGAAGTATGATTTCTAGCACAAATCTGTTATCATTTTTAATAACTAAAAATTAGTTATTTTAATATGTTGGATTTTTAGTGACCTTTTCTTTCCATGTATGGGCATTATATTGCTATGTGAAAAACTATAGTAATAAGGAAAAATTAACTTTTATCCGATAATGTCTTCAGTTATCTGGCTAATTGGGAATAATTAGAGTTAAAGTAGGTAACAACAGCCTGACGATGCAATAAGTTGTCTGAACGTTGTTCACCTTTAAATTAGAAATCAATTAATTGCTGGATAATGGTTTGAATGTTAATGAGACCCATAGGATGAAAGCTGAATGATTAAATGGAAAGTTCTACTGCTTGACTATTGGAAAGTGTATTAGTTCATTTCCTGCTCTTCATTTAATTTTTTTTTTTAAAGAACGCAATGATATTGTTACATAGTGTTTATTGACAATGATCTGTGAATGTTTTATTTTTATAGAATATCAATGTATTATTTATTTGTATATGAGGCTGTGAAATATACAATAACTTAAAGATTATAACATAGGTTTTGTACATTTGTTTTGGTGTCATGGAGCAGATTAATCATGGTAGGCCAGATACAAATGGTGGCATCTCTGGCTTAGTAGTGCATCCCTGGTTTGCTATGCACCATTTCCTATCCTTATGGATCGCTAACTTGTCATGGTGAAGGGGCTTGTTTATCTCGCTGAAGTTTTGAGCTATACAATGTAGTGTACCTACATTGTCTAGCAGAGGGGTCAGACAGATTGATGAACTGGCAGCTCACGCTAGTATCTTTGCCAAAAAAAAATGTACAAGCACAACCGAATACATAATGATAGGCATCTGAAGATGGGCACCTCAGGTTAGAAGGAGCCTATCACATTACTGCAGAGGATGAGAATGAGTAGCACCATCTATAATGAAGTGGTTGGGTCAAAGTCTCGAGTACCCCTGCTGCAGATGTGTATGGAGTGGAAAGGAAATTTCCTGGAACTTTAGAACTTTGAACCAAGGCAAACTGTACATGAGATGACAAAATTAAATATTGATATCCTGGGCATTAGTGCAAAGTAAATACGAATTTGCAAATGGTAATAACTAACAATAAATACACGCACACACGCACACACACACAACTTGGGATTTCAAAGACTACAGCTCTTTTATTTGTGAATTACTTAACAGGTAATCGGAACAAATGACGAAATGTGCTTGCCCACCCATAATCTCAACTCGAGGGGGCCCCATGCCCCAAAAACAGTGCTCTCTACCCCAATGGAGGCACACCCCTAAAATGGTGCTCTACACTCATTGAAAGACTAGCTATGGTCTTTGATATACACAAACAGAATAAAAGTAGAATAAACCTAGTAGCATAAACAGTATACCCCAAAAGCGAGGGCACGCCTCTTAAACTGTGTCCTCTGCCCTGACGGAGGCACGCCCTAACATGGTGCAATCCGCAACATTATTATTATTACATTTTTATTTTGTAACGCACCAACTTATTCTGTAGCGCTGTACAGGGGATAAGAACAAGGAAGAATACAATGTTAACAAACTGCAGAAAATGGAGGGCCCTGTTTTGAGATTAGAATCTTGAAAATAAGCAATGGTCTTTGATATACCCAATCAGAATAGCAGTAGAATAAATCCAGTAGCATAAACAGTACACTCAAAGAGCAAAGTCACGCCTCTAAATCGGTGCTCTCCACCCCGAACGAGGTATGCCCCTAACATGGTGCTCTCCGCAACATGAAAAACTAGCTATGGAATTGATATACCCAAACAGAATAACGGTAGAATAAATCCAGTAGCATAAACAGTACACTCAAAAAGCAAAGGCATGACTCTAAAATGGTGCTCCCCCCCCCCCCCCCCCAAAGGAGGCACACCTCCCTAAAATGGTGCTCTCCACAACATGGAAGACTAGCTATGGCATATGATATACCCTCAGCAATACCCAGGTTAAACAATGCAACCCATATACATTTAATTAGACCCATCGCTTAACAAAAGAGGCTCTGTTCTTATTCACTTTCTTCCCACATTTGAAAATGATATGATTATCAATATGCGTAAGCCATTTAAGGCGAGGAACAATTTCAGACCAGATTAGCAGAATCTATGTCTCTGAATGCCATTATTCCCTTGATAATGCTTCTGCAATGACGTTCTTACAACCAGGTACATGGATCTTCCTACATAAAATACTTCTACATATGCCAATGAGCACCAAATGCCTAAGCAAGCAGCCAGTGCACCACTGACCATGAAAATATGCTCCAAAACCCACGCTTCCAGCAGCATCTGTAAAAGCTGTAAACCCTAGCAGATGATGACATTTTGGTTGCACACACAGCAACTGGAAGGTGGACTCAATATTAAACCTAGCTAGAAATTAGCCCTCCATTGGTAAATATGAAAAGGAGCCAACCATTCTACTTAAAGATACCTCTTTGGCAGTTTCTCATAAACTACCCCAGGGTACTGGCTAGCATAGATCAAATTTGCTGGACAACGAAGCTTAGAAAAGGATAAATGAAGAAGGAATAATAAAACCAAAACTGAAACCTCCTAAAACAATTCTTGCCTTTATAGAGCAGCCAGGGCATCTAGCGTACCGCAGAACCTTCCTTTTTTTTATTTTGGATAAGAGGGACATGGGAACCTGGATGCACATTGTTACCCCTTCTAGAGCTGGGGGGTCTCTCTAGAGAGCAAAGACTGGGTCTGCAAATGGTGTCTCTCCTGCACATTTAGGCACGAATGGGGATATTTTTAGTCTTGCCAAGGTAGCAAAACAAGCCTGAAGCCAGTTAATAAATGTCTTAGGAATCCTCCTACACAATTTTTTTCTTTCTTCCTCTTCCTTTCTTGTTTAGTCCATTCTCTCCTTGACCTTGAAAAAATGATCTAGCGGAAGGAGTGAAAAAACATTTCAATGCACTTTTTTTCAAAATCTTCATTTTGATCTTGAGAGGAATATGCATGCCCATTGGCCCAAGATTGCACAAGGCAGGCCTCACCCTAGCTGGGTACACCAGAATTAAAATGTCTTCACAAATTAGCTCCAACAGCATCTTGAATGATTGATGTAGAAGATATAGCCAGCCTATGACCCGTTAGGCAATAACTTCCGGTCACGTGCACTTCCTTCAGGTCCTCCATTGCAATTCATGTTTTTTTTTATTTTTATTTCGGGATGTCTCCTCTTTGCAGTCCTCCTTTGTGAGGTGGATGAAGCTCTGATCCTCCTCATCCTCAAATTACTCCTGGCTCTGCATCTGTTATTAATCATGAAACTGCAAGTAGGGAGGATACGCTTTATTATGTAAATAGACTTAAAACTTTAGATTTCTTAGCTGTTATTAGTGTAATTAAAAATAATTGATAATTTTAACATATAATCTTGATCTTTCACACTATGAAGAGCACTTACATTGAGTTGCCCTTTAAAGCTGCATAATATAGCAAGCATTTACCTAAAGAGCCACGTATGAAATGCATTTTTGGATTTAAGAGAGAAAATGCATTGTGGGCTCATATGCTTGTACCTGCCTAGTTTTCCAGAGTGCAGTGCATTACCTGTATTTCAGGAAAACCGGAGTAGGAAATAAGAGCCTCATTAAATTCGAAGCCAGCATCTCGCGGTATACAGGCCGTATGTCTGCGGGCTTGCTGTGGGCTTGACCTCTGCTAATTCCAGTGCTATTCAATTGAACAAGCCCGCAAGTTAGGGGGCCGAAAGCCCAAACCGTAAACAATGCACAGGTATCTAGCATTTCAGGGCGGGAACATTATCAATTAAGCAAGGCTGGAACTACCCATTTAGAAAAAGCCAATAGAAAATTAGACCGTCATCATTAGGTGAGTAAAACATTAAGGTTACATGTCAATCAATAAGCATTTGGGGGTCCAATATGCGATCAGACTTGCAAAACCGCAAAACACAAAATAATAAAAATGAATTCCAATACTGTTGTAGTCCATATGGGTGGCCTGATATGTATTGACTCAAAATCGATATAACCCCGAAATGACACATTAAATAAAATGATCTTTTATTGACGATTTGAAAGATTGAGACTGTTATGCAATTAATTCTAATGTCTTTCATCGCTTTCCCCATCATTTACAGTGCCGTATTTTTTTTCTATTTGCTTTTACGGTGCTACGATCAGGTGTTTAACCCCTTTCCGGGTACTCGTAGGATTATCTTCTACATTTATGGGTGTGAAAACATTTGCAGGCTTGAGGAATTGTAGCAATTGAATAGCGATTAGTGATGTTAGCGATCGTAACTCTTGTGGACGTGAAAGATCAAAGGCTTCGGGACGCTGTAAGTTCCGGATTTAACAGCAAAGTTTTCAAGCCGCAACAAGTAAACCCCCAATTGAATAGCAATTTAGCTGACAGGCTCCATTACGGGCCCCAGTAACTTACAATTGCTCAATTGAATCGGGCTCTAAGTGTTTAACTTATTATTATTATTTTTTTATATTTTCAATACAAAATTTAAAACATAATACATACATTACCAATGCATACAAATGCATTCTACATATCTTAAAGCTCTCTTTCCTTCTAGTGAACTGTTTAGAATTGTATCTTTCCATCATCTCTCCTTATGCAATACAGATTCAAGGAGGAATAGAGTTATATTTAAAGCTTATAAAAAATGAATTAACAACATTACACATTTCACTCTTTGTAAGTCCTATGTGGAAGAAGGACCGTCACAGAAAGAGGTCCCATCATTTCCTTTCCTCCTTTTCCTTTTCTTTCCATGTCTTTACCTCTCTGGGTCTGTACCCTTTTCTTTCTCTAATTGTCTGTTGTTTCCTTTTTATTAAATGTCAAGTTTCATTCAATAAAGACTATTCTAAATATGTGTTTTTATTTAGTTTCCCATCTGTTTTTATAAAATCTAATTGTAACTCTTTGTTTCTTGTAGTAATATCCCAAATTTATTTTCATGAAGGTGTAGCTTCCCCGCCCCCAGTTTTTAGTTATTAACCATTTAGTCACCAATAGAATGGGAACAATGATTCCCATCTGTCTGTTATTCACCATGTCTTGAAGGAAATGGAAAAGTATCAAAACAGGAGATAAGTACAGTTTGATTTTTATCATATACTGTATAATAGTTGTCAAAATACGAATTGTCGTCACGCTTTGCTAGTTCGCAAAGCAAGCTCTCAAGAACTGCGTCCCTCAAAGCGAGGGCCGCAGTTCGGGGCGCAAATGCGACCCCTTGCGAAGTGAGGGGCCGCATTTGCAGAAGGTTGAGGCTCCAACGTCGGCTGCAATGAGCCAAAGGCTCATTGCAGGCCATAAATGCGGACCCTCGCGAAGGGAGGGGCCGCATTTGCGGAGGTGGAGGCTCTACGCCGCCTCACAAGCCTTTACAAACACCCACAGAAGCGGACATCTAACACGCAATCACTAAATACGGACTACGGAAAAAAATACGAGCCGCGGGACTTAGAACGAAAAATGTATGGGCTTACACTAAAAAAATGCGAGCCACAGGACTTAGAAAAAACCCATGACGAACGTGCAAAAATACGGCCTTAACGGCCGAACCGCACACACCTGAAAACATTAAAAACACCATAAATACACACAAAAATTACACAAAAAGCTTACCCACAACAAGGGGGGCATCCAGGACTGCAAGTTAAGTTACACCTCAATTTAAGTCCAAATTACTGAGTTTAGACACACGAAAATCCCCTAAGTGAGAGAAAAAAAAGAAAACGAGGCTACAGGACCCTAAATCCGCAAAACATCACCAAGAACATACAGCTTTTCCAAAAAGCCGTACGAGGTCCAAGATAAACTTTTAGCAAGGACGCTAAATCATCCACACCCGCGTACCACATCCACATTCGCCGCCATTTTACAACACAACTTCCACAATGCGGAAGTACACAGCTATGCTAACGGCTTCCCCTCGCACATACTACACTATATACACTACACACTGCACACATTGCTGACACTTACACTTCAGCTCCACAACAGTGCAAACCTACATTGTGTGCTGCAGGAACATCAAAACAGATTGTCAGCTCTTCAGCACAACCCTTCCTGCATATATTACTTACAAGTAGGTAAAGTATATTAATGTATTAATGTATTAATTATTTAATTAGCATACAAAAGTACATATACACAAAAAAACAAAAAACATATCGCAATAAACACAACCGCTGCTCATAGCACACAAACTACACCAGGGGACAGCCTTGCATAAACCCCAAAATGGAGATACGTGCCGACCTTACAATGACAGCAAAAGCGCCTCTCATAAAAATAAGTACAACAACGAAGAGCCTTGCAATGAGCGCCAAAGGATCTCAGACCACAAAAAAAATTAATGTCTGTGGCAAAGAGCATTACCTGCCTTCCAATTTTATTGCCCCGTCATTTTTGTAGTAAAAGGTTAAAGGCGCTCAGCGCAGGGCTCACAATGAGAGCCGAGAGTGCTCAGAGAAGCAAAAGTACACGAGGGGAGAGGCTGGCAATGAGCGCCAAAGGTGTCAATTCTACGGCACTCAGATTTCTTTATGGTCCAGCTCTCAAATCTGTATGTTACTACTGGAAATACCATAGTTCGAACTATGCCGACCTTTCTTAATAGTTTAATATCTTTACTTTTTACTAGCTTTGTAAGCTTGCCATAGTTTTCCTCCCCAGAAGCAAACATCACCATCTGCAGAGATCTTGGATCCAAGTAAAATAAAATCGGTCACTGCCTCCACTATTTGCCAGGAAGTGAGATTGCCGTTAGCCATGATCTTCGTCTTTTTAACTTTGAGCAGCAGGCCAATTTTTGCACTCTCTTCTTTTACCCTCATCAATAAGTCCTTTAGTTCCTCCTCACTTTCAGCCATCAGAGTAGTATCATCTGCGTATCTGAGGTTGTTGATATTCCTTCCAGCAATATTGATACTGGCAGTCCAGTTTTACACATGATGTATTCTGCATATAAGTTGAATAAGTAAGGTGGCAATATACAACCTTGTCGCACTCCTTTTCAGATCTTGAACCATTCTTTAGGAGGAGGATTAGATGGCCTGGTACTCCCATCTCTTTAAGAACATATTACATTTTGTTGTGATCCACACAGTCAAAGGCTTTAGAATAGTCTATGAAGCAGAAGTAAATGTTTTTTGGAATACTCTTGCTTCCTCTATTATCCAGCAGATATTCTTCTGTTAAGTCCCTACCATTTTTGTATTTTTGTATTTTATCACTCCCACATTTGCATGAGAGGTGCATTTTAGGTTCCCAATTTTCTTGAAGAGATCTCTTAATTTACCCATTCGGTTATCTTCTTCAATCTCTTCCCATCGTTCATTGTAGAATGTCTCCTTGTCTCTTCTTGCTATCATCTGGAATTTTGCATTCAGTTGGACAAATCTTTTTTTTATTTCCCCTACCTTTCGCTTTCTTTCTTTCCTGGACTACTTTCAAAGCCTCTTCAGGCAGATAGGTTGACTTCTTACTTTTCTCTCTTTTAGGGATATTCTTTGTTGCTGTTTCCTGGATTATGTTGCAAACTTTGGTCCAAAGTTCTTCATGCTTTCTATCTTCCCTGTCTAGTTCCTTAAATCTATTCTTTACTTCCACTACATATTCACAAGGGATATTATTTATTTTGTATCTACTTGGTCAGATGGTTTATTTTTTTATTCAGTTTATTTTTTTTAAGAAGCTCATGGTCTGAGCCGCAGTCAGCTCCAGGTCTTGTTTTTGATGACTGTATAGAGCTCCTCCATCTTTGGAGGTTGTTGGAAGAGGGTGTTTGCTACGACCAGAGAGTTATCTTGACAGAATTCTACTAATCTCTGACCTGCTTCATTTTGTACTCCAAGGCCAAATTGTTCAGTTATTCCAGGTGTTCTTTGGTTCCCTACTTTAGCATTCCAATCTCATATGATGATAGTAACATCTTTTCTTGGTGTTATATCTATTACATGTTGAATGTCTTCATAGAGCTGGATAACTTCAGCCACTTCAGCATCCATAGTTGGAGCATATACTTGGATCACTGTGATATTAAATGGCTTGCCTTGAATTCAAATTGAATATAAAATGATCTCCATCCATTGTATACATTGTAATCCATTAAACTTTTATAGAATTTATTAGCTTTTCTCCTAGAATCAGAGTTTATACTTTGGATAAAAAATAATAAAATCGGTAAATAAACAATTTGTGGTCCAAGCACATGTTGAGATCTCCGCACAGTTTTAAGTTTCCTTATTTAACTTATTTTTAGACATTCAAATGGTGACTATTTATTTTCTGTTCTACTGTACTCTGTATGATAGAGGGATTCTATAACTTGTTTGCCCACCATAAGCTAGATCATTGTTGTAATAAACAGCCTTCTTCAAATCATCAGGGGCAGTACCAGAAATGAATCGTCCACCGGCCCGAGCGTGAGCTGGTGGTAGGAGAGTTGGGAGGTCATGCAAGACAGATACTCCTGAGCTGAAGAGACAAACTTAATCCCACTTCAAGGTCCATATAAAACCTGCCTTAATACTATCCATCTCCTCCTATACTCTATATGCCCAATGACATAGCTACCTGACAGTGCACCTTATACCATTGCATTGGGAGCCAAAACTTAGAAGTCAGAAAGAGTTGCTGTGGAAGCACTGCACCCAGGACAGGGGTGGCAATCCCGTGAGAAGACACGGATGACGAGATTGGCGGAAGGTGACGCTAGACAGTGGGACGCTAGGTACGACAGATGCCAGGAGCAGCAAGCGAGTCTTCCACTGAGCTGAGGGTGAAAATCTGAGGGACATATAGTCTGACAGAAGCCCAGCTTGAGAGCAACCATTCCACAGCGCTGAGGTACAACCAGAGAGGCAGCGTGAGGAGGACGGTGGAAGGCGTTTGGAGGTTTGATAGATGCCATCCAAAGATAAGTTTCTCTAACACTTAAATGATATGTTAAACTATGAAAAGTACAAGCTAATTAAACAATAAAGCTAAAAATAATAATAAAAGACAGGGGAGGGAGGAGAGGATAACAGGAGATGGGCTATGCCTAATGCTAGCTAAAATATAAAGCTAGATATGAAGAGAAGTGGGGTATAATTAAGACTTTATGGAAGTCTAGCAATACATATTCTGAATTTGAACTTGAACTGTTAAGATAAGAAGAGCCTCTCTACAGGCAGTGGGCGATATTTTCAGATATGTATATTTTGTCCGCGAGAGCTGGGATGCTGTAGAGAAAATAGATGGCTATGAATTTTCTATGCATCTCCAAGTCCAGATAGAGCTTAGCTCAATACATAAATAGGCCCAATTAAGACCCTAATTTGCACACCTTGTCATCCCAAAGTAAAAAAACTAAAAAAAATTTAGCAAAAAACTAAATTGAAGTTGAATCAGGAAATAATTATAAAAACGTTTAGGTATTCCGGAGGGGACACGATGGCCAGCAAAAAAATCTTCAACAGCTATTAAATCAAAAATTAAAGAAAATAAAAATCTAACACCTAATACTACATTCTTTTCACCTTTGAATAAAATGAACCCCCTGGAAATATCTCAGGCAGAAGCCTTACTATCAGAACAAACTATAAATAAATCTCTGTGAATATCATCTCAGTCCTCCATAGAGGGGGCAGAAAAGTTTCAAGAAGGACACTTGATCTATTCCAAAATGAAAGATCTTCTATATGATTTTCAAGGTAAGATCACATCTGATCTAACAATACAGATCACAGAAAATAGAAAATCAATTAATGAAACTAATAAAAAAATTAATGAGATTGAGAGAAAATGTGATAAATGAATCACAGACAACAATTTACTTTTAAAGTATAAAGTATCTTAAACATAAAATAGAAGAATTAAACAATAAAATATGTTACATGGAGGGCAGATCAAGAAAAAATAATATAAGAATCAGAGGGGTAGAAGAAAACATAACCGATAAAGATCTAAACAAATTTACCAAAGACATGTTTCACAAATGAATCCCTCTTTTCCCTAAAGACGATTAAGAAATAGAGATTATCAATAGGATTCCTCTGCCTAGAGGCTTGGATAAATCGTTACCCAGAGATGTTCTAGCAAGACTCAATTTTTTGCCTTTCAAGGAGGCAATGTTAAAAGCAAATTACTTGAAAAAATCTATGGATCCCCCATATGAGAAAATAAAAAACATTTCAGACCTGTCCTCTAAGACTCTAGCCAAAAGAAAGGAATATTCTGTTATAACAAAAAGATTAAGGAAAGAAGAAATCAAATACAGTTGGAAATCTCCCTCTGGTCTTTTTATCCTGAAAGACACTATTTGGCATAGAATCAACTCGGTTAAAGAAGGGCAGTCCTTGTTACAAAAATGAAACATTGAAGTTGATCTTTCTATTCCCAAAGTCAGAATTCCAGAGCTGACACTTAAGAAACATGATTGGGAACTAATAAAGTGACTGTCATGAGTTAGAAAAGAGAGAAAGGAAGGAAGAAGGGGGAAAAAAATAGAGAGACAATCATAAACGCTTGTAAAAATGCTTTCCTTTGCAAATATCAAAAACAGTGTTCTATACAGTTGGATTTCCACTACCATCACTTTTTTAGATATAAGGACATATTTCACACATGGCTTATATTGTCTATATTATTGTCTATATTATCACAATTTTCACTTCCTGGAGGTATCATCTAATTTTTATATTATGTCACTTAGTATTTATTAATTTTTAAGGATGGGTGATTCTTCACTACTATGTAAATTCACACATAATTTGCACTTTACTTTATATTACTCACGGTAGAGTTTAGATTTTTTATTACAATATATAGAAGCACTTTATAACTGGCACTTTATCCTTTTAAGGTGTCAATTAAACATACACTATTGAATATTTAAATGTGATATTTAAAGCACAGTCATTATATTTTTTCTGAATTTGAGTACATATTTTCAATGAAAAACTTTAATATGATTTAGTATTGTTATTCCAAAAAGAGGCCTTAGCGAATGGATATATGGAACTGCTTAAACAGAGGGGGACTTTGCGGCACTTAATTCGAGGATATCTTAGTAGTTTTTTTTTGAGCCAGGACAGCTGATGCCCCTCTCCTGTTCGCATCCCAAGTATCATGCAACATAGATTCCTCACTTAGTAAATTAATGTTTTTTTTTTTTATTACTACGGTGAAGGGTTGATCCTTCATTAATATACAAGAGTATACAAGATTTGCACTTTATTCCTATAGAATTTTTAATAATTAATCTATATAGAAATTGTTTTCTTATTATCTTCTGCATTTAACAAATATGCACTCTCAACTATGCCTTTAGAACTTTATTTAAATACATCCCATCTAATGTTTTAAAGTGCTACTAAAAGGCATATTTATTTTTATTTTATTACCATTAGAGTACTGTAATTAAGCAGATATTATAATATGTTTTAATAATACCATTTATAAGTTGGTCCTTAGGGATGACAATGATGCTCAGAATCACTTAGGGGGTGGGTGGTCCCTGCATCTTCAACCCAAAGGCACTATATTAGGCCTTTGGGAGGTGAGATGGTGGTTTCCCCTCACTTGTTGGCCTCCCGAGCGTCATTCCACTTAGGTCCCACATTGTATATTTGATTATAGGCTTTTGTTTTTTGGCACTAATGTACTTTGTTAATGGGTATGTCTTTGTAGTGTCTAATACTCTATATCCCCTACAACGAATATGTATATTTTAATAGTTATATTAAAATAAAAGGAGACAATATTAATATACAGGTTCAAGAAAAGTAAGAAGTTCACAAAAGATAGATAGAAAAAAAAGGGGATGGGGAAAGAGTTACGTAAAAGGAAAATGAAGAGGAAAGAGAAAGGACTTAAAAGAGCAAAGAGGAGTAAGAGCAAAAATCTACATATAGTACTCAGCCATTTAGTTCCTAATAAACAATGAGCTATATAATGTAAACACAACTAGGGAACAGATGAGGGAAGAGTAAGAGAAAGGAAGAGGATAAGGAAAGCTTTTCAAAACATAAGGTAAAAGGAAAAAAGGGGTAGAAAAGAAAAGAAAGTGTAGGAAAAGAAAGAAGAAAGCATGACCTCCCAACTAGGAAGGTTTTATAACCTCTTAACATTTTCCAAAATCGGCATAAATGCCCTACACATGGAATTGGACTTAAAATTAGGCCTAATCCAGACTTGGTATAATAGTTACATAGTTATATAGTAATTAAGGTTGAAAAAAGACTTTCAGTCCATCAAGTTCAACCTTTTAAGATCTCCTCTGATCTGCAATATGAGGATTAGTTATTAATTAATTAGTTGTTAATTGTTAATTAATTATTAATCAACTATTTATTTATTTTAAATGATTAATTAATCCAGAGAAAGGCAAACAGAAAAAAACCCAAGTGAAACATTGCCAATCGTCTCAATGAAAAAAAAAATCCTTCCTGACCCCAGATACTGGCGATCGGATATCTTCCTAGATCAATACACTCTCTCTAATTATCAAGGATAGCTCTGAATTCCCTTCTTAATTAGAAATAAATCCGGTCCCCTTTTAAAGTTATCTATCGAGTCCGCTGTCACCACCTCCTCTGGTAGAGAATTCCACAGGTTAACTTCCCTTACTGTGAAGAACCCTTTTCTTTCTTTACGGTGGAATCTTTTTACTTCTAATCACAAAGGATGTCCTCTTGTAAGTTGAAAACCTTTTGGCACAAAAAGCTCCCTTGACAATTCTTTATACTGACCCTGGATGTATTTATATAAGGTAATCATATCTCCTCTTATATACCTTTTTTCTAGAGAAAATAAGCTTAATTTGGTTAGTCTTTCTTCATAACCCCTCCATTCCCCTAATTATTTTTGTTGCCCTCTCTGTACCTTTTCCAGCTCTAAAATGTCCTTTCTATGAAGTGGTGACCAAAATTGTACTCCGTATTCCAAATGAGGGCGTACTAGAGATTTGTATAGTGGCAGAATTATATTTGCTTCACTGGCTTCTATACACTTCCTTCTACATGCTAATATTTTCTTTGCCTTTGCAGCTGCTGCTTGGCATTGAGAACTGTTACGTAGGTGGTTGTCCACAAGTGCTCCCAAATCCCTTTCAATATATTAAACTTCTATATTTGCTCCATTAAGATTATAAATTGCATGGCTATTTTCCTTCCCAGATGCATAACTTTACATTTATTCATATTAAATCTCATCTGCCATTTAGATGCCCATTCCACAATTTTATGTAAATCCATTTTAAGGGAAAGCACATCATTATCTGATTTAATTTTCTTGCACAACTTTGTGTCATCAGCGAAAATGGAGACACTACTTTCCAGTCCCACCTCTAAGTCATTAATAAATATGTTAAAAAGGAGAGGACCTAATACTGAACCCTGAGGAACCCCACTTACCACATTAGTCCAATCGGAGTATATTCCATTTATCACAACCCTTTGCTTCCTGTCTTTTTTAGCCAGCTCTCAATCCATGAGCATACTGCAATTCCTGTATCTCTTAGTTTGCATAATAGTCTCCCATGTGGCACTGTATCAAAAGCCTTTGCAAAATTCAAAAAGACTACATCCACTGAGTTGCCTTGATCCAGGTTCCTACAAACCTCCTCATAGAAACGAATTAGATTTGTTTGACATGACCTATCCCTCATAAATCCATGTTAACTCCTACTTATAATCCTGTTTAAATAGACATATTCTTGTATATTATCCCTTATTAACCCTTCTAAAAGCTTCCACACTACAGAAGTGAGGCTCACTGGTCTATAATTCCCCGGATTTGCTCTTGCTTCCTTTTTAAATATATGTATCACATCTGCTTTTCTCCAGTCATCTGGTGGAGACTCTGAGTTGAGTGAATCTTGAAAAATTAAATATAATGGTTTGGCTATTACAGAACCCAGTTCCCTTGGATGTATTCCATCAGGACCCAGGTCTTTATTTTCATTATTTTTTTCCAACCTCTTTTGGAAACTTCTTGCGTTAACCAATTATTTGGCTAATGTAGTGTAGCCCCATTATGCTGCAGTATCCAAACAACTGGTACCTCTCTTGTGTATAGCAAAGAAAATAACCTATTTTTCTCATCTGCCTTTTCCTGGTCACTAGTTTTCAGATGGCCTATGTCACATTGTAATGTTCCTATAACTTCCTTCCTCGCCTTCTTCCCATTAATGTACTTAAAAAATATTTTAGGGGTAGTCTTACACTCTTTTGCAATTAATTTTTCATTTTCTATTTTAGCCAGTCTATTAGCCCTTTTGCAAGCCTTGTTGATTTCCTTGTACTCCCGTAAAGCAGTCTCTGTCCCCTCTTGTTTGTATAATTTAAATGCCTGTTTTTTACTCTTTTTCTTGATCTTCAAATCATTGTTAAGCCACATTGGATGGGATTTACTCTTTTACTTTTATTCCCACATGGTACATGCCGAAGGGTATATGTATATTTAGTAAGGATTTAAATTATGTCCATTTATGTACAGTATATTTACCAGTTCTATGTCCCAGTCTATACTTTGTATTGCTGCCCTTAGACCGTTAAAATCTGCCCTTTTAAAATTAAGAGTTTTTGTTGGCCCCTTAAATGTTTTTTTTTTTTAATTCAATCTCAAATGAGACTGTGTTGTGATCACTGTTTCCCAAAGGTTGCCCTATTTCAACATTTGATACTATATCAATATTATTTGTGATGACTAAATCTAAGATAGCTTCATTTCTAGTAGGCTCTTGTATAACCTGGGCCAGATAATGATCCCTGAGTGTACTTAAGAACCTGCTCCCCTTAGTTGAACTGCTGGATATTTTTCCCTGTGAAGGGTACAAGTGAGCTAAAAGAGGCTGCTCTCAGAGTAAATTATCATGTCCATAGAACTAACCTATAAAGTTTAATTTGTTGTTTGATTGAGCTCCTCTGCTTGCAGGTTTGCATACAAACCTCGTTAGGCCCAGCTACATCTGATCCAGCCTTTTCCAGGTACAGCCTAATTGAGCTGTGTGAGAGTATTTTAACTCCTGCAGGTCTGGATTTGGCAAATGGCTTTATATTGCCTCAGGCTCACATACCTGCCTTCTATAAATTCTCCCATATGTCTGTGCAGCTTTGACACCCCCTTCAGCTCAATAAAAGGGGGTCGAGTAGCTTGAGACAAGAGGAAATAGATTTTTGAGCTGGCATTTGTGTGATCTGTTCCTGTTCTGTATTCCAGGTCAAATGAATTGCTAAAATGATGACCTTCTCATTCTGGCATTTATCTTTCTGTTGTGCTGCATCCATTCCAGTGGTTCATGATCTGAGCTAAGTGTAAAATGCCTTCACAACAAGTAAAACTTTAGTGTGTCCATGGCAGTCTCTCTCTTTCTACCACTGATAATGTTTGTTCTCTCCGGAAGTAGTTTCCTGCTCAGGTACAAAATGGGGTTTTCTTCACCTTCTATCACGTTGTCAGAACTTTTTTTTTATATTATACATTATTTGATATATTTCCTTTAATATTATCCTTTTGATTTTGACATGGTTTATACATATAGATAGATGTATCCATTTGATTCTATTCTATTTTCTGAGTTTCACTTAATGTTCGAGAACTTTCCTGTGTATTCAGGTGGGCTTAGATTAGAAAGAACAATGGGTGGTAAACATAATCTTTGCAATCTCAGTCTATAAAATTGTGAAACTAAGATTCTATTTTAGAATTAACACACCTCACGAGTTTCATTTAACCATGATGAAACTATCCTGTGTACTCAGGTGGACTTAGATCAGAATGAAACAATGGTTGGTCATAGAGTATTCACAATCTCTGTTTGATTTGTATGAGTTCTCACAATGGTGAGGCAAGTATATTATTTCCTGAACCCAAAGAACAGATATTTATCCAAAAAGACGCTAGATAGGGAATCTCAGTATGTAATTAAAAAAAACTAATGGATAAAAATTACTATTTAAGATTGCCCTATTCATTGGAGAAGGAGTAGGACTAGAAAAAGGAGGTGGAAGGTGATCATAGACTCTCAAGACAAGATCTGGAGAGCACAGGTCTATTTTTGGGACCCTGATATATTTTATTTTTCCCTGTAAAATTGATTTGGAAATATAAGAATTGACACTCTACACTGAATTGGGTTTTGTTACTGATATTTGGTAATGTATAGATTTGATTCCAACTTTGTGATATAATTGATAAATTATATGATAGACAATTTATCTATTTTAACTTCTAAACAGGAGATATAAAAGAAATCGTATTGAAACCTTATTGATAGTTGCAAAATTTACATTATAAAAAATATATTTTTTAATGCAGAATGTATTTTTCCCTTTAGTTCAAGATAGATAAATTGATCTTATTTTTGTATTAAATCAATTGTCTTACAAAATACTTTACCATTACCAATACATCTAGATAATGATAAGCCTATTCTATCCCATTATATACTTATTTTCTTTGTTCAGATAGTATTTTGCTATTCCCATGCGTGGTGATTACTGAAGTATTATTTCTTTGATTACTACAGTGCCTTGCAAAAGTATTCACCCCCTTGACTCTTTACCTATTGTGTTACATTACAGCCTTAAGTTCAATGTTTTGTTAATCTGAATTTTATGTGATGGATCAGAACACAATAGTCTAAGTTGGTGAAGTGAAATTAGAAAAATATATACATAAAACTATTTTTTAGAAATAGAAAACAGAAAATTGGCATGTGCGTATGTATTCACCCCCTTTGTTATGAAGCCCATAAAAAGTTTGGGTGCAACCAATTACCTTCAGAAGTCATATAATTAGTGAAATGATGTCCACCTGTGTGCAATCTAAGTGTCACATGATCTGTCATTACATATACACACCTTTTTTGAAAGGCCCCAGAGGCTGCAACACCTAAGCAAGAGGCACCACTAACCAAACAAGTAAGGAACAATGTTGTTGAAAAGTATAAGTCAGGTTTAGGTTATAAAAAATATCCAAATCTTTGATGATCCCCAGGAGCACCATCAAATCTATAATAACCAAATGGAAAGTACATGGCACAACCAGCCAAGAGACGGCCGCCCACCAAAACTCACGGACCGGACGAGGAGGGCATTAATCAGAGAGGCAGCACAGAGATCTAAGGTAACCCTGGAGGAGCTGCAGAGTTCCACAGCAGAGACTGGAGTATCTGTTCATAGGACGACAATAAGCCGTACGCTCCATAGAGTTGGGCTTTATGGCAGAGTGGCCAGAAGAAAGCCATTACTTTCAGCAAAAAACAAAATGGGAGACTCCCAAAATATATGGAGGAGGGTGCTGTGGTCTGATGAGACTAAAACTGAACTTTTTGGCCATCAAAGAAAACGCTATGTCTGGTGCAAACCCCACACATCACATCACCCAAAGAACACCATGATGTTTTTCAGCAGCCGGGACTGGGAAACTGGTAAGAGTTGAGGGAAAGATGGATGATGCTAAATACAGGGCTATTCTTGAGCAAAACCTGTACCACTCTGTGCATGATTTGAGGCTAGGACGGAGGTCCACCTTCCAGCAGGACAATGACCCCAAACACACTGCTAAAGCAACACTTGAGTGGTTTAAGGGGAAAAATGTAAATGTGTTGGAATGGCCTAGTCAAAGCCCAGACCTCAATCCAATAGAAAGTCTGTGGTCAGACTTAAAGATTGCTGTTCACAAGCGCAAACCATCCAACTTGAAGGAGTAGATTTGGAAGGAGGAAAGGGCAAAAATCCCAGTGGTAAGATGTGGCAAGCTCATAGAGACTTATCCAAAGCAACTTGGAGCTGTGATTGCTGCAAAAGTTGTCGCTACAAAGTATTGACTTTAGGGGGGTGAATAATTATGCACATTGCCTTTTTCTGTTATTTTGTCCTATTTGTTGTTTGCTTCACACAAAAAAAAACATCTTCAAAGTTGTGGGCATGTTCTGTAAATTAAATGATGCAAATCCTCAAACAAGCCATGTTAATTCCAGGTTGTGAGGCAACAAAACACAAAAAAAACCAAGAGGGGTTGAATACTTTTGCAAAGCACTGTATATACAGTAGTTTTTAATAGGTATATAAAAATATATATTTTGATAATACATTATTTTGGTATAATATATTGATAAGATTGATTTTGTTTTCTTTTGATTATGAACTGCTAAAAGGAGATATTGAATAATAGTATTTCATTGTTATTTGTATATTATCCTAAAAAGGTTTTGTTGGTAGGATGGTTTATGTTTTATATCATTTAATCATATTAATATTGTTTTCAATTTGATTGGGTTATTAACATCTGTGAATAATATAGTACTGTTTAAAAAATGATTATATTATAATTTGATTATATTATTGACAATAAACGCTATTTTATTTAAAAGCTATATGTTGTCTATAAATTGACGTTATACTCGAATAACATATTGATTATTTCTAAAATCTTGACTATAAATATCTCAGCAACTTGTGACAAGATTTCTTCTAATCCAACATTTAATGTGTCAGTTTCCAGAATGAAATGTCTTTTGAATTTCGGTGCCAGCAATAGAGATTCTTGGCATGGCATCACCTTTAACATTTCAAAAGCCTTGGCTTCATGCACGTTTCATTTCACAGCATATGAAGCCTTGGCTTCGTCAACTCAGGGGAGCTGCGATCATGGTATAATTGAATATGAAATGTCGGGTAATAGTCAACAATCCTAGAATGCTTAACCTTGTTTTTTTCTCAAGGGGTCTTGGCCAAGCTCGAATGGCTTACATTTTATTTAACTGTGGCTTGACTAAGCCAAATCTGACAATTTATCTCAGATATTTTGTCTCGGCATGTCCCAGATTATATTTGGACAGATTAACCATCAAATCCGCTTCCCATAGTGTTTTTAAGACTCTTCCTACTTTTTCAAATGATTACCAGTTAGAAGTGTATATAATTTTGCCATCCATATATGCAGACATACTGTATATTCCATATGGGGATGTAGGAGCTTGTCCACAAGCCTTTGAAATGTTGCTTGGGTTCCATTTGGTCCAAATAGCAGGACATTATAATTGAAAAGCCTGTCAGGGTTCAGAATATTTTTATTTATTTTGTTGCTTTCGTCAGTAGGACCTGTAAAATATTCCTTGGTCAGATCCAGTGTGGGTTTAGCTTTCCTCAACTGATCTAGCAGATCATCTGGGAAGTGGATATGTGTTGAATTGAGATACCTCATTCAACCTTCAAAAGTTGCTCGAGAAGTGTGTTGTCAGGCCTGGATCTATCTTTTTGTAGCCCCTTGGCAGTAAAGTGAAGGAGCCCAGCGAGTGTATGAACAAGGTATGCACCAATGTTTCCCTTTTTTGTGTTTTGTTAGCAAATCACAGCAATTTCCCCATAACAGGCATTATTACAATGCAGCTACTCATTTCCCCACAAGCTATTACTTGTTTCTTACATGCTTTTGATGGTGGGCCATATTATTCTTATTTTTCTATGGGAGGGCAGCGAGCATATGCTACACAAACACATATCATGATCACTTGTATCACACACAAACAATGTCTAATTACGAGAGTTATAGGGCCACTACACTATGAAAACAGAAATTGTTTGAAGAAATTGAATCTGACTAGGAGCATAAGTAATCGGGGAAAAAATGTAACACAGCTAGTTTTTAATTAGGGCCCTCCATTCTTTGCAATGTCTTTATATGTTTTTTGTCTCTGCCTGGAACCTAATCCATTTATAGCACTATGGAATATATTGGTGCATTACAAATAAATAATAATAATAATAATAATAAGTATATTGCCCTCCCAGTTTAACTAGACCAGGGCCTCTTAATATTATTAGCATTCACTAAGGGCTCACTATAATTATAATACAAATATATACAAAATCAGCTGGGGTTCCCTACATTGAAATAAATATACATATACAGTTGTGCTCAAACATTTGCATACCCCGACAGAAATTGTGAAATTTTGGCATTTATTTTGAAAATATGACTGATCATGCAAAAAAAAATATTTTATTGAAGGATAGTGATCATAAGAAGCCATTTATTGTCACATAATTGTTTGGTTACTTTTGAAATCATAATCATAACAGAAAGCACCCATATGGCTTTGACCAAAAGTTTACATTCCCTTGAATGTTTGGTATAGTTACAGACCCACAAGGTGACACACACAGGTTAAAAGAACAATTATAGATTATTTCCCACACCTGTGGATTTTTAAATTGCAATTAGAATATGTGTATAAATAGTCAATGAGTTTGATAGCTCTCACATGGATGCACTGAGCAGGCTAGATACTCAGCCATGGGGAGCAGAAAAGACCTTTCAAATGACCTGCGTAACAAGGTAATAGAACTTCATAAAGATGGAAAAGAATATAAAAAGATATCCAAAGCCAAAATTAATGTAAAAATTTCACAATTTCTGCCAGGGTATGCAAACTTTTGAGCACAACTGTATTCAGCCATGGTCCTGTGCTATCAAATAAATATGAACATATTTACATATTTAGGTCCCCTCTAATACTATATATGTACACATGTTTAGCCAGGGACTCCTATATTTATAATAATCTCTAAATATTCAAAGAGGGTCACCTGTAATCATAGTGATACAGTATATAAATATTTAGTATGTGTTCTCATTCAAACAAACACATATTCAGCCAAGGTCTCCTATAGACATATATGGGACATAAGCCAGGGACCATTATAATATAAATATTCAACTTCAGATGTCAATTATTATATTAATGTATACATATTCAGGTAGGTTTACCTATAAGCATATGAATGTATACATATAGAGCCATGTTGATCTATAAGCATATGAATGTATACACATTCCTTTATGTTCACCTATAATGATACAAATGTATACATATTTTACCATGTTGACCTATCATCATATGAATGTATACATATTCAGCCATGTTCAGCTATAATTATAAACACATACATATTGAACCAGGGTTATCAATAATCATGATTCCTCCAGAGTGACCTATTGTTATTTTCTAAATATATATTCAGCCAGGACTCACTGAACTAATGTACATTTACATATATTCACCCAGGATCAACCATAATTATAATATAAACACATACATATTTAACCAAGAATCATAATTCAACAAATGTACACATATTTAGCAAAGAACACCTATAATTAGCAAAACCGTTTATAAATGTAAAGTCAGGGTCTCCTATTATTGTAATATAAATATTAACCCAGGAATACCTGTAATTTATACAGTATAAATAGCCATTCACATAGAATTCCTACTTTCTATCAATATTTCTTTACAAACAACATTTTACTGAAATAACATTATTCTGAATAAACTTACTCTGGTGCAGGTCCTTCCTCTACTCTACAGCAGAAAACACCTGGGCTATGGAAGGGATCACTGAGCTCTCTACACTCTGGGCAGTCTGTGAACTGCAGCATTTAGTTTTTAAGCCAAAAAAGTATTTTTCAAGGCATTTTAATTTAAAAAAAAATGGGTGCCCCTCACAGGGAAGTGCCCATAGGCAGCTGCCTTGTTTGCCTAATGGGTAATCCAGACATGTGTGTTGTCCCATCAGGCTTTGGAATCAGTTCAGTCAACTACACAATTCACTGTTGGGTTCTTCAATTATTTTTGATTCAATTTTTTTTAAAACTTGGGTTCTTTTTGCTTCTGGCATTTGGTGTGGCCTGACTCTTACAGTCACTCCAACCTTAGTAATGATATCATAGTGGACTTCATTGGTCTGTCCTGGATAGATTCAAAAACATCTCTGGTAGGGGTAATCATCTGTAGAGCTTCTTCTTTTTACTGTGGAGATAACTCTGGAGATATCAGTACTTTAGGAGGCACTTCTGCCGACTCGGCAATAGAGGAATCAAAAGCCACTTCCATGTCTCTCTCATGCTATGCTTTCAACAAATTGATATATAGCTATACCTACTTTAACGCTGTAGATAGGTTCCAGGCAATAGGAGTGTTAAGTGAAACAGCTATAAATGGGGCAGTTTGACATGGGGAAGATAGGGATAGGATCATGAAAAAAACACCAATTTCAATTGAAATTTAAACTTTTGGGGTTTTATATGAACTTCAAAGAAACAGCAAACATAACACTAACACAAACTGAACATTAGCAGAAATAAAAAACTGTAAATGATTGATGTTGAAGCTTCTGGCTCATCCTGGATTCTGTTCTCTTATAGCGAAGCAGAGTGTTCAAAGGGGTCCTGCAGGCAAAAACAGCGTTATAGTGGGGTTATGCTATTGAAAATCAGAGCGTTAAAAAGTATTTGGCAGGCAAAAACAGCATTATAGCAGGGTTTAGCATTAAAAGGGGTCTGACAGGAAAACCAGCTTTATAGCGAATTAGCTCTAAACGGGGTAGCTTTAAGCAGAGTGTACCTGTATTTGTTCTGGTTAGCGACTGTCTTGTAGTCTACTTCTCCAGTGGCTTCTATGACTTAATAAATAACCTGCCATCTTGTCAGAAGTTTTTTCTCCACCATTGGCACTAGTACAATTACTTTGTCCCTGGTTGACATCTCCAGAGCTGAGATCTTTGGGTTTAGAAGGTTTCCTGTTGCTCCTGGGCTAGTTTCATATGTTCCTAATCTGGAGAGCCAATTTGTGCTATTTTATCTTGCAGACTTTGGACATATTCTATAATATTCCACCTGGCATACCTTGATATACTCATGTTTCACATAGAGTATCAAGTATTCCCAATATAAAAGTTGAAATGGTAAGAATCGAGTAGAGGCCTGAGCTACCTCTTGAACTTCAAATAGAAGACGAGGTAAAAACATGTCCCAGTATTTTCCATCAAAGTCTACCTTGGCCAGTAAATATTTATTTTGCAATTCCAACTCTAGAGAAAAGAGCCAATTCTTTAGCCACATTCTTAGAGCTTGCAGCACGCAAAGGAAAAGGATATTGCGTAGCATAATTGACTATAACTTATATGTACTGAGCTTTATTGAGTGTTCCTACTAGATACACTGCTATCCTTTCAACATTTTCCTGTATGATTGGAAGAGGTAATAGTGGAGTCCTTAATTGGGACTGAGGATTGTAAGCTGGCATTCTGGACATGATAGACAATAACTCTGTACTTCTGCATAAATTCCTGACCAATATAACCTTTTCATAATTCTGTTTAAGTCTTATCTATGCCCAGGTGGCCTCCAAAGAGATGACTGTGGGCAAGTTCCATCACTTTCTTTTGATGTCCCTAAGGTACCAACAGTTGTCTTATAACCTCATCCATAGTCTTGATAATCCAATACAGGAAATTTCTTTCTGACATAAAAGAGGTGCTTGAGCATTTTCTCTTCCTGGCATGGCTACCTCCATTCACCTCCATTGCTTCCTTTCATAAATTATTTAGAAGACAGTCATCAACTTGGTCTCTTCCTAAACTTTCCATATTGACATGACAGGGTTGATCTTCTGCTTCCATGTCTTCACTATTCACATTAGTTGTCATCTCCTGTGAAGGAGATTCTACTGTCTCAGCGTTACCTACTGGGTTAGCTTGGGATGCTGCTATAGCCTCCTCTTGGTCCCATATCATCTTGATTTCTGTTACAATCTTTTTCTCTTTCCATCTCTCTCTTCTTGTTTTTGTTTTTTTTTTACTTTCTGTTGTTTGGAGAATAACTCTGCATCAAAGACTTTTCCTATTGGGAAGACTTCCCTTATTGCCACAGGATGGTTACATTTGATGTCCTCTACATAATCAGAGTTTTCTTTTTGTTTTTAAAATGTGAAAAAATCCTTCCTAATCCTTGTGCATACACTAGCGGATAATCCAGCTTGACTTGGTAGTATAATTTAAAACAGTACCATGGACACAAACTATGTCCATCCTTTTTTCTTGCTTCCAGTAAACCGCAGCTACCACTCTTTCTAACAGCAGGGTTACTGTGGTTCCAGAATCAATATACCCTTTCTTGCCTTTTAATAGTACCTCCGTAGTGAATACATGTTTTGCATCTACCAGTCCAACTATGTTCACTAAGTCACATTGAGGTACATCCATCCCATGACCATCTTGTTTAGGTTCTTCTCAGTTAGGACACTGCATAGCGATATGTATGTATTCTCCACATTGAAAGTATTTAATATTGCTCGAAAAAGTGCTTTTCTTTACCCATGAACTGCAAGAAAACTACTCTTCTGATTTTCTTCCTTCATGCTCCCTTCTGTTAGCTCCTCAGTAATCCAGGGGCCTTATTAAATTTGACGATTTTGAGTTCCCGAAGCCCGTAAAGTAACCAGCAAAAGTTACAGCTATTAAATTTGCCTCTTTTAGCTACCCACAAATGATCTGCGAGTTACAGGCGGAAAATCCCTACGGGCTGTCAAAATCTGAACTCCGACCCAGCTAAAGCTTTGATCTATCAAGCCTGTAAATGTTACTATCGCAAATAGCTATTAAATTGCAATGATTCCCCAAAGACTTGTTGGCTTTCAATCCCATATATGGCAAATGGAGCCAAAAATCTTATGGGTACAAGAGAGGACCCGCAATAGAGTTAAAGTCCTGTCCGTAGCACTGTAAAAGCAAAAATAGACACAATATTTTTTTTTAAATTAAAGGGAAAGTAATGTAAGGTAATAATTTTTATAGCACAATATTCTCAAGCCCGCAAATCGTCAATAAAAAATAATTTATATCAATCCCAGCAATCAACGTGTTAAAGCATATAATAGAACTCACATGAACTAGTATATTATATTTATTGATTATTTCATATTGCATTATTTCTGGAATGCGCTCCCGGTCGCAACTCAGACTTCAAAGCCGTAAGTGACTGAAATCCAACCTCCTTTTTTAAGTGACGTAATGATGACAACCTCTTTTACTATTGGCTCCATCTAATCCCATAACCAAAGGTTTGACTAATTGATCATGTTCACAGCCGCAAATGCAACATGCGGAAGCATGGTTTACGGATTTGGATGTCGGCCACGTATGTTGCGGGCTTGTCTAATTTAATCGATCTGTAACTCAAGTCCGCAGGATTTTCGGCTGTACCATGGCCGCTGCAGGTTTAGAATTTAATAGGGGCCCTGGTGTACACCCCAGGAATTTCCACTGACCATTTCAGTAGGTCAAACTCCTTCTGATTGTTCTTGCCTCCATGCCTTGGTACCTTCTGCAATAGGACCATCAGAAACAATCTTTCACAGCCTGCCAGTGTTGAATCCAAACAACCAGTTTATCCATGAACTGAGAGAGAAATATAGAAATAAATACATGTGCTTTTATTATTATTTTTGAAAGCTATATGTATGATGATAATAAAATAGTCCAATTTGTAATACATAAGTCTTTGAAATCTCTTTCTAGTTTACCATTAATAAGGCTACACTTACACTCTATTGTTATTTTTCAGATTTACTTTTAAAACTCTTTAAGACATGTTTGGACAAAGTACTAAAGTTTGTTAAACGTTGCAGACAATAGAAACTAAAAAGAAGGGGGCATCTAAAAGGTGCTCTTTGTTTACATGGCCTTCACTGGCTTCAGGGGAAGAGTCAGCTAAGTTATTATTTTTTTTTTATCCCATTCTCAATCTTTGTATTATCAGAAATCCTTATTTGTTATGCTTCATAGAAAGGGGAACATACATCAACTGTTTTTCTTCCAGTATGTAGAGGGGAAAGGGAGGGAACTTTGTACAAAAGCAGTCTACTCACTGGTGCTTCTAAGGGGGTGACATATAGGACAGGCCAGGAAGAACAGTCTCTATCCATGATGTCACAGGTCTTCTGGGCTGACACTGGCAGTCAAAAGATTTTCCATATACTTAAATGGGGGAAACAACCTGATTGGTTGATGCAATGAAGCAGAACTTAGTGCCCTATGCATCAGATGAGATACAGGCTTTTTGGCAGACTTTCACACATTTAAAAACACACAATTTATGTTATTTGATTTCTCTGTATGTATTTAAAAAAACAAGAGATATTTACGGTGATATGGTGCAACTTTTGCTGAATTGAGTGTCCTTTCAATCATATTTTTACATTATTATTATTATTATTATTTTCAAAATATAGTATTACTATCTTTCTGTGCACTATAGATTTTTTTTCTTCTAGTCCATCTAAACTTGAATATAGTGCTGTTATAATGTTGAAGTAATAATATCCTATGGTAACAGCATCATTTTTACACACTTTAGAAGATTGCAAACTTGAAAACTTACAATTTAAAGATTGTCATTTCCCTAAATTACAAATGTAGGTATGTTTAACATATCCGAGAGATGTTCTCAGAAATGTCTCATTCATCAAAAGCTAAAAAAAAAATTGCCAAACATATTAGATCTTCTATGTAATAAAATGTATTAAAATAGAAAAAATCTCAACCAACATAAACAAGACTTCAAGTTTGAAGTGAAATTTGTTACATCATATTAAATTGTACACACGTGTAAGGGAAAAAAAAAAGCTTTGATCTAACATGTTTTGTTTATAACCTTATTTCATAATATCTGAAATAACCAATAAAACTAAATTATTATTATTACTATTATTATTGCTACTTTTTATTTACAATGAATAAAAATTTTCAACATTTTAATAATGGTCAAAATATTTAAGTTTGCTTGATATATAAAACATTCCACTACATGTCCTTTTTTATATAGCATTTTATGCATGTGTAGGAGGTCAAGCTTCATAATTGAAGTCTGGTTTTGTTTCACCCCTTTTGTATTGTAGTATGGTAAATACTGCCTTCCTATGGATGATGAATTGTCTTGTAAAATAAAGTCATTTTATCTTTACACTGAATACTGCCTTAGTGTTTTGTGCCACTCCACCTTTGCCCTGACCTGTAAAGATAGCATTGAGTAGTAATGATCTTTACTGACTCCATGCATATTTGCTAAAGAAATTTGCTTGACCAGTTTGATTGGAGTTAAATAATGAATTATTCATTGGTCACTGATTTTACTTAAATATTGATTCATGTGAATAGGAACAAAATGCCATTATCTTAATGTCTGATGCAAATGCTTTGGTCAAATATTCTATAAAAAAATTCTATGCTATTTAGTTCATGTTTTGTTACCCTATACTATGTACAATATTGTGTTGTAACTGTAGTTACAAGATTAATTATGCATTTGTACTTTATAATGTATTGTGCTATTAATATATAAGTACAATTTAATTTTTTTCAGACCAATTTTGAAAATCATATTTTTGGAAAGAAGAGTATATAAAAACTTCTATGTTTAATATCATCTTTTGTTAATGTATTTAGATAGATCTGCTTGTCATTTTTTTAATGAAAAGTCTATATTTATTTACAAGGAAACTTTTTCCAGTGCCTAACACCACATTGGTAACAAAATTATTTAAAAATGGAAAAACTTATATATACGCCGCTAGAAAAATAAAAGGACTTGTGTAATGTATAATTTCCAGTCTCCAATTTATTTATATATTTGGGCTTGTATTATATTTCTTAAGGGGACAATACTCTAGCATATAACTAAATGTATTTCTCATTCAGTACCTTAACGTTTATTTGCTTTTGTGTACCATCTACTTTATACCACCCAATTAAATAGAAATGAGGAGGGATAAACGTAAAGATGTATAATCACTTATGAGATACCTGGATATATATTCTTATCCCAGAACTTAGCAATACAGAGGGTTAAATTATGTTCTATACTCATATCCTTTAACTTGATGAAATTCGTGCTTGTGCAGACTTCATTCATTACAGGTATATGCAAGTGAGCTTGGTTATGAATGCATCTGATAGAGGTGAATTAGTAGTGTATGATTGCATTTATTTGCATGCACTATGTTTTTTAGCTTTCTATTTAAAAAAAAAAAAAAATGCCCAGCTTTGCAGCCAATCAGCAATGCTATATGCAGCCATCTAGAGGAGGCTGCTACACTTGGTCCTTAAAGGACCATAAATCCACAGTCAAGTAAAAATGCTTGAGCAGTTACACGGTTGTTCTTTAGACCTACACCCTCTCCTTGATAAATTCTGACAAATTATAATAGTGCTGAAACCAATCATTTCAGCTTCTTCTTCCTATTCTAATTTGTCTTTTAGGCAAATGAGCATTTATGCTTGATTTATGGTCCTGCAATGATCTGCAACGTTTTCTGTTCATGTGTCTCTGTGTGAGTGCATTTGTCTCTGTGTGAGTGAGTGCATGCAATTCACTGGGCCTGGAAGAGATCTCAGGGGCAATTCACTGGGGCTGGGGGAGGTAATGGGGCAATTCACTGGGGCTGGGAGAGGTGATGAGGCAATTCACTGAGCTAAGAGAGAAGAGATCACAGGGGCAATTAACTGGGGGTGGGGGGAGGTGATGGGTTAAATTACTGGGGCTGGGGGCTTACAGGGACACATCACCAGGGCTGGGGAAGTTTCACCTACAATGTTATGTAGACCTTGTGCTGGATATCACAGAAATCTAAAGGAAAAATGCAGCTCACTTCACAGATCAAAAAGATACAATGTATTATGTATGCTAATTTTCCCTGGGATTTTTAGGGGTGTCAACATTGATAGAAAACAGTTTGCAAATGCAAAAAAATCCAGCAATTTTTTTTTTATACACTAATAATTCTCCTCTATCAGATGCAATCATAATCCAGCTCACTTGCATATACCTTTAAATGGAAGGTCAATATAGTGATACATAGAAGTTATTAGACTCAATCATTGATGGCCATCTGTATTGACCAATTCCAGTGAGAATTCATCCTAAATTTCATTTATTATAATTGGGACTGTAATACTTCTTAACGAAAATGTTAAACTTAAAAAAAAACAACGATGCTAGTTAATAAAAAGGAGGTACTGCCAATTGACTATTCATTTCCAGGATATCTATTGAAAATTACTTCACACATAAGCAGTCTAGTATCCTTAGACAGAATATCAGTTTGTTTCTAAGGAGCACTATGCTTTCCAATTAGGCTTACTATAGTCATAAATACTAAAGCACAACTCTCAAGTGATAGCCTAGTCTGAATCACAATTTCAATCAACATGGAAAACCAGTTACTCCTTCTTAACTCAGTAGTTTACAATTAACTCACTATATTAAAATTAAACTTAAACTTCCCTATTTATCCCACCTAGTAAGGGATAGTCTAGGCAAAAGGTGATAGCAGGCTATAACTAATGGGCACCTAACAATTGGTACAACCACCAATAGCCCTCAATCAGGGAGTATCACTAAAACTCCCATTGCCAAATAACTCTTATTCCCTGGTGGTCTAGCTAAGGTTCTCTCGACCTGACTATAGTTTACCTTTTATTTGCTTTTCCGTATCATCCACTTTATACCACCCCATTAAAAGGAAATCAAGTGGGATAAATGTAAAGATGTATAAGGCTAGTTTTATCAATATCTATCAAACTTAAAAAACTTACCTTTACTAAAGCCACATGTTCGTTTGGGAAACTATAGTCAGGTAGAGAGAACCTTAGCTAGACCGCTAGGGAATTAGATAAGGACCCATCATTATGAGAAATGCAGTTAAAAGAAGCATCTCTCCACTGTAACGAATAACAACGTATAAGAATTGAATATTTAAAGGATCTATTTATTTAAAGTTTTACTCTCTAAAGATATTTTGCCTGTTAATATTTTTTATTCAAAAACTTTTATATAGAAATTTGACTACAGTATTTCATTAAAAATATATAGAAATTTCATTGATTATGAATGCATCTGAGAGTAGAAGCAGTAGTGTATACAAACAATTTCTGCATGAAAAAATCCAAAGTTAAACATTAATAAACATACCCTAGAGTTTGCAAATTTCTTCAGCTTTTGGGCAGTTGCTTTTGAGAAGCAATGAGTAAAATTAGCATAAAATTCATAATTTGTTTTGGCCAATCAGAGGCAGTTAAACATTGTTGTCTGGGGATTCAATCTCTGCAGCAAGGCATCATGGGATGTGTAGTCTTTTGTTCCCATTACAGGGAAGCAGATTCAGACTTCGCTGCTCTGGATCGCTGCACTCTGCTACTGTTGATTTGAATGTTAGTACAGGGTTAAACAACATACTTGAATGTAGTGTTTCTATTGATTAGTACCAGGTTCCTATGTAGGCACCTTTGGGGGATGGAAACCATTTTTTTTTTTAAATAAAATAAATTTGTATGTGTATAGCATGACTCAATGTAATGTGTGTTTCTGATATAAGCAGTATGTGTTGGATTAGAAAAAGTTAGAAATAGGGAAGCTTCCATATACCTTTAATACTGAACTAAGAGAATTGCTAAGTTTCGTCATATATTACTTTATTATTTATGTTCTATTATAAATGCGTTTATTATAGTTATTTTTGATATAACAGTATTGATAAACAATCCATTAAGGACAGAGGGTGGATATTTTACTTGGTGACAAACCTTTGAAAAAAATCAGATTCAATGTTCAAAAAAAGCAACTTTCAATATTCAACTTATTTTGTGCATTAGCTTCTAGATCTCCATACAAGTCGTTTGTTTCCAAAGGACACAAAGTAGGTGATTTGGGCTGAGAAGCTGATCTAAGTTTCAGTAACTGCTCGGTTCATTGTGCTAAAATTATTTTGTGAGATGACTTACTCTGAAATCCCTAGATTTCCCAAGCATTTTTAATCTGGAGCGCCTCCCATCTTTTCAGTGCATGGAACACAAATATCTGCAACTACCTATTAACTTCATAGCTTTGTGGAGAAGAAATGCACAGTGTCCTGTAGTTTAAAAAATATATTAAGGGCTCCAGCCTAAAGATAATAGGATTATATATTATATTAACATTTTTAATACATTGGGATATAATAATGAATATGGGGGTACATGGGATTAAAAAACTGGAGCTATGCCAATGTTATATGTTTTCTATCAGAGCTATTTATCAAACAGAGTTAAAGCTTATCCCCACTTGATAAAAAGGAAACATAGATAATGTAGGATGTGGAGATATTTTATGTTTTAACATAACTTAACATTATTAATCCCTGTTGATTCAAATTTTTAACCCTGTTTCATAAATATAAACCAATAAACCAACTTTTTTTTTTAATCTTTAGTACTTAAAAGACATGAACATTGAACTATCATTTAAAGTGTTTCCCTTGGCAATGACATGTAGCCTCATTCAACTTCTGCAATTTTGATATCCGGGTTCGCATATGGAGGACGCAAGCTTCTCTGCTATTCAATTGCCTTCCGTTTGCGGGCTCCGATCGAGTTACTTGCTGCGAACTGCGATCCATTGCGATTCTTAAAATCGCAAGTTACTTCCCTCGAAGACTTTGATCTTTCACGTCCGCAAGAGTTGCTGCCGCTAAAATGACAAATTGCTAATCAATTGCTCCGATTTACCCTTCGTCAAGCCCGCAAATGGCAAAAATTTAACTACAGGTTACTGGGACCAAGGAGGTCTCGCAAAGGGCTTACTTACAAATTGGAGCACTTTACATGCAAATATAAAATCAATCCAGCACTGTAAAAGATGGGGAACACATAAGGTAACATTAGAATTAAAATCACAACATTCTCAAGCTCGCACATCGCAAAAATATAATACTTTATTTCAGGTTTAATTTCCGTCCAAATTCAACCTCTATATTTTATTGAAGTCTTACGGGCTTGAATAACGAGTTATGGGTTTGGAGGTCATTCAAGCCCGCAGGATTTAGGATAGAAATTAAACATGAAATAAAGTATTGTTTTTTGGCGATGTGCGAGCTTGAGAATGTTGTGCTTTTAATTCTAATATCACCCATTGTGTTCCCCATGTTTTACAGTGCTGGCTGGATTTTAAAGTGCTCTGATTTTTCGACTTGAACCACGAGTTATGGGCTTGCGTTCAAGCCTGCAAATACTATTGCCGAAAGCATGGTTTCAGATTCTTTCAAGTGGCGCCTTACTTGCGGGCCCAGCCAATTGAATAGCAGAGTAAAAGTAGACATACTGGAGCCCGCAACTCGATCGCATACTTGCGATCAAGTTACGGCCCCGAATTGAAGGAAGCTGAAGGTTATCAACTTTGGCTGGAAGGTAGTCAATATACAACACCGCTTAGACACAAGTTGGCTTCTACAGTATATATACAGAATGTTCTGATAGGCTGTTTAGATCTTAATTCCATCCAGAGTAATTCCCAGGCCTTTGATGATGTTCAGAGAAAGATGATAAACTGCATGACTGAGGGCAGATAATCTAATAGTTTAAGCAAATTCAATATTAAATATATTTTTGAAATAATTGAGATGTGATTTTGTAACCTATCAGTGGCTAATTAAAACATATGTCTCCAAATTTTAGGATATTGCAGTCATCCTTCAAATATCAACATACATTTAAAAATGACTCTAATGCTGTGAATTAAACCACCAAAATATAAGAGCTTAAATATCTCATGTAAAAGCCTAAATAACCATTATTTACTTGAACCCCTAATTCTACACATTATCTTTCATATAGATATACTGTACTATTAACATTGCTGTAAACTAAGAAATGTTATATTGTAAGTGTGATTTTATAATTGTGTGTAAAATGCATAGGCAAGAATCTAATAGTAGTTTGGGAAAAAATCTTCATATGCTTCTTGCATAGGTATATAGTAACTGAGGTAGAAAAATACATTTTGGTCCACCCAGTTCAACCTTTTTGGATCTCAACTGATCTTGTGAATATGTGGATTAATTGATCCAGAGGAAGGCAAACAAAAAACCCATTGAAACATTGACAATTCTCTCATAAGGAGAAAAAAATAACATTCCTTCCTGACCCCAGATACTGGTGCCCAGATTTCTTCCCTGGATCATTCCCCTTCTCTAGTTATCCAGGATAACCCTGAATGCCCTTTTTATTCAATAATATATCTAATCCTTTTTTAAAGTTATTTATTGAATACTCTGTCACCACCTCCCTTGGTAGAGAATTCCACATATTAACAACCCTTACTGTGAAGAACCCTGTACTTTTTTTAAAGTGGAATCATTTTCCTTCTAACCTCAAAGGATGTCCTCTTGTCAGTTGAAATCCTATACCCTCTTAGACACCTTTTTCTAGAGAAAATATGTTTAATTTGGTTAGTCTTTCATCATAGCTTAGCCCTCCATTCCTCCTATTAGATTTGTTGCCCTTATCTGTACTATTTCCAGCTCTAAAATTTCCTTTTTATTAAGGGATGCCAGTAATTGTACTCCATATTTCAAATGAGGGCATACCAGGGACTTGTATAGTGGCAGAATTATATTTGCTTTCCTTGCTTCTATACCCTTCTTAATACATGCTAATATTTTACTTGCCTTTGCAGCTGCTGCTTGGCATTGAGCTCTATTACCTGTTTTAGGTGATCGTCCACAAACACTTTCAAATTCCTTTGAATATCTGATACCCCTAGATTTCCTCCATTATTATATATAATTTATATAACTATTTTTCCTTCCCAAATGCATAACTTTAGAGCTATTTGTGTTGAATCCCATCTGCCATTTTGTTGCCCATTTCTCTAAGTTACCCAAATCCCTTTGGAAGGTAAGTACATAATTTTCTGATGTAATTACCTTGCAAAACTGTCATCAGCAAAAATCCAGACAATACTTTCCAATCCCACTTCTAAGTCATTAATTAATATGTTACAAAAGACAGGACCTAATACTGAACCACTGTGACCACTGTAGTCCAATCTCAGTACATTTTATCTAATCCTTTGCCTCCTGTATTTTAGCCAGTTCTCAATCCATGAGCAGATATTTACTGCAATTTCTGTATCCCTTAGTTTTCACAATAGTCTTCCATGTGGCACTGTATCAAAAGCCTTTGCAAATTCCAAAATGACTACATCCACTGAGTTGCCTTGATCCAAGCTTCCTTATAGGACATAATTAGGTCTGTTTGACATGAACTATCCCTCATAAAGCCGGGTTTACTCCTACTTATAATCTTGTTCAAATAGACATATTCTTGTAAAGTTACCATTATTAGCCCTTCAAAAAGCTTTCCCACTACAGAAGTGAGGCTTACAGGTCTATAATTCCCTGGATTTGCTTTTACTCCCTTCTTAACTATAGGTATCTCATCTGTTTTTCTCCAGTCATCTGGTAGCTACCCTGTAGTGAGTGAGTCTTGAAAAATTAGATATAATGTCTTGGCTATTACAAGACATTATTAGAGCCAGGTTTCCCCAGCATCCTTTGATCGGGACCTGGGACTTTAATATCATATATTCCAAACTCTTTGGGATTTCTTCCTGTGTTAACCAATTATTTGGTGAAGATAGTGTAGCCCCATTATGTTGCAGTGTCTGCAGTATGTAACAAACTAGCAGTATTGGCAGCTGTGTAAACTGGTAGTATAAAAGCATTTTCCAAAATAATCTTGTTTTAAACTGACTGTGCTAGTATCATGTGAATTCTATCTTTGATTTAAAAACTGCCTGAAACCTGAGTAGATGGGCTATTCCACTTGAACTCACTCTTCTATCAATTTCTATTGTCAAGCACCTATGTTAAATGCCAGTCTTTCAATTGAACTGAACAAAGATCAATCCACGACTCCACCGTTTCTTTCAGTTTTCTAAGCCTGTTAGGAACAAAAACATTTAAATACAAAGGTTAAAAATTAACATTTTGTACATTATCAAGTCAGGTGTTTTTTTTATAAGCAAATACTATAAATATGAAACTTGAATGATTATTTAACATGAAAAAGGCAGGCACCATTTTGGATATAGTAAAGCATCAAACATTTAAAAGAGCCTTTTTCAAAAAAACTATACTTGAAATTGAGAAACTTTTATATAACGTAAAACAAATATATATAGTTACTAATGTATTATGTTTAACTGCAATTGTGCTCCTGTGTAGTCTACCATTTTAGTTTCCAGAGATTAACATCCTGAAGTCATATTTTAATTATAAATCTTCGGATTCCTGGAATACATTGAAAAGATCATTTTAGCAAAAGTTTGGAGAATGACTTCAGGATCTGACAAAGCAATTTAACTTGGTTAAGACTGACATCATGATTTACCTAAAAGACCTTGAAACAAGTACGAACTTGACATGTCAAAGCTGCCTTTAAATGTCATGTCGTTGCATCTTTTCATTTGCATTATATCACTGAAGTAGAACTGAATAAAAGTGAAAGTTCTGCTCATGAGCAGTTAGGTTTCAGTGGGCAAGAAGAAATGTCAATAATTATTGAATCTTTAGAAGAAAATTTCAAAGGCCACTGGTAATTTCTTTATATGGATAAAGGCATATATTGACGCAATTATTTCTGGATGTCACAGATGACAGAGTTAAAAATTCTCATTCGGACATTTTAGTTAAAATGACCTGACTTTAAAAGTCAAGCATTGCTCATATTTTCCACATTTCAAAGCTGTTTTAGGCATGACTGCTTCTCAAACTTCAATACAAATCATCTTAAAATGCTTTAAAATGAACCATAATCAGATATATTTCCCATTTTTTTCAGTTGAATCCATATGTGTAACATAAAAACATAATACTGGCGAAATCATTACACTACAAATATCATTACAACTAATATATTTTCACTATATATTGTTAAAGTGAATTTATTTTAGGCATTTACACTATAGGGAGACATTTGCAGTAAGTGTCAGGATTGATTGATGATATTACTTACCAAAATATTGTTTCTTGACCCAAACACAAATATTTTTAGTATGTAGGAACGATGACTAATATAAACAATTCCTGTAGTGGTCCAGATTTCATGACTTTTAAGTGGTAAAGATCAGTATGAACAATCTTAATATTTTTGTGTGCAATAAACTTTTGATATTAGTTTGGAAAAAAAAATTTTTAATTACTTGTTTTTCCCACAATTTTTAGTCTAAAGCACCTTCCTTTTACAATCTGCTGGGCATTGTGACAACATGTATGAGAATTACACAGTGCAGCACAATCAAAGTAAATTACTTGTAAGGCATTGGTGGGCAAAAGGAATGACAGAGGTCTCATGCAGGCTTTAGACATGTTGTTCCATCTCATACCTGTTCTATAAAATTGGAGAGCATGTCACTCATCAGTTATGCACAGTCCATGTGATCTCTCCACATTTAGCAAATCCATCTCTATTAAATCTCAAAACATTTATCCCTGGAGTTTCTTCACACAACCCAATAACTTATATCGCTTACAAAAAGTACCCCTAAATAAAGGTACCAGCAATAAATGATGATTACGCCAAGCCATGTTTTTTGTAATGAGTTTATCAATGAAATTAACATAAGGCAAATGAATGCCTGCTTCTCCCAACATGCCCTTTCAGAGGACCTCTCCGAATCAATGATAATCGTCAAAAAATAGAAAGAAATACAGGGGCTTTTTTTTACTTTTCAGATGCAAGAGGGATATCAAACTCTTTCACTGTAAGTATAAATGATTTAAGTAAATAGCAACACACAGTAGAAATAGGAGGACAAACGTGCAAATAATGAACTAAAGAATTAATACCTAATCTGGTTCAAACTACCCACTGTATGTAGAAGATGGACGTTTGAAAGTAAGCACAAGGACAACATGAATGCAACAAAAGAGATTTTTTTTTGATAACCTAGATGTTTAATGTACCACAAGAGCCAAGGCAACATATTTCTAAGACAAACTGGGGTCATCTTAATTGGTAGCTAAATCGGATTGGCTTCACGTGCACACAATCTTTTAATGCAGTAGAATAAAGGATGGAAGTAGTCATGCTTGAACTTGCACGTGGATCTCCATCTATGTTCAACCAAATTATTCTATCCTCATTATCCCACCTTATGTCCTTCTTTATCTTTTATCTAAACTGTTCCCATTATGACCACCAAGCCATACCTCCATGTGTTTTGTGGATACTATCAATTGCATCCTGATAGCAGAAAAGGGATGAACAGAAATGTGGATGTTTTCCCCCAATTTTACTGGATGAAATAGAGAAAGCCTGTAACTAATTTGCAAAAGCTTTGAGAATGTGCCTGTATCTTGTTCCTTTCCCTTACTCTTATCCTTCATACTGCTGAGTAAGACAAATATTTCAATAAACTCTGTTTTCCAAATGTTTTTTTTTTTTCAAGCCTTGAGCAACATGTACTAGTAACAGACCAATATGTGATAGAGTGAAAGTCACCAAGGCGATATCTGTGAAGACCACTGAAGAAGTGGAAGAGGCCTACACATATTTATAAGTGTCCATTGAAGATAAATTAACTTTTGAGAAGAATGGACCCTATGAACCGCCAGAACTCCAGGTACATCTCTTACTCACTGCCGCTCTGACCTCTATCAAGTTCAAAGGCGTCAATTCTATGGTGCTTAGGCTTCTTTATGGTCCAGCTCTCACATCTGTATGTTATAACTGGGAATAACATAGCTATGCAAACCTTTGTTGACAGTTTAATATCTTTACTTTTTACTAGCTTATCCAAGCTTGCCATAGCTTTCCTCCCCAATAGCAAACGTCTTTTAATTTCATGGATACAGTCATCATCTGAAGAGATATTGGATCCCAGGAAAATAAAATATGTCACTGCCTCTACTTCTTCCCCACCTTTCCAGAAACTGAGATTGCCATTTGCCATAATCTTCATCTTTTTAACATTGAGCAACAGGCCAGCTTTTGCATTCTCTTCTTTTACCCTCATCAATAGGTTATTTAATTCCTCCTCACTTTCATCCATCAAAGTAGTATCATCAGTAAATGCTTTTCACAAGCCCAGTTTTGAAGCATTTGTGTTCTCTTACCTTATACTTGGCAACTGATGATGGAACCTGGAACTTTGAACATAACTGCATCTGTCTGTGAGTTTTCAATAAACAGATGAGTGTAGTGTAAAAACTATGGTAGTATCCAGAAAGTGTACATGTTCCACACATAAATTCATTTTTAGTTTAATAGATAGGTATAAGCTATCTAAGCATATATATCTTTAAAACAATCTGCAACTAGGGTTAGCTCTACATGCAAAATTGAGCTTTAGTTTAAAAGAGGGTTAGAAATGATCAATCAAATTGTTAGGTTTATTCTCTATCTATTAATATGATGAACTAATCTATGAAGCAGTACTATGTACTATCAGGACTTAGCAGTTACTTCTGCAGGGCCTCAGCCAATGAAACTGGTCTCCATACTATCCACCTGAGCTAAAGCTCTCCCCAAATGACATTTTTCCAGTTCCTATACTCCTGATTTATTTTGCCTCCCGACCTAGAGATTTTTATTTGTTACAAAGGATTGTAACATCCGAAAAGCTAGCACTGTAACCTTTCCAAGTTAGCCATTAAAGCTATCACAGTTTTACTCCACTTTGATTCCTGTTTTTTCCACAACTAACACATCACAATTTCATTATCTACTTTGTTAAGAATATCTGTGATGTCTTGTATATACTGTAGCTGCTGCTGTTGGTAACTAGTGATATTTTCAGATGTCTGGTTGGTCAGTGTATCCATACATGTAATGATTGGTCTTCCAGGATTCCCTGATTTGTGACATGGGGGTTAAGAGACATGGGGGAAAGAGACACAGGGGAGGGGGAGAGACACATGGGAGGGAGGAGGGGAGAAAGAGACACAGGGGAGGGGGAGAGACACAGGTGAGGGAGGAGGGGGGAAGAGACACAGGGGATAGAGACGCAGGGGAAGGGGGAGAGACACAGGAGAAAGACACAGGGGAGGGGGAAAAAGTCTTGGGGAAGGAGACACAGGAGAAGGGGTTAAGAGATACAGGGGAGGGGGGAAGAGATACAGGGGGAATAGATACAAGGGAGAGAGTGGGGGAAAGAGACACATGGAGGGAGAGGGGGAGAGACACAGGGCAAATTGCTAGTAATAATATAATTGTTTTTCAGTTTCAGTTTCCTGAATTGGATGGAGCTAAGGTCCAGATTTTTGTAGTAGACACTGTCTTCCTGGTGTCTATTTTCTTTATTTATGCATCCCTGAGTGCTCAAAATTGCTATTGCACCACTTTTGTCTGCTGTTTTGATATAGATATTTGGGTTGCGTTATTTAATCAATTGAGAGAAATTGGACATGTCCCTTTTCTGCTAAGTTGTTTGTATGGACATAGTTCTTAGGAGAAAGCTTATTTTATATAACTGTACAATTTTCAATTGTGTCCAGTTTTTTTGTAATATGTGTTCTTCTTCTTCTTATATTCTAATAATGTTAATATACCTTAATTTCAGATGCTGTTACTTCATATTACTTAAAAATATTTAACAGCAACAAAATGTAAAATTTCAAGTGAGGAGAGGTTTTCTACCATTGTGATATAGCACAATAGTGTTACCCGAGAAGCAGTAAAGTGTGCCTTGAGCAATTCCATCCTTCCATTTACTGCATTGTTAAGAGAGTGTTTTTACACCACATAATAATTATATACACTTTAGGAATGATGTGAGTATGACCCAAGGAATTATACACTTCTGCATTTTAATAGCTAACGATAAACAGACCTTGGTTACTGTGCAGTCATTGATCATTTGTCTATTCTAATTATATCTTCGATCACCTTGTCAATTTTTTTACATTACCTTACTCTATAATTCCCCCACATTATTAAGTTGTACATTCTAAGTTTGCAATCTATGTACTGTAATTTGACCTAGTACACATCTGATTAGACTGAAATAACATGTTCTATTTTTTCATTTTGTTCTGTATTAGTTTGCTAATTTGGGTACCATATTACAAATGGCTTTTATTCTTGTCTTTTTTTTTACAAATGTTTTATTTGTGAGAAACCTATAAGTCTTAGGTCTTATAAGGTTTTTAATTGTTGACATTAATAAAATGGCCCGGATTAATTTTAGTGTTAATCTCTCCAGGTTCTATGTTATAATTATTATTCATTAAAGTGACATGGAGCACAACTGTTGTTTTTTCATGCATTTAAAACGGCATGTTTTTAAAAATTACAAAAGTCGTTTTTTGCATGAAAAAATACAAAGCAAAACCTGATAATTGTTCAAATTAACAGGAAATACAGTGAGTATATTTTAGTCTGTAAATCTCATTGGCTGACAGAGGGCAAGCCCCAAGAGCAGTTAAATATCTGTATCAGTTTCTGTATTCTGAGAACTTCAATTGAAAAAAGAAAATATACTATAACACATTATCAAATACTCTATGTTGCAGCAAATAAAACAAATGTATCCATGTCCCTTTAATGTTACCTCCCCAGAAAGTCTCCAAGATTTTTATCAGTATTATTATCAATATTTGTAACGCCCCAACATATTCCGTAGCTCTGAACAAGGGTTAAGTATGAGGCAAATCAAAAATTGACACATAGCAAAGAATGGAGAGCCCTGTCTTTGAATTTAAAATTTAGCGTGCATGGAGCTTTCACTGAAGCACCTTACAAGATTGAAAACTTGCAAACTAACAAGTTGGGTATGGTGAGAGATGTTTTGTGCATGTTAAGGAGGCAGGTGATAGAGTTTTTGAAGGAGGCAGGTGATAACGTTTTTGAAGCATGAAGATAGCCTTGTGAAGCGAGGCAAGGAGTTCCAGAGAATAGAGGCAGCATGAGAAAAGTCCTGAAGGCAGGAGTGAGCGGAAGTGATAAGAGAGGAGGTGATAAGAAGGTAGTTACCAGACCAAAGAGGACTGGTGGGGGAGTATTTTGAAAGCGGAGATATTAGGGGGTGTATTGTTGTTGAGGGATTTGTAAGTTAGGGACATGATTTTAAATTGTATTCTGGAGGTTACGGGAATCCAGTGGAGTGATTGACAGAGAGGTGCAGCAGAAACCGAGCAATGAGTATGGAAGATGAGTCTGGTGGAGGTGTTCATTATGAATTGGAGGGTAGACAGACGGGTGATGGGCAGGCTATCAAGGAAAGAGTAGCAGAATATGATGAGAGCGTGAATTAGGATTTTAGTTGTGTCATGTGTAAGGAAGTGATGTATTTGGAGATGTTATTTAGATGGAACAAGATTTAGTTAATTATTTAGTTAATGATTGTATATGAGGAATGAATGAGAGGGCAGGGTCCAATAGAACTCCAAGAAAGTGGGCCTGTGAGTTGGGGGTATTGATGACATTGTCGACAGTGAGAGATATATGAGAAATGGAGGCTGTAGTAGAGGGTGGGAAGAGAAGGAGCTCAGTCTTTGTCATGCTTGAGAGGCAGTTGGAAACTTGTGCTAGAAGAGATGATACTGAAACCCAAAGTATTTCATTAGGGTACCAAGTGAGGATGTATAGATAGAGAAGAGAAGGGGACCTAGGACTGAGCCTTGGGGCATGCCAACAGACAAAGCACAAGGAGAAGTGGTGTCAGAGACGTTCGATCTTCTAGGTAAGTTGTGAACCAAGAGAGAGTAGTGTCACAGATGCTGAGGGAGTGGATAATGTGGATTAGTATGGGGTGGTCAACTGGATCAAAGGCAGCAGAGAGATCCAGAAGAATTAGAATAGAAAAGTGGCCCTTTGACTTGTCAATGAACAGGTCAGTGGTGACTTTAATGAGAGCTGTCTCTGTGGAGTGTTGGGGTGGGAAGCTGGATTGGAAGGCGTCAAGGAGGGAGTTGGAGGAAATAAATTGGGTAAGGCAATTGTAGACAAGTCGTTTGAGAAGTTTTGAAGCCAGCAGAAGTAGTGATATAGGGCTTTAGTTAGAAGCAGAAGATCGGATCAGATCAGATGAGGGTTTCTTAAGAATAGGTGTAATTGTGGCATGTCTTAAAGTGTTTGGAAACTTGCCAGTGTTTATGGAAAGTTTGACTAGATGTGTAAGAGCTGAGATAATTATATTGGGGAGGGGAGGGATAAGCTGTGCTGGAATAGGATATAGAGAACAGGTAGTGAGGCAGGAGGTTGAAAGTAGACAGGATGTTTCTTTCTCTGATACAGGGTCAAAGGAATGCAAAGCAGCTATTGGATTGGGGAACGGTGGAGACTGGGTGTTATCAATTAGTGGAGAGGGGGGAGTCGCTGTGAGTGGAGAATTAGTTGCGGATCTTTTTGATTTTATGTTTGAAATGGCTGGCAAAGTCTTCAGCCGTGAGACAGGAAGGGGCGGGAGGCGGTGGTGGGCGTAGCAGAGTGTTGAATTTGGTGAACAAATGTTTGGGATTGGAGCACAGAGATGTTATTAATGATGTGAAATAGTGTTGTTTGACAAGGTTGAGTGCAGAGACATAGGAGCGCAGAATAAACTTATAGTGGAGGAAGTCTGCTGAAGTGCAAGAGTACCTCCATAGCCGAGCACCTCTGAATTTATCATGTTTTTGTACTGTGCCATGGTTGTGGATGAAAGCGAGGGTGCATGCGTTTGGTTGGGGGGGGCAGCAAGAGTGTTATGGGTGGAAGAGAGTAGAGTTGTACTGTGAGGTGGCAATGTTGGGACAGGTGAGGTCAGTGAGGGTGCTGAGAAGGGGTTGTTATACAGTGGAGAGGTATTGTGGATCAAGTCTTTGCAGGTTTCTGTGGGATATGGTGGCCGGGGTAAAAGAAGGGCAGTGAGAGTAGTATGTGGTGAGTTTGCAGGTTAGGAGATGGTGGTCAGATAGAGGCAGTAGGAAGATGACAGGGGTGGGGGTTTTACAGAGTAAAAATACGGTCAAGGGAGTGTCCAGCATGGTGGGTTGGGGAATTTGTCTATAGTAAGAGACAGAGGGAAGAGGTGAGTGAAAGAGGTTTAGCGGCTGCTAGGAAGGTTGGAGTTTCAATGGCAATGTTGAAGTCGCCAAGGACAAGTGAAGGAACATTGGAGGAAAAGTGAGGGAGCCAGGCGTCAAAATGATTGAGTAATTAAGAGGGTGAACCAGTCAGGTGATAGATCACAGCAACGTGTAGAGAGATAGGCAAGAAAAGACGGATAGTGTGAATTTCAAAGGATGAGAACTGGAGGGAACTGGGGGGATACAGTTAAATGTGCAGCAAAAAGAAAGTATCACGCATACAGCTCTACCTGACTGTGACTGAAATGGACACCACCATATGATAAAGCCACAGTATTAGGTAGATTGAGCCCAGTTTCAGTGATAGCCATGAGATTGAGGGAGTTGGAAGTAAATAGGTTGTGAATGTAAGGGAGTTTATTGCAGCAGACCTTGCATTTCAGAGGGCACATGAGAAGGGTAGAGTGGAAGGATTGTGGCAGGTGATTGGTATTAAGGTCCTGGTATGTTGCTGCCTTGGTGAACATGATGATAAAAGGTGGGAATGAATGAGGGGCCTGGATTTAGATATATATATCTCCAGCAGAAGGAGGAATGAGAGTAAGAGGAGATGCAAGTGGGTCTTACAGAAACGTTTCTGCTTATGAACTGAAATTCATGAGCATGGGGTATGATTAGTCCCTTACATTAAATATTTTTAAAGGTCCATGCGTGTTTATGTTTAGGATCTTCCCTCTTTAGTATCATTCAATATTATTTTTAATATCTACATCTAAAACTAAAATTTGGTGATTCAATCTAACTTTTCATTATTGCCAAGATCTATTATTATTTATTATAATTATCCTTTATTTGTAACGCAACAACATATTCCATAGCTCTATACAGGGGTACAAGGCAAAAAAATACAATATTAGCACATTGCAAAAGAAGGGAGAGCCTGTACAGAGTACCTTACAAGATTAAAACCCATAAACTTACAATCTAAAGGAACTTGACAAAGAAGAGATACTTCTCTTACAGCCACATTAAATTCCAAGCCTGTAAGTGCAACGTGAGACCAGCAATGGCTGTAGGCTTGAAATTTGTCAGCGTTACAGAGCTATTAAATTCGAGCAGGTTGCGAGTTACGGGCTTGAGACGCAAACCCGTAAGCCATTTGTTGAACGTTGGATGCGCGGCCGTGATGGTGATCAATTAGTAAAACCCATAATTATGGGTTAAGATGGAGCCAATGGCAACAGAGATTCACATAATTAAGTCACTGAAAAATGGGAGGTGGGATTTCAAAGTCTTACGGGTTTCAATTACAAGTGACGATCGGACCCACATTCCAGAAATAATGCAATATTGATAAAGCCATAAATATGATATTATAGTCCATGCGAGTTCTATTGTATGTATTAACACATTGATTGCTGGAATCAATAAAACACAGAATTTAAACATAAAAAAATTGCCGGTTTACGAGCTTCAGAATGTTGTGCTATTTATTTCAATACCTAACATCACTTTCCCTTTTCATATATGTACAGTAGTGTGCGTATATTTGTATTTAAAGTGCTGCGGATTGGACTTTACACCCCTTGCGGGTCTTCTCTGGTACCCGTTGACTTCTTGGCTCCATTTGCTGGTTACGGGGTTGAACGCTAGTGAATTTGTTGCAATTTAATAGCTAAATTGGAACGTAGCCGTTACGGGCTTGACAGAATAAAGGAAGTTCCGCATTCCATGTCACGTAGGCTTTTTTCGCTCATAACCTGCAGATTGTGGACTGCTTTACAGGGCCAATTTAATAGCTGCATGTCTTCTGGGCTACGTTATGGGCTATGGTTTTACACGTTAAGGGAATTAATAGGGCTGATTAGTGATGTCCAGAACAGTTCGCCAGAGAACTATTTGCAGCGATTTTCGCATGTTCGCGTTCGCCACGAATAGCGAACAAATGCGCTTTTCGGTTCGCCCCCTATACTTTATCATTGAGGAAACTTTGAACATCATTTATTTTATTTTATAATTTTTTTTTGTGTAATCTATGCCTGCCTGCCAGCGTGTGTGTGTGACAGGCTAACACCTAACAGCTTATATTGTGCTTATTTTCACTACTCATACCTGGTGGTGTAACATACATTGAAAACAACCATTTTTTTCCTGTAATCTAATTTCAGTTGCCTGCCTGTGTCAGGCTCACAGCTTATATTGTGCTCAGTGACATAAAACAACACTTTTTCAACTGTAATAGATTGAATAGCGATTGCCTGCCTACAGGCGAATGTGTGAAGCCTATTGCATCTACTCTGCCAACTTTTGCCAGTGCACAGTGATACGTCATATTTGGTCAAACCGTAGTGTACAGTGACATAAAACACTTTTTTGATTGTAATCAATTGAATATCAGTTGCCTGCCTACAGGCGTGTGTGTGAAGCCTATTGCATCTACTCTGCCAACTTTTGCCAGTGCCACACTCATATCTGGTGTCACAGTAGCTTGCACGCATAGTACCAGTAATCGAAAAAAAAATGACAGGCAGAGGCAGGCCACCCCGCAGGCGCCGTCATGGTCGTGGTGCTGTGATTTCCTTTGGCCCTAGAATAATGCCCAGTTTTCAGAGGCAACGTACCCTGAACTTGAAAAGTTCTGAGGACATGGTTGACTGGCTAACACAGGACACCCAATCTTTTGGTGTGTCTGCCTGTGACAACAGCGATGCCATTTGCAAAAAGAAACTGAGTCGTGGGAAGTCCAAAACCCACCTAGGTACAACTTCTTTGCGAAGGCACATGATGTCACATCACAAACACCTTTGGGATCAACACATGAGTACAAGCAGCACACAAAGTCAAAGCCGCCATCCTCCTCCTGGTCCAGCATCTTCAGCCACGTCCACCACTGCTGCCCTGCTTGCCCCCACTCATCCATCCGCCACTCTGTGTCTCGTCCTGAGCAGTCCCTGCTCATCTGCCCACAGTCAGGTGTCTGTCAAGGACATGTTTGAGCGTAAGAAGCCAATGCCACAAAGTCACCCCCTTGCCAGGCGTCTGACAGTTGGCTTGTCTGAACTCTTAGCCCGCCAGCTTTTACAATACAAGCTGGTGGAGTCTGAGGCGTTCAAAAACTTTTTAGCTATTGGGACATTGCAGTGGAAGGTACCCGGCCGAAATTTCTTTGCACAAAAGGCAATCCCCAACCTGTACTCGATTGTGCAAAAGGAAGTAATGGCATCTCTGGCACACAGTGTTGGGACAAGGGTCCATCTGACCACTGATACCCGGTCTGCAAAGCATGGTCAGGGCAGGTATATCACCTACACTGCGCATTGGGTAAACCTGGTGACGGCTGCCAAGCATGGAATACGTGGCTCAAATTTGAAGTGGGAGGACCGACCAAGCATTTTTTTCCATCTCCCGCTTCCAAAAATCCATGCCATATACACGTCCCCTGATAGTGGACATAACAGGGATTAAACTGATAGGAATAGTACTACTTAACAGTACACACCTTATAATAGCGCAGACAGAGGCAACGCGTATAATCTTCCATGCTGTGCAGTGGAAGCCCCCAGACTCTGACCTGTGTATAATATTCCATGCTGGGCAGTGGAAGCCCCTAGACTCTGGGAGTCTGAAGAAGAGGAGTCAGAGGAGGAAGGTGGCTTTGAGGAGGTGGAAGACCAAACACAGCAGACGTCCCAGGGGGCTTGTTGTCACCTTTCGGGGACCCTTGGTGGCTGGGTGGAGGAAGAGACCTTCAATGACATCAGTGAGGACAAGGAACGGGACATGGCTAGCTTGGTATCCAACCTTGTGCAAATGGGGAGTTTGCGGTTGTGCAAAGGGACTGTTTGAGGTTGTTTGTGGTGCATTAAACGGGGAGATTGGTCTGTTACTGTGAAGTGGGTGTAACCCTTACACTACCTGATCGATACAATATCATACCTGATGTTTTAAAGCATGTTATTCCAAAAAAATTAGGAATGCTAGGTGATTTATGCCCTTTATGGCTTAAAACCAGACTCTGCATCAACTATGTAATTTTCCGTGGGAGTTTTGCCATGGATCCCCCTCCGGCATGCCACAGTCCAGGTGTTAGTCCCCTTGAAACAACTTTACCATCACTATTGTGGCCAGAAGGAGTCCCTGTGGGTTTTGAAATTCGCCTGCCCATTGAAGTCTATGGCGGTTCGCCGGGTTCGCCCGTTCGCGAACATTTGCTGGAAGTTTGCGTCCGCTGTTCGCAAACCGAAAATTTGATGTTCGCGACATCACTAGGGCTGATACTAGTATATCTTTGACCAAGGGAATACCCATATACTACAATACGCTATTTTGCATTTTGTAACTAACTAGGCACTTGATAACTTTTACTCAGTAGATTAGTATTAAAGGGGCGACTGCTTCTTTCCATATTGTTTTTTTTTTTTAATAACTAAACATAAATGGTCAAATGTTTTTAGAAATAAACAATGCCTGTACATTTTGCAAATTTTGTATGCAATTATTCATTAATGCATAGCTCAATTTTCTTTATTCCTTGCTACTGTCTTACTTTCTCAGATGGGTGTGTCATGGTAAAAAAAATGCATTTTTTGTTTATTCCTGTTGGGAGCACTGACAGGTGTAAATTTCTCTGTTTTCAAAGTCTCCTCCTGCTGAAGATAAATTTTGCATGCAGTACAATTGCATACAAAAAATAATAAATTAGGGGCTTTATTATTTTTAAAGAACATTTTTTTTAAATGTGATCATTGGGTTCCCCTTTAAATACATTTATATTTGTAATAACATATCTATATGAGTGGCATTGAACAATGATTACCGTGAAACACAGAAAAAAATGAATATGGCTCCAGACATTGCATTTTGTCATGTGACTATCATGAGCCCTCCTGTAGTGAGCACTAAGATTGATGCTATTCCTTGTGAAAAATTGCTACAACAACCTCAGTGAAAAAACTGTGCAGACCTTAGGGAAATTATTCCTTAGTAAATACTGTGAACAGGTTGCCATGAAGGGTCATAGTAGACATTAATCTATTATGACCCTTAATGGGCAACCTTAGAGATTTGATCCACTGGCATGTAAGTGGGTTGAAGGACAGCTGCACAATGATTGATATATTATACTAGCAACTTGCACATCAAAAATTAGAGCAATAAAATTGTAAGGCATGGCAATGCTGTTTACCACAAAATATAAGGCTTTTGCTCCTCTGTGGAGCTTCGGCGCTCATTGTGAGCCTCTCCCCTTGTGTACTTCAAGTCTCCGGCTTTGCAACGATCACCTTTGGCGCTCCTCGCGAAGACAGATATATAAGTACAATGTCCAAAAAAAAAATGTGAGAACAATGAATTAATAAAGTAATATGAATTAATAAATTAATATACTTTACCTATTTATATGTAATATGCAGCAATCAATATCCTGAAGAGCTAACAATCTATTTGTATTTTGCAAATCATCTGAGGAGAAAGTTTCAGCAATGTGGCAAGTGTACAGTGGGTAAAGTGGTATTTTAGAATCCAAATGTTTTAGCTGCAAGTTAGTGTTGTAAAATAGCATTTTTTTTGTATGTGTTACTTGGCTCGCAGGCATTTTCCGTCTGTTGTAAAGGTATATTTTGTATCTCCTACATTCCTGTGTAACTCGTACTTGCCTGGCGGTGATTTTCGCGGGTCTGTCTCCTTTAGCCTCGTTGTCATTTTTTTCGTCTGCCATTTTTTTTGTCGCGTAGACGATTTTCAAGTGGCGAAACTTCTTAAATGCGACTTAAATTGGCATACAACCTCACCATACGTCCTGGCTGTCCCCCTGTGCTGTGTGTGATGTTTGTTTTACTTAGTATTTTTCTGTTGTGGTGCTTTTCGTGTTTTTCAAAGTGCGCGGTTAGGTCGTTAACTTCGTATTTTTGTGACCACGTATAATTGTTTTCTAAGTTCTGTGGTTCCTAATTCTTCTTTTTAAAAGTCATACGTCCTTGTTGGTGCTTTGCGCACCTTGGGGTCATGTGGCCGCATTTTCATTTTTTGGGGCTTTTTGGGCATTTTTTCTCGCTTAGTCGATTTGCAAGTGGCGATACTTCTTAAATGTGACTTAAATTGGCGTGCAACCTCACTTCCAGATGTCCTGGCTGCCCCCCCCCATGCTGTGTGTGATGTTTGTTTTTTGTTGCATTTTTTGTTGTTGTGCTTTTCGTATTTTTCAATGTGCGTGGTTCGGCCATTAACTTTGTATTTTATAGACCTCATATTATTTTTTTCTCCGTTCCGCAGGTCATAATTCTTGTTTTTAAAAGTCGTAAGTCCTTGTTGGTGTTTTGCGCGCTTCTAGTTGTGTAGCCTTGTTTTAATTTTTTTTTCGGACGCCATTTTTTTTCTCGCTCAGTCGATTTTCAAGTGCCAAAAATCCTTGCGTGCAACCTCACGGTCCCAGACTGGCTGTTCCCCCCATGCTGTGTTAGATTGTTTTTATTTTTTGTTTTTATTTTTCTGTGTTTTTTGTGTTTTTGTATGTACGCGTTTCGGCCGTTAACGTCATAATTTTGCAACCTCGTAATTATTTTTTTTCTACGTCTTGCTGGTCGTATTTTTTTTTGTCTAAGTCCCAATTTCCTCATCCCGGGATGTTTTTTTTTTTTTTCTAAGTCCCCCGGCCCTTTTTTTTTTCAAAGTCACACAGTTTATGTCCACCTCCGCAAATGCGGTGCCTCTCGCCATGAGGGTCCGCATTTGCGACCTGCAATGAGATCAACGTCGGCTCATTGCAGCTGACGGGGGAGCCTCCACCTCCGCAAATGCGGCCCTCGCTTCGCGAGGTCCGCATTTGCAGCCCAAACTGCGTGACGACAACTCGCAGTTTGACAATTATATGTGATATATGTTTTATACATATATATATATATATATATATATATATATATATATATATATATATATATACGTATGTTTGAAAACTTTGAGTCCAATAGCATAATTAAGTCATACAGCTATTTTTTAATTAGAAAGCAATAATTATTGATGCCTCTGCTAAGCCCTGGGCAATCCATAATAAATTGTTGGAAACTGTGTGTCCTGAAAGTGGGTTAACAGAAAAATACCTACATGTTTGAAGAGAGTCTAATAATAGCATAATTAAGTAATACAGCTAGTTTTTAAATAGAAAAAAAAATATTGATGCCTCTCCTAGGCCATGGGGAAGCCATGATAATTATTGGAAGTTGTGTGTGAGAGAGAGGCATTTACATTTCTGAAGTGTTTCTTTGCATTTCCTGAAGCTAGGGGTCTGCTTATGGGTCTATGAGTGAGAACGGGTGTGATGTAAATTTCCATCTTAAGCTGTTATCTTGGCAAAAGCTCTCTTTTTCTTCCTTCCGCCAAAACACACAACCTACTAATTCAGTTCTGATGAAATGATTTAACTAACACAAATGGATATATCTAGTCATACTCATTCACCTAATTTTAAAATGACTTTCCCAAAAAATGTTTTTATGTCTATGGCTTAACAAAAAGAGAGAGAAGTGCTCAATCTGAGAATGAACAATACCTAAATAGATTTGCTCTATACAGTAGGTCTAATTACCTACTCAGAGATCAGCCTCCTTTAACTCACTTGTGCCTTAAACATGGAGAAATAACCTGTAGTATATCAGTCTGGTCTCAATCAAGAGTGACCCAGCCCCAAAATACCAGGCAATTCTACCCTGAACAGGAGAAACAGCAAACCCCAGATGTTTGGGCCTCTCTTGGGCCTTGCCAGTGAGGTGCAGCTGTATTCCCTAAGGCACAGTGAGCAAGGAGTCCACGTCTGGTTCCCCCTATCACCCTTAGGGTGAGAAAAGCTAAACAAAAAGAGTCAGGGGCACTCAATCTGAGAAAGAACATTATCTAAGTATGTCTATGGCTTAGCCAGCTAATAATGTTAGTTTGGAACACATATTGCAAAGAAGTGTCGTTTTGAACTGCAGTGGTCCTTTAAGGTAATAAAAAAATGTAGCTCTAGGATGATATTCAGAAAGTATGTTGGATATAATATTTTTAAGCTAAAGTTTCAGATTTGGGAATTCTTTACATAATTTATAAAAAAGATGTCATTGCTAGACTAAAATGTGTTATCAACTTTAACAAATTTGCTAATTTCCAGCACAAGTATGCCAGTCAGTTTTTAATTACTATTTCACAGTAAAACTGAATTATAACAACTAAATAAAGATGTGTTTCTCTTAATTGATGGCCATTTGCCCTTGTGATTTTTGGATTTTAATGGGTTGGATTCTAAATTACTTCTTAGATTTATCAGTTTAATCTTCTGTGTTTTGCAAATGTACCGTAATTTTACCTGAGAACCTGCAACAAATCTGCATTATTATGCAAATGTGAAAGATATATTCTATCATTGTATATGATATTCTGAAAGGGGATGTTATGGCACACTGATCTAAATTTTCATGAATTAGTTTAGACTTTACAAGTTCCAATTATTTTAATAATAACTGCTGAACTTTTCTGAACAGAGTTGCAATAACAGAAAGTCGTTATTTTTCTCTTCTAGTAATTTAATGCAAACTGATTCATTTTGTACCATGGAATCTGTGCAGTAGCAGTAATTACACTCAAGAGCCACCACTTAAACACAGCAACTTACTAGTTTCTTACGACTATCAAGAGGGAAATGAAAAATACAGGACGAGGTCATTTAGACATAGTCTAATGATTTTTTAAATTAGTATTTGAAAGCCCAAAGTTCAGCAGTATATGTTCCTTTTGAGACTGTAGCTGAATGATCCGGGTAATTAGAGGAAGCGAGGACATTAAAATAAACTTACCGATATGGAATGATAAACAAGTTTGAAGGTCAGTGGTGCAATCATAGTACAAAAACTAACTTAATAGTCTTATAAAATGCTGAATCTCAGTCTAACTGCAGAGAACTGAAATGTTATTATATGAAAGAATGAATATTCAAAAATAAGTAGAAGATTACACTACAGGAAAAACGGTGAAAATAATTAGATTTTAATTATTGGAATTATTGTCTACTGGTTTTATCATTATTTTATTGTCTGGGATAAATGTATTATGTAACAATCATTTTATTTAATTTCATTTATGAAAGTCATGTGTCAGGATTATAGAGTATGTACTATATGGCATTTGAAGAGAAGTTCAGACTCTACATTTATGTCAATATTGTTAGAGATCAAGTAAAAGTCAGCTGTTGGATGTCTAAATTTTATCCTTGGATTAAATTCTATTTGTTCAAGATATATTGTATATAACATCTCCCCAAGTACAATATAGCATTTGTCAGATGAAAAATCTACAATATAAAATAACAATTTAAAATAAATAAATGACCAAATAGTAAATTGCACTCAAAACTGTTGTCATGGGAACATTTTTTTTGCACTAACTTTAAAAAAAATATATAAAATAATGCACATGTAACAATTCAGCTGTGCCTGGAATATTTTTCACTTGTACATGTTAAGAATTATGTATTACAGTAAATACAAACAAGAGTATATGACACTGATATTTATGTAGGCTATCATTACATTCATATAAAATATTAAACTTACACTCCAATATAAATTGTATGTGGTACAACTGAAAGCATATACTATACCTCCCAAACTTGGCAAATATCAAGGATATTATTGAAGGATCCTTTATTTATTCAAACATAACATTTGAGGCAAATGAAGGTTTGAGTGTGAATGTTGTGCTATCTCTTTATCACAGTGAGTTGCCCCATTTATACTGCCCATGTATTTGCTGTGCAAAGAGTAATACATTTATATATAAACATTTTATCTTCTAATTATTTTAATTTTCTAACATTAAATAGATGTGATAATGATAATTGCTATAATAGCTTAAATGTAAAAACGGATGTATTTAGTATCAATTATATATATATATATATATATATATATATATATATATATATATATATATATATATACATACACACACATTGCACTGGAGCATTTGTTCCTAAGCAACATGATCTATACATATATATATATATATATTATATATATATATATATATATATATATATATATATATATATATATATAGATAGATATATATATATATATATATATATATATATATATATATATATATATATATATATATATATATATATATATATATATATATATATATATATATATATATATATATAGATAGATATATATAAGAGTCCCCCTTTATGCTTTTTATCAATTTTAATAAAACATTTCCAAACAAACAAAAATAGTTTACTCCACCACAAAATAAAAGTCTGCATAAACTACTTGCTAATTTGCAGGAACACCCTTGCTAGCCCTGAAGCTGATTCTCAGCCTTCACGTGAAACGTATACAATTAGTCTTTGATAAGGGCATAATCAAGAGTACTATTTTTGCAAGTCTGATTTCTGCTCAGATGTTTTTCCTTTCACACAGACTGGTGGGGTACTGGACAACCCTACTCTCCAAAATGCCCCAACCTCCAGGGACCCTTAACACCTTCTTTTGGTGAAGGCTAAAATCTGTTACTTCACAGACTTCTCCCTGGGGTATATTAGCAAACTCTATAATGGTACCTACTCCCACAGTCACTCTCCAGGCTTTTATCCAAACGCTGGGATAGCACCAATCAGTCTTTAGTCTTTAAACGATGCTGGGGCAAAAACCTTGCAGAACCTCTTCTGCGAATCCTCGCTTTTCTGCAGGCTGCCGCAAAATTGTGCCTTTTACTTCATTAGGCTGTAGTCCTCTCAAACAGACTCTCTCTTTTGCATCCCCTTTTGTAAACAGCTTTCACATTGTGAGTCAGTATTCGCTCTCTCCAATCTGTGAAGCTACAGGCTCAAAAAAAAACTGCTTTCTCTAGCCAATCTTTATAAATGCTTTTACCAGTCCTTAAAGTGGCCTCCAAACCATATCATCTTACAGGGGCTTCACACAGAGACTGCATGCCTACAGTCCACTTTTGCAGCCTTCACAGACTGGTTACTCTGCTTAGGCCAGAGCCTAATTGGAGTCCACTCCCATTTCTCTGTGCATCCTCTTAAAGCTGTGAATCAGGTGTTTTCTCTTAATTACTACTGAAAGAGATAACTCTCTCTTTCCTGGTGAGACATTTTCACAGCTCTGTATCTTGCACCAGCCTCTGGGGGGTAATCTGTCACAATATATAATATATATATATATATATATATATATATATATATATATATATATATATATATATATATATATATATATATATATATATATATATGACATTGCATTAGAGCATGTGTTCCTAAGCAACATGGTTTCCTGACCTGTATTAATCCATTGAGTACTGGGTTGTGTTTTACACAAGATCTTGTCTAATAAACGGACATAATACATTATCATATTTTTTAATTACACATATGTTGATAACGGACTGGTTATTGTCAAATAATGTTAAAATTCCATCAATTTTATTTTGTTGTTTTTGGTGCTAAACTGTCACTTTAACTGCTGCTGCACTTATGAAAGGCTCTAAAAGCCCTTATGTGTGGTCTTTGGAACCCGTAATATTTTCTTCACTGTTTTGTAATTACAGTTCTGACCTGGTTTGTGAGTTATCTGAAAAATCGCATGAGCATATCAGAGTGACTGTTTTTTTGTCAGTACAAAAATCAAGGGAGATTTGTGTTGTGCTTTTCAGCTTTGTTGTGCAGCAGTCACTCAGCAGTTATCTCGCAATGTTTAGGGATGGGGAATAGCATAGGTAGAATTTTCTGTGATACTACATCACACGCAATTGCTTTTACCGAGAATAGCATAGGGCCCTTGGTTCTGTCTATAGCTTTAACACTGACCCTTTGTTTGCTTTATGAATTTAACAAGTACTGACCGCTGTGTGCTTGATCACTCTATGGTCAAATCATCGACTAGAAGCGGTTAGACTTTTCCATGTGAGCTTGCTCCTCATTCCTTGTTTACTGTTCCATTTAATGTCTAGCCTTGCCTCATGTATCCTCAAAATACAAATGTTGTAAAGAAATCCAAGAATGATTGGGATATTTTGATAATATGAGAATTAATAAAACTGTATCTGTTTAGGTGGGTAATGTAGGCTAATTAGAAGGTACATATCCACTGTGAAAATGAATGCTTCAGCTGACCTTATTTTTTAATGGTAACCAATGTGACAAGAAGACCACAGTGACTATTTATGTACAGAAATAAATACATAGATTTTCAAAGTTCCATAGAAATCAGGAATTGTACTCTCTTGTAACCTTGTCTAATCTTGTTAAATGTTGCCCTATATTCTAATAAAGATAAAGATAAAGCAAGTTACATAAGATATTTTTTTAAGTTATTAGTATAATATATTTTACACAAAATTATAAAATATGATAGAACTTCTTTTAGATACTATATATACACATTTTCTTGGAGGAATAGTGTTTCCCAATATTGTCACTTTTTACAGCTGCAGATAGCCATATCTTTATGCTTACAATACTTAGTGACTGCAGTCAGCAACATTTACCTTTAAGCCCATCCTATAATTTTAGGTGACCAGTCTTTATCATTGGTAACATATTTTCTCTTTTTATTGTAATATATTTCCTATTTTACTATTTTTGCTTAATAAACTCATTTCTGACTACATATTCAGAAACATGGACCAGTGTATTAGAATTAAAAACTCAGGTAAAATTAACAAACCTTAAGAAGCTAAATGAAACAAGTTCCCAAAAATATTCCTTCTACAAATAACATTTTATGTGAAACTGTGTTCTCAGTATTAAACGACAAAAGCTATTGCCACGAGGAGGGACCAGCTGGAACAGTCAATGAATAGATCTCTCCTGTGTGGGTGTCTGTGTATTGGTACTAGGGAGGCTTGCTTCAGAATCTGTGGAGAGCATGGACACAATATTCCCTGGTAGCTGAACTGGGACAAGTGATTAAAAAGCTCTTTTCTAACTCTCAGAAATCAGCTGGCAGGCTTGTATACTGTCAAAAGGGTTAAGGAAAAAAAATCTAATCAGGCTAATCCATCAACCCAATGCCATAAACAGACATCTTACATGCTGAACTAGACTTATTACTCTAAGGTCAAACTGAAAAAAGCTCTGAGATGGATGGTCCATAAGTTCTATTCAAAGGCCAATAAACCTGACTCTCTACTTGCTAGAAAAGTTAGAGGGAGACTGACCCAATCCAAAAATTTTAAAATTAATAATGCCTCAGGAAATATAACCTATAGCCCTAATGAGATTAAAAATCCCTCCACTGCCTTTTTCCAAAAATTACATACATCTTCACCTAACCCACACCATGCCCAAATTTCCTCCTATTTGGAATCCTGTGACCTTCCAAATATTTTATTCAAGAAAGAGATCATCTGAATTCTCCAATTTCGATTAAGGAGTTCCTAGATTTTGTACAACATTTAAAATTAGGCAAAGCCCCAGGTCCAGACGATTTCTCCAATCTATATTAGAAAAGATATGCGACTATTTTAGCCCCTCACTTAGGGGCTCATTCTATTATCGTCCGTAAATCGGCCGTAAGGCTGCGATTCCTTGCGGGGGTTCTGTTAACTCGCGATTCTATTATACGGCCCCGGAAGGATCTCATCTTACGGCCGGCCGCATATCTTGGAACCAGCCGTAAGCGCAGAAATCTAAAAACGCAAAAATAAATTCAAGCCTGCACTGTACAGCTCTGTAAATGCTAGGGATCATATTGGGGGACATGAGGATTAAAAGTAACCCACTCTCAAGCTTGCACATCAGCCCAAACCCGAGTTCAAATTAACTGTTTATTTTCCGGCTGCGGCGTGGAGGTGCTCCAAGCACTCTGGACTTTTTACATGGATATTTTACGGATATTAAAAATAAAATATTTTACGGATTTGAGTATAGGATAATTATGTGCTATTTTTTCGAACACCTAAAATCCCTTTATAGTCTTCTCAAAGTGCAGGATGGCTTTATTTGAGCTATTTTATGTGCTTAATTGGTGCTAGCGGGACCTCTTTCCTGCAAGTAAGCAGCGGCTCGTTTTTAGCCTTGCAGAGAGGTTTCCCGGAGCAATTGAATTGCAAATAGGAATTTCTTACGGCCGAAACTCTTGCGGCCGTTTTAGATCAAAGGCTTTCCTCTGGCGCGAGCGGCCGCAAGAGATAGCAAGGTACCGGCCGCAAGCCTGCTGGAGCCTCCGGCCGTAAGGGAATAGAATAGCCGAATAGCTTGCGGCCGGTCCTTGTGGCCCTGTAACGGCTGCGGCCGCTAATAGAATGAGGCCCTTAGTGACTTTATTTAATGCAATTTTGCAAGGTCATACGATCCCACCAGAACTTAACCAGGCGGACATGTTTTTATCCCCCAAAGTGGGTCGTGATGCGTTGGAAATTAAAAACGGCAGGCCTATATCATTACTAAACGGGGATGTCAAAATCCTCGAAAACTAATGGCCGACAGAATTTCTGCATTTCTACCTAAACTAATCCATAAAGATCAGGTGGGCTTTATTCCATTTACACAAGCGGGAGACAATATCAGACAGACTCTAGATACTATGCACTGGTCAAAACACCTGACTCCTTTATGTCTCCTCCCCTAGATATGGAGAAGGCATTCGACTTCCTAGAGTGGCTACCTTAACAAAGTTTGGCCTCTCTGGACACTTTATGAATTTAATTGTAACTTATTATAAATCTCCTCAAGTGGTACTAAAACTTCCAGCTGGAACTAAGGCCTCCTTTACTGTCCAAAGGGTTCCAGACAAGGTTGCCCCTTATCCCCTTTCCTTTTTGCCTTAGCCGTTGAACCTCTAGCTCAGGCTATCAGAGTAAATGTGGACATTAAGGGAATTAATCTAGGCCACCTTCATTTCAAATGTACATTATTTGAGGATGACATCCTTTGTATTTTAACAGATCCCAATATCTCGGTCCCTGCCCTTTCCAACTATTAGGATCTTTTAGCGAATTCTCAGGGTTCCATATTAATATCGACCAAACCGAGCCCCTAAATATCTCTTTGCACCCTTCTGACCTAGCTTTTCTACATCAACATTTTAATTTTAAGTGGCCATCTCACCATCTCAAATATTTGGGTGTGAATCTCACTCGCAACACTGCAAACTTACACAAAGCTAACAATACGGCCCTATATAAAATTCTAACCCAAAACATGTTGACATGGTCAAAGTATCCTATTTCATGGTTGGGACATTATACGTTTATTTAAGATGAACCTCCTTCGCCTTATGTACCTATTCCGCTCCCTACCGATTGCTCTAAATTAGCAGATTACGAAAAGTTCCAACACCAACACGTATGGCAGAATAAATCCCACTGTATTTCCAAATCAACCATGTTTCAACATAAATCGAATGAAGCCTTCCTTGCCCCAACCTGAAACTAAATTTTAAGGACAACTTGCATTTATAAAATCGTCCACTCCCATACTCACCAACATCTTTGGATTTTTATTGAGAACCTTATGATGGCTCTATAGTCAGGGAACTCCATCATCTCGCTCCCAAATCCCTTGACATATATAGGCAAACTAGGCAGCCTGTATATAAAACAATCCTTAACTATCTGGACATGGGCGGTCCGAAAGTTCAATTTGATCCCTAAATATCCAACTCTTACCCCCATAATACCTAACCCTCGATTCCCACATTTCCTTTCCCCCTCTACTTTAATCTGTTTGAAATCTCATAACCGTTTGACAGTGTATTCCTGGAATAGAGATAACTCTATCTTGTCACTCAATTAAAAGATGAATTCAACATCCTGATTCAGGAACACACACATACTGTAAATTCAGACATTTCCTCTCCTCCATGGAACATACCCTAAGAAAACTCTCGACAAATTAGTTTATTCAGTTATGCCACTCCTCTCCCCTTACAAAAGGTTTATTGGGTATCTTATACAACATGTTTAACTCTCTGTCAGTTACTTCCCCTCCCAGATATATTCAGCGTTGGGAAGAGAACTTAAATTGTAAGTGGGACACAAAAAAATGGCAAAGCTCATGGGCAAACTTAGCCAGAGGGCCATTCCACAGTAATATTTTGGAGACCTCTATCAAAGTACTCCACAGGACATATATCACCCCAGATAAATTATTTAAATGGAAAGGCTCCCCTAGTATGAATTGCTAAAGAGCTTGCCAGGTTGCTGGAAACTTTTTTCACACATGTGGCATTGCCCCCATGCTGAACACCTTTGAAATAGGGATTTCCACTTAGACTCAAATTTTTTTGACACTCCCATCACTGCGACAGCAGAAGTAGGCCTTTTAGGACAGTTTGTTCCTACCTTATCTATTTTTCAGAATAAACTTCTTGAATATTTAATGCTTGCTACGAGGAGCCACATAGCTAGAAAGTGAAAATCATGCACACTTAGCAATGACCAATTGGTCATTAACAAAATTAGCTACATTGCTATGAATGATGGGCTTACTCACCTACTAGAGGACTTAATGCCCACATTCTCCAACATTTGGGACCCTTGGATAAACTCCCTTTATAGCCCCCTATGGCATAATCCTCCCACACCCCTCACTCAACACTCTAGTGTTTTAGCAATCTCTGTACTGGAGGTGACTGCCGGGGACTGGAGGCGACGGGACAGGACAGGTAATACACTTTAAACTAATAGTCTCTTGGACTTTAATATTAATGCTCCAGGAACAAGAATTTTAATTTTAACTGTAATGTTTATTTTCTGCTTCTTTTTACTTTCAGTATTGTATTTATTTGTTTTAGTTTAATTTGAGCTATATTCTTTTTCCATAATATAGCTCTTTTGGCTCTTAGTGCATCTCACACCGAGCCCTTTAAGTTACATTTACTATTGCTTTTATCCTTAAAATTTTTAAATATTTAGGTAATAGTTAGGTAACCCAGTCCTTGACCTCACGTAAATATTGACACTATCTCGTCATCCATTTGTTTCATAGTATTATGTATACTATGTTATGTTTTCTTGCATACTGATAATGTAACTTTCCAATTATGTCAAAGATATGGTATGACTCCTGAACAGATGTGCATGTTATAAAGTTGCCTAATAAACATTTTTGAGGGGAAAAAATGGATAATGTACTTTATTGAAATACACAGGGACTTTCATGCATGGTAGAACAAAAAGGCCTGGGTAATTTAATTAGTCTGGTTGATAACTTTATTAAGATAGAAAGAGCAGCTAACCTAGTGCCTCATTCAAATGGGATTAGGCCAATTGAATAGGGCTCTATATAAGCACAGAGCAAACATTATTTACAGATGTTTTTAGTTGGTGAACTTCTATCTAAAAGCAAGGTCTTCACTAATTAAAAACTTCTGTATAAAAAAATATGCTCTGATCTTATATGGAGCCCTATTCAACTGGCCAAATTGCATTTGAATGAGGCCCCTAGTCAACTCAGCAAGATGCCCATTGTGTTAGTTTCATAATGGATATCCTAGACTTGTCCTTGCAAACAATAATTGAATCACAATATATAAATACAAAACTACATGTAAAAAATAACTAGCGGTTAGCCACATAATGCCCAAATCACACAGACACAAGGGCTATTCACGGGGGATGAGAGTCTCCAGAACCTAGACAGTCCAAACTGTGGAAACAATGGTTATTACAGGGGTAGCCCCTGTACTGTTCCAGGGAAGTTATTCCCTTGGGGAAAACTGGACAAGGCAATAAGGGGCAAGAAGAATAGTATGTAGCACTACAGGCTTCTGCACCATCAGGGCTGTTGTCACAGCTATACTTAATGACATTATGTTGCCTTAGCCATCTAACTGCAATGAAGTGAGGCAAATAAATTAAAGCTTTGTGAAACTTGAAAAAAATGGAATATAGCTTTTCCAGTCTCAGTGACTACTAATGAAATAAGGGAAATAAGTAACAAATTAAAATGTATTAAAATTTAAAAAAACATTGCTGTACTTTGGCAATGGAGACGTTATTGGGAAATCAATTAAAAAAACAATAACTAAGGAATATGTTACAGAATATAATAATCATAAATGGAAAAAAACATGAAATATCAGAAGGAATTAGTAACAAGTTTAAAAATTACTATTTGGAATTACTGTATATAATTTGAAAAATGATATAAAGATTTGTTTCTATTAACAAAAAGTTAAACTTTCACAACGTACACAAATAGAGAAAGAAAAAAAAAAATGATTAGCTCATTTGCTTCAAAGGAAAAAAAACAAATTATGTACTATCATATGGATTAGCCCCATATTTGTTACAATTATTAAATAGCATTATGGAAGTAAATCCTACTGGAGGAAATGTTGCAGTTTTTTTTAAATTACCTTGCAAATGGATGGAAATGTTATCTAAAATACTAGCTAACTGAGTAAATTAAATAGAGACAAATTTAATCCTCAGACTAGGTTTGTTAAAATAAAAATATCAATAGATTTCAGCCTTCAGTGAGGCTTTTGATCAGCTGAATAAATACGTGGGCCACTTTGATAAACATTTCCCTGTGAATACAGATGTTAACAGCAGTAATGTCTGCCTATGAAAACTAGTGATATTGATCAATACATTTCTTCCAAATGTTCCATAACACATAGTATGTCTTACAGTTATTTATCATTATCACATAATATAATTGTCAAACTGTTACTTGTCGTCACGCTTGCAAGTCATTGAGGCATTGAAGTCTTCCAAGCTTGCAGGACTTAGGCAATGAGTGGTGCATTGAAGCACGTGGGACTTAGGCTGAAATTAATGCCAAAGGCGCTCCTGCGAGCCTCGCAAAGTGAGGCGAGCAGTTGAGGCACCCTGGACGTAGGCTGCCAGCAGTTGAGGAACGCGGGACTTAGATAAAAAAAAATCCAACATCAGATTTATGGGGGCAAAAAAATCTGATCTCTGAAAAATACGAAGTCAACGGCCGAACCGTGGAAATCTAAAAAGATGAAAAACACGAAAAATAATAAAAAATAAATGAATAGACACTTGCACACAACACTGGGGGAGAACCAGGAAGCCTGGGAGTGAGGTTGCAAGCGATTTTGAGCCTTCTTAGACGTGTTTCGTCACTAGAAAATCTGCTAAGCGAGAAAAAAAATGGTGGACGAAAAAACATAAAAAAATATGAAACTGGATGAAAACGAGGCTGGGCAAAGCCAGGCATGCGGGACTTAGAATATACACAATGGCAAAGAGACTGCAAGCAGTTGAGGAATGCGGGACTTGCTTAGGGAAAAAAATCCGACCTCGGAATCTCGGGGGGAAAAAAATCAGAGCTTGGAAAAATAAGAAGTTAACGGCCGAACCGCAGAAATTGAAAAAGATGAAAAACACGAAAAATAATAAAAAATAAATTAAAAGACACTCACACAAAGCACAGGGGGAGAGCCAGGAAGCCTGGGAGTGAGATTGCAAGTGATTTTGAGAATTATTTGCCGTGTTTCGGCACTCGAAAAACAGCTAAGCGGAAAAAAAAATGGTGGACCAAAAAACGTAAAAAAAATCTGAAAATGGATGAAAACGAAGCTGAGCAATGCCAGGCACACGGGACTTAGATAATACACGACGGCAAAGACAGTAACACTTACACGAATAATGCCAGGGACGCAGGACTTAGAAAATACACAACGGCAAAGACAGTAACACTTACACCAACAGTGCCAGGAAAGCAAGACTTTGAAAATAAAACATTCAGCAGACACACAGAGGAGAAAGACACAAGGGACGGGGGGAGATGCTGCAAAGAGACACATGGCATTCCCAAGCACAAAATTTGCAGGTTAATGAACCCTGCAATGAGCGGCCTGTGCAGTAGGTGGGAGGAAAGGTTTGCAATGAGCGCTAAAGGTGCTCAGATAAGCAAGAGCATCACATTGTGTTGCAAACTGAATTGCATGGCTTACAATTTTATTGCCGTCATTTTTTATGTGGATTGACCAGGACATAAACATGCACTCATGGGTTGCCTTGACCTCCCCCAATCCATTGTAAAGGTTCCTGCCCGCTGCCTGACTTCCTCAATGCAAAAAATTATATAGTACATATAAGTGTTTTAACTTATTTTAGACATTCAAATGTGAACACAAATGTACTATTTAGTATCTATATATATACATATATTTATACCACTGCCCCAGGGGGAGGGAGACAACAAAAAATGTTGCACCGGTTCACTAACAGTTTGGAAAGAAATTAATAAAAAATCCCCCCTGTTACATGTAGGTTCAGATTTAACCCCTCTTTGGCAAAAGGCCACGTCACCAAAACCTCTCAGATGAAATGGTGGATACAGAAAGACCTGACTATAGTCGCAGACACCTGGACTCTGGCACAAGGGGGCACACTGAACCAAATACCTAGCAATGAATGGATTAATCTGATGATAATCAAACAAACGATATTTCAGAATGCAAAATCAAATAGCCAGAATAGAAAAAAAAAAAAAAATGTTGCACCGGGACTTCCATTCACTACCTCTGCCACTGTGAAAAGTAAATCTAAAGCAAATAGTGCAAGCATATAGTGCAAGAATATGTTCTTGCACTACAGTATATGCTTTAGATATATTATTTATATGGCCGACCCAGACAAATCTTTTTTTTATCTTTGATAGGACTAATGTTGTTAAAGTTACCTTTTTTAAAGTGATTGTTACAAAGACAGAAGGCGTACCTTGCCATCAGAAGCTATTGAACAATTAAAATAAAATACTCAAAGGACAGTGCAATTGTAGGGCCTGATACAGCAAATTATACGTTTCAGACATATGCAGATACATTAGTTAAGTAGTGTTTTTTTTATTTATGTAGTGTTTTTTTTATTAATGTTAAAGAAATAACTAGAAGCAAAACATTTTCCATCTCATTTTTTCCATCAGTGCTGTATATTTTGTTTTACACAATGGGCATATTTTTTAAACCAGGGCAAAGTGTTAGAAAAGTGGAATTTAATGTCTCTATAAATCTATTTATTAAGCAGGGTTAAACCTTATCTCCATTTGATAAAGAGGCTCTATATGAAACATTGGGAGCAGGGATATTTTATCTTAATTCTTCTTAACCACACTTATTTTTACTCCATCATTTGAGCTAATAGAAATTCATTCACAATTGTTAAAAACTCTGTTGTTTTAATAGGAATTTTTTGACCTTTCAGCTCTATTATGACACAAATAGTGGTATTGTATTGGTTGCATTATTTTGGTGATAAAACATTTCCAGGTTTGAACAGATAATAAATTGTGCCCAGTTTTATAATACATTAAGGTTGTTTCTTACATTCACAAACTCAATTCATATTCATATTATACAACTATCTTGTTAGCAAACAATCATGCTATTTCCTGATTGATTTGGCATTATTTTTCAAACACTGACATATTACGACAAGAACCCTTTGAGAATGATTAGGCTGGATGAACCACAATGAAAGTGTACATCATGACACAGGAATATGAACAAGACAAGCTTTGAAATCAAAATGCAAATACTGGTATCTGTCACTCTTGGGACAGCATGTGACTGAAATATAATTAAACCTAACCTTTCTCTGAATGCTTATTAACTTATTTTAGAATCTGTCAAAAACTAACTCATTAGCCATAAAGATTCATCCCATCTGCATAATGAAAATGTTTATCCATGCAAAATCCAAAATTAGACAAAATGTAATTAACCCTCAAAAGATACGAAATTCATCTTTGTCAAATGTATAAGCTTGTACTGTAGTGCATGATGAAGAGGGAATCCAAGAGGACCCCATCAAAAAATGTCCTAATCTAGAGGATCACTTGCCTAAAATTAAATCTGATGTTCTTTGTATTTTTAATTCCTTCTGTTTTTATAATATAAAAATGATGAGTCCAACTGCACAAAATGTGCCCACATATTTATGAGCATGAATAAGAATATATATGGTTACACATTTGTTTCATCATTTCTATATGTGTATAGTTCTAGGACTGCTGCGGGCAAATGATTTGCCTATTCAGTGAGGAGAACCTCAATGGAAAAAAACATTATTTAATCCCTCCCACCTCCCAAGACTATTGTTTTGCGGTTCTACTCGACCCTGCCCTTTCTTTCATTCCTTACATACAGTCACTAACAAAATCTTGTCTTTTCAATTTAAAAAACATTTTCAAAATATGTCACTACCTTACACAAGACACAACTAAAAATTATACTACATTGCCTCATCATATCATGTCTTGACTGCTGCAACTCCCTTCTGGCTGGTCTGCCCACCACTCGTCTATCCCCTCTTCAATCCACAATGAATGCCTCTGCTAAACTAATCTACCATACTAAACACTCAGGGCCTTATTGAATTTAGGGCTGTTACTTGCAAGTAAATGCCCGATCTGCTACTTTTGAGCTGCATGCTCGAGTAGCTCTACTTTTACTTAAATATGCAATTGGCCCAGCCCGCAAGTTAGGCCCCCTTCCCGATAATTGGAAACCATGCTATTGGCAGTAAGGGTTTGCGGGCTTGAACATGATTGCGACCGCAAGCCCGTAACACCAGCCTGAAGCAGCCAATGGCAATGGAGGCCAAGACTCTTACTCTACCCTATTAACCCCTACACTACCTACCTAACTCCTACCCTACCTCAATTAACCCCTACACTACCTACCTAACCCACGAATAAAATCCCTAGCACCCCACTAATCACTGAAAAAAAAAAAAAAGACTAATTACAAAAAATAAAAAAAATTAGATTACAGAAAAAAACAACATTTACAGAAAATAAAAAAGCAACACTACAGAAAATAAAAACACCCCACAGAAAATAAAAAAAACACTACTTACATGAAAATAAAACAAAATAAACACCTAGCAATAAAAGAAAGTGTAAATTACACAACGTACCTTGCCCAAATGCCCCTCCAGTGACTATGGTCTTTTGTGATCGTCCCAGACAAGGGCCCTCCATAAATGTCCCCAGGTCTGGCACATCTAGAAAAAAAGAAACATTACAATTAACACATAAGTAAATACAACATGTAATACAACACATTCCAAATAGTACACTTATCTGTTCAAAATGCCAATCCAGCGATGGCCCGGTTCTCTTCAAAGTCTTCACAGGCAGGGCCCCTCCCAAAAAAACAGATGGTCTAAAAAAATTAAAAATCTAATGGAGCTCCTCCCTTGAGGAGCTCCCCGCCACAAATGTTGGTTCTTGTCCATGCTCCGGTAGAAAAATAGAAATGGCTGAAATCGCTGTGAATCATATTTCAGAAGGCGCAAAGGTGTTAGCCAATCAAAATGGGATACACCCCTATATCTCATTCTGATTAGCTGAAATAACTTTCCATAATGTTTAATCCAATCAGAAGGCGCTATTGCCTTCAACCAATCAGAATGGGATACACCAATGTGGGGTGTATCCCATTCGGATTGGCTTCAAACATATGTGCCTTCTGATTGGCTGCAATCTGATTGACAGTTACATCAGCCAATCAAAAGACGCAGATGCTTGGTGCCAATCAGAATAAATGATCGTATTTTGACATTTGATCAATTATCACTTAAATTTGGTCTCCCAAAAAAGGTTTTGACTTGATTATTTATAAATTAAAGTATATATTGAGGTCAAAAATCTTAAGATTAATTCAAGTGTGTCCACGAAGCCCTTTGAAATACTTATTACTGCACTGGGTAGGGTACATTCAATTTCAAGATGCCTAAATATACTAAAGCAGAGTTTTGAGAATGTCAAAATGGCCAAAATGATTTCCTGGGAAAAGGAGTTGGACTGCACTTGGCTATATGACACTTGGTTTAAAGCTTGCAGTGTTACTAAAAATGTTATAAGAAATGCAGCTTATAGAGAAGTGTTTTTTTAAGATCTAGGGATCAATTCTGCTGGAGGAATTGTGGCTTCTTGGGCTCCCATGCAAAGGTATGGTGGCATTGTCCCCATATTCAGGTATTTTGGCAGGCTTTGGCCCATCAGTTGTATTTACTTTACAGAGTGAAAATAGTTTTTAAAGTGGAGAATATGATTTTCCATATTTTCGATGCTGAAATCCCTGCTGAAAAGCAGGCTTTGCTTATTCAAGTGTTTAGCCTCGTAAAATGGTTAATAATTAGATTGTGGAAAAGTGAACAAATTCCAGCATGGCCGGATGTTTACTCAACATTAAAGCGTAATAGGAATTTTGATAAATACTTAGCTTCTTCACAGTTGGCCATGGCAGACGACCTTAAGTGGCTTCTCTGGGATCAGAGGGTTCAGTAAAGGCTGCGTTAGAAGCTAGAGGGTTTGACCCGCTTCTTTAATTTCTCTTAGTGAGTCTTTGTCTCTGGGTATACTTGGTGATTTGGCCCATTTTGGTTCCTCCTTGCCTACTCCTTCCCTTGCTTCCCCCTCCCCATGCCTTCTCCCCAATTCCACAGATCAGCATTTTGTTGTGTGTTTATGTGTTGTTTGTGTTTCTTTTGTATGTATATAACACTATGTTTTACTGCTGTGTATTTAGTGGCAGGTCTCTTTGAAGTCCTGTACTCGAGTTAACATTGTCTACAGTGATTGCTGTTTTTAAACGCTACAGATGTCAGTCTATTTTTGATTACTGGTTATACACGTTTGTTGTTTACATGACCTTCTTGTGGTATTGTGTTTTTCTATACTAATAAACAATTTTTTTCACAATTAGTCTTTTTTTATTTTCCTGTGATTAGTGGGGGGCTAGGGATTTTATTAGGGGGTTAGGTTAGTAGTGTAGGGGTTAATAGGGTGACCTGATTAGGACCCCCGCTGCAAGGGTTAATGTAGGGACACAGCGGGGGTCCCGATGGGGCACCCCAGCATTGGTGGGGTTCATTTTAGGTGCCGTGCTGGTACTTACCCCTGCAGCCGGGATTGCACATTGGTGTGCCACGGGCCCTTTAAGGACCCTCAGCACAACCTTTGAATTTTTTAACTGCAGCAGGGGTGCCAATCGGGACCCCCACTGCAAGGGTTAATGTGGGGAGCCTCTGGAGGTCCCAATGGGAACCCCGCAGCACGGGGGGGTTACTGTTAGTTGACGCAGGGGTATTTACTTTACCCCCGCGGCTTGGGGTTACCCATTTGTGTGCCGCAAGCCCTTTAAGGACCCGTAGCAAGGAATTTGACATTTTGAAAAATGCTGCTGGGGATCAGAACGGGACCCAAGCTGCAAGGGGTTGATGTGGGGACACTGCGGGGGTCACAATCGGGGCCCCCGTATTCTTGGGTCAAGTAACCTGTGGTTCGAGTTTAGCCATTTGCAGGCTTGACGGGAAGGAGAATCGGAGCAATTGAATAGCTAATTTGAGATTTTAGCACTCGGAACTCTTGCGGACGATAAAGATCAAAAGCTTTGAGAGAAGTGTTACTATCTGCTTCCTCAGATAAGGCTGTTGTGGCCAAACCTACCCAGCAGATCTTTCAGGTTCTTTTGATCCCTTCACCAAAACAGCTGATATCTCTTAAAATGTCCTTACTCTTTATGCCGCATTTAAAAATAATATGAACTCAGGCTCAGCATTATAAACATCAGGACCTGCTTTAATTGTTGTTGTAATTCATAGCAGGTTCATTAGATGTACATTTAAACTTGAGCTGATAACAGTTTGTAACAGTCTGTGTGTCTTCTGGACTTTGTATAACTTACCATTGACAAGGCCTCATCTGCAAGCCATCCCAACATCCACTTCAGTCATACAGTTATATTATCTCCCTTTTCTTTAGGAGTATATGTCTTCAAGATGTCACCTTCTCTTTCTTTAGGAACATATACCTTCTTAAAGACATTCAACACAGCAGTATTTCAACTGCCCTCCGAGACACCATTACATCTATCTGCATGTCACTGCAGTCTCAACTGACTCTCTCTCTCATTGAAAGTTACAGACTGACAACACAACATTCTAAGCTATTTAACACTTCATGAACCAAAAATGCAGCACACATAATCAAACACCACAAGTCAACCACACATAGGGAAACACCACAACATACAGTAACCAACATACATATGGTAAGCAACTTAACATAAAATAGGATAGCACAGCATAACATTCTACATATTAAGTAACATAACATAATATAACAACATATTAATTAACTAAACATTTACTGACCCCAAAGGGGGGTTCAGGGGAATCATGACAACTACTCCCCCCTTCTTATTAGTGTAGCATAGATTATCATCCTAATGGATAATTCTCTAGCTACACTGCTTTTACTTGCCCTCCTGTCTAGAAACTCTGTCCGCATTCTGATGGACCTTTCCTCGTCTATGTTGGATGGCAAAATTATAAGTCTGTAAGGCCAAGCTCCACCTCAGTAAACGTCCATTATCCCCAGCCACCATAGATAACCAACACAGGCAATTATGGTCCGTAACCACAGTAAATTCCCTCCCATACAAGTAGTGTTGTAGCTTCTTAAGTGCCCATACCACAGCCAAACCCCTCTTTTCAACTGCTGCATAGTAGCACTAGCAGTTTTCGGCTGAGGTAGGCAATAGGGTGCTCACATCCCTGCTCATCCTTTTGACTCCGCACAGCCCCAGTGTATATGTGGAAGCATCTGATTGTACAAAGAAGGGCCATTGATAGTCGGGAGCAGCTAATACAGGAGAGCAGGTGAGAGCATCCTTCAAGGCCCATAGGGTACACTCACAAGCAGGGGTCCAGTCCACCAACTTGGGCATCCTCTTTGTTAAGTCAGTCAGAGGCTTGGCCATGGCACGGTAAAAGGGAATAAACTTTCTGTAATACCCTGCGATCCCTAGGAAAGCTATTATCTGCTTCTTAGTTTTGGGGTGGGCCATGCAGCTATCCCCTCTACCTTGACTGGTTCTGGCAAAATCTGCCCACCCAATGACCTAAATAATGTACTTCAGCCCTGGCCCACTGTCATTTGTCTGGGCGATTGGTCAATCTGGCCCCCTTAATAGTACCCAGTATAATTTTGACATGCTGAAGGTGATCCTCCCAAGTATTACTTAATATGGTGATGTCATCCAAGTAAGCCTGAGCATACCCTTGGTGCCCCTGTAATAATTGATCTACTAACCTCTGAAAAGTTAAAGGGGCATTCTTCATCCCAAATGGCATCACCTTGAATTGGTAAAGACTAAAGGGGGTGATGAAGGCCAACTTTTCTCTGGCTGTCTCAGCAAGGGGAATTTGCCAGTACCCCTTGGAGTGATCCAGAGTGGTGAGGTACTTGGCAGTACCATGCGTGGAATAGGGTAAGCATCAGTCTTGGTCCTGTCATTTAGCTTAGTATAGTCCACGCAAAAAGAAGTGGTCCCATCTTTTTTCGGGCAGTACTACTGGGGAAGCCCAAGGGCTACTGGAATGTTCAATCACCCCTAATCTTAGCATTTCCAGCAGTTCATCAAAGATACTAGCCCTCACTGCCTCTGGTACCCAGTAGGAGGGCTGTTTTAACAGGGGGCAACCTTCTGTTAGGATCTCATGCACTGCTAGAGGGGTACACCCTGTGCTAGTAGAGAATAGGGCTTGGTAGGGGGCCTGTGTTTCAATCAGCTGCCTTTGGTAGGCTGCACTTAAATTTAAGGACTGTCTTACCACCTCCCTCTGATTGTTGAGCCCAGCTTGGGCTAACAGGTCAGGTAGGACTCCTCCTTCTGGGTCACTGCCGGTAGGCAGACAAATAGCTAGCAAATGTTGGGGTCGGCTCTGATATTCTTTCAGCCTTTTTAGGGCCACCCTTGTGACCTTTATCTCAGGGTCTACCATTACCACATATGTATGGGGAACCCCGTGGACTCCTGCGGTACTTCCCGGGAGGCAAAGAGAAGGTAGGGATGTAGACGGTCCCAATCCTTCTCTTGTTCTGTGAAAGTACAGAGCATTTTCTTAAGGGTACCAGTAAACCTCTCACATAAGCCGTTGGTCTGAGGATAATCTGGGGAAGAACTCAGGTGTTTGATACCACATAACTTCCTTAACTGTTGGGTTACTGTAGCCATAAACTGGTTACCTCGGTCAAACAAGATCTCTTTAGGGAACCCCCAATAAAGCCTCTGCTACCTTGGTTGCTGAAATCTTAAAACAGCTTTAGGATATTGTGTGGCATTGTCTACTTGGTCCTATCAGGTCAATAGCCACACTCTGAAATGGGGTATCCATTACTGGTAATGCTTGAAGAGGGAGGCGGGTACCTCTTCCTGGGTGGCCATATCGCTGGCGGGCATCACGGGAATTACAGTAAGTAGTAACATCCCTGTTCAACCCCGGCCATTAGAACACGCCGGTAAGGCGATGCCTCGTCTTCTTCACCCCATGTGTCCAGCTAAGGGTACCTTGTGGGCTATCTCTAGCAACCACTCTCTAAACTTTTGGGGAACTACCATCTGCTTCTAACCTCTCTTATCCCATTTTCCTCAGGTTCAGATGTAATTCTGTACAGCAATCCTTCTTCCCACACATACTCATCTACCTCAGGACCCTTTTCTCACTTGCCAGCCCTTTGCTCAGCCCCAGCCAAGGACCCATCCTCCCATAATTTTTACCTTCACTTCCCCTACAGTAGCCCAACCCAAACCCGGTTCCCCAGCAGGTAATGGACTTACCCCAGTTTCCAGGTGCCCGGCCTTATCCTCATCGCTTGGACAATCCCTGGTGACCTTGGCAGCTTACGATCTGGTCACAGCAGTGACATACCGGCTCTCTAGATGCCCCAAATCATTGCCCAACAAAACCTCAGCTGGGAGCCCATGTATAACTCCCACTTCACGAACTCCTTTCCCAGTGCACCAATCCAACTGCAATCAGACGAGTGGAATGGAACTGTTTTGGCCTCCAGTCACCATGACCTCCATGGTCTTAGGGAGCATGGCTGTACTTGGTACAATTTCCAGATGGACCATTGCCATTGCAGCTACTGTATCTCGAAATCCCCTTGCCTCCTTTCCCTGGACCAAAACCTTTTGGAAATGCTGGTTCCTGTTCCCTCCTGTATCGGTCTGCACAGCATGGATGGGGGGATAGAAGCCCTCCTCTTTGGGTCTGGTCTGGGTCACTCCAGACTCCTCAATGTCCACATTCCACTCCCCCAGATAGTAGACTGGCTTAGTGGGGTGGCTGTCCACCCTCCAAGGAAACATTGGGGCATTCTTTTTTCATATGACCTGGTTGGTGACAACTATATCACTCCAAGCCCCTTGTGTTACGAGTGACAGGACAAGATCTGGTAAGTGCTGTGGGTCAAGGGGCCACTCTTGTGGTTCCCCCGAGGGTGACTGTCACTTTGTGGAGTTGCAGGGCTAGGGCTAGGGCGGGTGGCTATAGGGCAATACGTTACAGATGCTGAAGTTGGAGGTCCCCCTTTGATAGCATTGCTGGGGCCCTTACCTCCTGTCTCACCTCTAGTAGCCACAAAATAATCTGCTAGATGAGCAGCCTCCTCCCCTGTAGTGGGCTTTCGATCCTGTACCCAAACCTTTAACCTCTCAGGACAAATAGAGTAAAATTGCTCTAGCAGTATTAAGTCCAGTGCTTTCTCCAGGGTAATTACCTCCTTCCCCTTCCACCAATTGGAACAGGCATCCCTCATCTGATAGATGACTTCAGTATAAGTATCCCCAGCACCCCTGGCCAAAGTTCCAATTTTTTTCATATAGGTTTCTGGGGTCACCGCATGTCTGGCCAACAGCACCTTTTTCACCTCCTCATACATCTGCTTACCCTTTGGGATAGCTTCTAACCAAAAGCCTAATCCACTTGTCTTCGGGTATCTGGTGTAGCTCGTATTGCTGCTCAAAGTCCTGGAGGAACCCATCTATGTCCCCCTTTTCGTCAAAGAAGTGTTTGAAGCTACTATATGCTGGCTGTTGGATTCCTTGCTTCAGTAAGACCGGATGACAGGCAGGTAACTAACTCTCTGTGGTTTTTCTCATTGGACCTCTTGTCTGATCTGGGTTCGGACAGACTCTGACAATCGGACAGACTCTGCATCATGGCCTTCCACTTATTAAATCTCTTACAAATTTCTTCCTCTTCTTTGGAGGGTATCTCCAGAGCAAGGCTGGGTCTGGTGTGACTATTGCACCTTCCTCCTCTATCTCCAGTCACCTTACGGAGCTTATCGTTCAGCAGGAGTTCCTGGATCATCTCTGCCTTTTTGGTGGTCGCTGTTCTGTGTAGCCCTCTCTCCTGGTACACGTCCCTGAGGCCCTCAATAGACATGCTGTTATATTTGGACATCCTGCTGCTTGTTTCTGCAGTTGCTGTCTTAGCTTATTGATGAAGAGATCCCACCACTTGCCACCAGTTGTTACGATCTGCTTCTTCAGTCGGGTTTAATAAGGCTGCTGTGGCCAAAACTACTCAGCAGGTCTTTCAGGTTCTTTTGATCCCTTCACCAAGACAGATGATATCTCGTAAAATGACCTTACTCTTTATGCCGTATTTAAAAATACTGTATTTACGCAAATCTAGTGCGCCATCAAATCTAATGTGCACCCCAAATTTCAAACCTATGAATCAAAAAAACATTTTTGCTGGCAAATGTAATGCGCATTTGTCTTTGTACAATACGTACACAACAGTTTATGTTACAGTTTATGTTACCAACTTATGGTATATTACAAACGTATGCCACTGTGCTGGGGCTCTCTGGATGGCAGGCTCTGTGTGCCACTGTGCTGGGGCTCTCTGGGTGCCACTCATCTGGTGGTCACCCACTCTAGAGAGCCGGGAAGCGAGAGATGGTGGTGTCGCGGCATGTCCTGTGCTTTTCTTTTTGCCATCGAATCTAGTGCACCATCAAACATCATACGCCCCCCACAAATTTGGGACCTGATGTTCTATTAAAAAGGTGCGCATTAGATTCGAATAAATACGGTAATATGAACTCAGACTCAGCACTGTAAACATCAGGAACTGCTTTAATTGTTGTTGTAATTCATAACAGGTTCAATAGATGTACATTTAAACTTGAGCTGATAACAGTCTGTAACACTCTGTGTGTCTTCTGGACTTTATATAACACCATTACATCTCTCTCCATGTAACTGAACTCTCAACTGTCTAACTGTCTAACTGCTCTCACTGACAGTTACAGGCTGACAATACAACATTCTAAACAATTTAACATTTCATGAACAAAATATGCATCACACATAATCAAACACCACAAGTCAATCACACATAGGGAAGCAACACAACATACAGTAACCAACATACATAGGGTAATCAACTTAACATAAAATACCATAGCATAGCATAACATTTTACATATTAATTAACATAACATAATATAACAACATATTAAATAACTAAACATTTACTGACCACAAAGGGTAGGTTCAGGGGAAGTAAGCTGCGATTTGAAGAATCGCAATGGATAGAAGCTTGCAGCAAGTAACCTGATCGGGACCCACAAGTAGGAGGCAATTGAATAGCTAAGTAACTTGCTCTCTCCACTTGTGGGCCCGGATCTCAAAAAAGTAGCAATTGAATGAGGCCCTCAGTGTCTGCAGCACCTCTCTGTCAATCACTCCTTTTGGCTTTCTGTAGCCTCCAGAATACATTTTTTAATTATGACCCTAACTTACAAAGCCGTTAACAACACTGCACCCACTTGTATCACTGCTCTCATCTCCAAATATTCCCCCACCCGCCCTCTTCGCACTACTAATGACCATCTTCTTCCCTCCTATCTCATCACCTCCTCTCATTCTTGCCTTCAGGACTTTTCTCGCGCTGCCCCTATTCTCTGGAACTCCTTGATTGCTTCACCAGATTATCCTTCTGCTTCAAATCCTTCAAAACCTCACTAAAAGCACACCTGTTTAAAGAAGCCTATAACCTGCCTCCTTAATATGCACTCTGCATTTTTCACCCTCCAGTACCACACCCAAAACCTGCAAGTTTTCAATCTTGCAATGTGCTTAAAATATTAAACGGGGACCACTAACTCATAGAGGTTGATCAGTGGAGCCAACTCAAAAAATTAATCTTAATAAATATTTGGACCTAAACCTAAAAACGTTTTGATTTACTCAATATTTTGCTTTGTTAGGTGACATTGCTTACCTTTGGTCTGCAATGTAATTTAAACTTGTATTCCCTCTTTCTCTCCCATTATTAACATATATTACTTGGAATCTTTCAATATTAAATGTTCTTGTGTTATGATGCTGCCACCACCATGCTTCACTGTGGGTATGGTGTCCTTTTGGTGATGTGCAGTGTTGTTTTTGTGCCAAACATATCTTTTGGAATTATGGCCAAAAAGTTCAACCTTGTTTTCATCAGACCATAACACCTTTTCCCACATGCTTTTGGGAGACTTCAGATGTGTTTTTGCAAAATGTATATATCTAATGCCTTGGAAATTCTTTTGTACCCTTCTCCATTTGACAATGAGATCCCTCTGATGCTTTGGAAGCTTTCTGTGGACCATGGCTTTTGCTGTGGGATGCGACTTAGAAAATTTCAGGAAAGACCAACTAGAGCAGCTGAACTTTATTTGGGGTTAATCAGAGGCACTTTAAATGATGGCAGGTGTATGCTGACTCCTATTTAATACGATTTGGAATGTGATTGCTTAATTCTGAACACAGCTACATCCCCAGTTATAAGAGGGTGTGCAGACTTATGCAACCACATTATTTTTTACTTCCCTCCACCTAAAAGATTTCAGTTTGTTTTTCAATTGAGTTGTACAGTTTATAGGTCACATTAAAGGTTAAAAAAAAATCTGAAATGATTTATCTTTGTCTCATTTTTTTACAGCACAGAAACCTGACATTTTAACAGGGGTGTGTAGACTTTTTATATCCACTTTAATTGCTAAGTAGCGATTTGCTACATATTTCCATGTGGGCCATGTACTGGACCCATTAGTTATTCATTATTTCTTGGAATCATCTTGTTTTAACACTGTATGTATTCACATAGAGAAGATTATTGCTTTGATAAAAAAGTAAAAATATATAGTCTTTGGAAATACATTTGTCTATAAAGACATCCTTTTAAAACCTATAGTAGATAAATACATCTTATTGGAACTGAATTAACATGTGGTCAGTTCAGCATAGTTGTTGTAAATTAGAAAACACATTTGAACATGGTTGCATTTACAATATGGATCTATGCATGAAGCAAAGAGAAGCCATTGCAGTCCCTAAGAAACTGGTAGATATGGTGATATATTGAACTATATGTACTCATAGAAAGCTATATGTGGTTGAGACATATTCTAAGTACACTGTGTATCCTCAATATGTGTTTTGAAATCTGTATTTATTACTACTTCTATGTTACAGTTTAGGAGAGATACTATATATAACAGAGTGTCACTTATTGAATAGCCTGTAGCTAATGGGAATCAACTATGGTAGCTAGCTATATTAGTGTAGTCACCATAGACTAGGTGCCAGCTTTATGAGCGACCCTTCACCAAGCTAACCCAGAGGGATATCCTTCATACCTGGCCTGTGCATCCTCACACCATGTAGCTCTCCCTGTTCCCGCTTCTCCTCTCCCCAGGGCTGCCGAAGTGCATCCTCTAGGGAGGTGATGGTGGTTAGAGCAGAGAATATGAGCTTTTTAAAAACCTCCTTAGCGGTAACCCCGAGCCAGGCTTGTCATCAGCACATACCGGTACGGTCACAACCCGGAAGTCGTGCTGCGGCGTCAGCATCATCGGCAGAAGATCATCGGAGCAAAATAACAAGTAAGGAGAGAGGGGGGTAGGGATTCGAGAGTGGGGAAATAAGGAGGAGGTTATGGTGGAAGGAAAAGAATGATAAGGGGGGAAGAAGGAGGAGGATAAGGGGTTAAGGAGGGGGAGGATAAGAGGTTAAGGAGGATGAAGAGGAAGTGTGTGCTGAGGGGGCAGCACAGGCAGCACTGGGCCCCCTCCAGATCCGCCCTGCACTCCTGCAGTAACCCTGAGCTTCGATTGGAGTGACAGCTAAGGAGGTTTTTAAACAGCTCCTATTCTCTGCTCTCACCTGAAGTATGCTTGTTCCGGTCTCGCTCTGTCCTGCCCCCTTGTCACTGCTCTTCCTCCACCTCCACTCAAACAGCTGTATTCCGTGTATAAGACCACCCCTACTTTAAAGGTCAACATTTTGGAAAAATTATACACGGAAAAATACGGTTTAAAGCCTAAAGATAGGGATCGTTGTTATAGGCATTTAGCTTTCGCAGCAATACGTTAAAATCATCAGGTTTTTATAATTAACAAATTCCCTATTAGCAATTTTTTTTTTAATTTTAATTATTATTAAAAGTTAAGTATTAATATGTAAATATAGAGTCTTTTTGGACCTATGGATGGTACTTCTCTTAATGTTTTTGTCAATAAGTCATTTGAAAATAATTAATAACTCTAAAAAGATCTGGGTTGCATTCCCCAACAATTTAGATTAATTAATTAACTTTATATCCGTACAGTTACTGAATATTACAACAATATTTATCTGCAAATATATATTATTTAATATTTACAAAATACGTTCTGATTTCTATTATGATATAAGCTGAGAGGTAAAAAATTATCTCTTATAAATTAAATGATTTGGATTGGGTAAAATATAATTAGCTAACATGCATTTACAGGTAATTTGTATTATACCAGGTGGTAAATACACACTTCAGATGTTATCAATAAATTGTGTGCATTTGTGTTACGAACAAGTCATGAAGAGGTTAAAACATATTTTAGTTGCGCTGTTAAAGGGTTATCCATTCCTATCTACTCTCAGTTCTCTGTGAATAAGATATTTTAGGTGGTGTCAGGGAGTGCTTGTTGCATTTAAATATGCAGACATGTTGGAGTCCATTCTTCTGGGTGATTTGTGATTATCTGACTACTCGATAGGTTGCATTCTGCTAGCAAAGAGACAATGGGAGCGAAAATGATGTCAACTAAAAGGAAGGTGTGACTATATCCTCACCATTTTAAAATATAGACTTTTTTGGATTTGTATTCTTTACTTATGTTAACAAAAATTGATTGTACTAAATATAATTATATGTTCATTTGTTCTTATTTTACCAGTATATTGTTGAGTTATCGAGACAATAAATATATTTATAATAAAAATATGTTAGTTTAAAAAGTTTTAATTTTTCTTACCTTTCCATTACCAGAGAGATGATGCATAGGGCCAAGCTCGCCTAGTGACCAATTTGGAGTTTTGTTTAACTTTTGTACTTTTAAGGAACTGAAGACTATCATATATTGTTATATATTAAATTGCTTTGGTGGTTGCACAGCTATATTACAGCTTTTGGGGTGTAGGTTACATTTTATATAACAAAATCCGGAACAGTTTTTTGCCATATCGCCCCTTTAACCAGTTTCAGATGATATATCTTATTAATTAAATCATATAGCAATTAAATAAAACATAAATGCATAAACGTAGAATGATTCGAATAGAGAATTAATTGAGAACAATATAATATATCATTTGATAAACATATAGATTTTTTTATTTTGTCTCTATTTCTTTTTTCCACTTTTTTATAAAAAATCCATACTTCTCTTGTTTTCGTATACAAGAAAGCCTTACAATTCGAGAAACATTACATTATCAGTGGATCTAGAAAAATTGGCAATGATCTTATCATCTATCACTAGTGATGTCCCGAACAGTTCGGCGGAGAACTATTCGTGGCGATTTTCGGATATTCGTATTCGCACCGAACGGTGAACACATGCGCTTTTCGGTCCGCCCCCTATTCGTTATCATTGAGGAAACTTTCACCCTGCACCTTACAGTCAGCAGACACATTCCAGCCAATCAGCAGCATACACTCTCTTCCAGGGCCTTCCATCTGAAGGACAGCCTCCATTTTAGAATCATTCTGAAGCTACATTCGTTGAAAGAGGACATATATTCTACCTGCTCATGATTTAATAGGGAAATAGATAGCCAGGCTGTGTATTTAGCTGTCACTACACACCTGAAGGACTAATTTGATATCTGCTGCAAGGACAGCAACCCAAAAAGCCCTTTTTAGGGCTAGAACATCATTTATTTTATTTTATTATTTTTTTCTGTGTAATCTAATTGCATATGCCTGCCTACAGGCATGTGTGTGAGGGCTATTGCATCTACTCTGCCAACTTTTGCCAGTGCACAGTGACACTCATATCTGGTGCAACCGTAGTGTACAGTGACATAAAACAACCCTTTTTTTTCTGTAATGGATTTATTATCTGTTGCCTGCCTACAGGCGTGTGTGTGCGGCCTACAGCGCCTACTCTGTCAACTTTTGCCAGTGCACAGTGACACTCATATCTGGTTCAACCGTAGTGTACAGTGACATAAAACAACACTTTTTTTTCTGTAATCGATTGAATATCAGTTGCCTGCTTACAGGCGTGTGTGTAAGGCCTATTGCATCTACTCTGCCAACTTTTGCCAGTGCACAGTGACACTCATATCTGGTGCAACCGTAGTGTACAGTGACATAAAACAACCCTTTTTTTTAGTAATCGATTGAATATCAGTTGCCTGCCTACAGGCGTGTGTGTGAGGCTTATTGCATCTACTCTGCCATCTTTTGCCAGTGCACAGTGACACTCATATCTGGTGCAACCGTAGTGTACAGTAACATAAAACAACCCTTTTTTTTCTGTAATCGATTGATTATCTGTTGCCTGCCTACAGGCGTTTGTGTGAGGCCTACAGCGCCTACTCTGTCAACTTTTGCCAGTGCACAGTGACACTCATATCTGGTGTCACAGTAGCTTGCACGCATAGTACCACTAATTGTAAAAAAAATGACAGGCAGAGGCAGGCCACCCCGCAGGGGCCGTCGTGATCGTGGTGCTGTGATTCCCTTTGGCCCTAGAATAATGCCCAGTTTTCAGAGGCAACGTACCCTGAACTTGAGAAGTTCTGAGGACATGGTTGACTGGCTAACACAGGACACCCAATCTTCTACAGCTTCCGCTCGGAACCTAGACGCACCATCCTCCTCCAGCTTAGCTTCGGCACCTCTCCAGTTACCAATCGCCGGCCTGCCGCCACCAACAACACTAGCACCACAGCCGATTCACTTGATCCGTCAGCAGAGTTATTTACACATCCGTTGGAAGAAATGAGTGATGCACAAACATAAGTGCCAGAGGATGTAGATAACAGGGATATGTCCCAGTCAGGCAGCATTACACACATGGACGTACGGTCTGATGATGATGATGATGTTGTACCCGGTGCTGCTTCCTTTGTTAAGTTGTCAGATACAAGTGAAGCGGTTGATGATGACGATGCGTCCGTGGATGTCACGTGGGTGCCCGCTATAAGAGAAGAAGAACAGGAGGAAAGTTCAGATGGAGAGACAGAGAGGAGGAGGAGACGAGTTGGAAGCAGCGGGAGGTCGTCGAAAGTAGCTAGTGGCACAGTCAGACAGCATGCATCGGCACCCGGGGTCAGCCAGACAGCATGCCAGTCAACGCATGCTGTTGCCACCATCAGAATGCAGTCATTGCAGAGCTCAGTAGTGTGGCAGTTTTTTCGTTTGTTTGCCTGTGACAACAGCGATGCCATTTGCAACCTGTGCGAAAAGAAACTGAGTTGTGGGAAGTCCAACACCCACCTAAGTACAACTTCTTTGCGAAGGCACATGATGTCACATCACAAATGCCTATGGGATCAACACATGAGTACAAGCAGCACACAAAGTCAAAGCTGCCTCCTGGTCCAGCATCTTAAGCCACGTCAACCACTGCTGCCCTGCTTGCCCCCTCTCAACCATCCGCCACTCCGTGTCTCGCCCTGAGCAGTCCCTGCTCATCTGCCCACAGTCAGGTGTCTGTCAAGGACATGTTTGAGCGTAAGAAGCCAATGTCACAAAGTCACCCCCTTGACTGACAGCTGGCTTGTCTGAACTCTTAGCTCGCCAGCTTTTACCATACAAGCTGGTGGAGTCTGAGGGGTTCAAAAAATTTGTAGCTATTGGGACACCGCAGTGTAAGGTACCCGGCCAAAATTTCTTTGCACAAAAGGCAATCCCCAACCTGTACTCGATTGTGCAAAAGGAAGTAATGGCATCTCTGGCACACAGTGTTGGGGCAAGGGTCCATCTGACCACAGATACCTGGTCTGCAAAGCATGGTCAGGGCAGGTATGTCACCTACACTGCGCATTGGGTAAACCTGGTGACGGCTGCCAAGCATGGAATACGTGGCTCTGCAGAGGAGTTGGTGACACCGCCACGATTTGCAGGCAGGCCTGCTGCCACCTCCCCTACTCCTCCTACTCCATCCTCTTCCATAACTTCCTCGGCTGAGTCCTCTTCTGCTGCTGCTATGTCTTGCTCCACATCAAAGGCACCCCCCCCCCCAGCTCCACAGGTACTATTCCACATCCCGGATACGGCAGTGTCACGCCGTCTTGGGGTTGGCTTCCCTGAAAGCAGAGAGTCACACTCCTGTCTGCCCTGAACGCACAGGTGGCTCAGTGGCTGACTCCGCACCAATTGGAGATCGGCAAAGTGGTTTGTGACAACGGGAGAAATTTGTTGGTTGCATTGAATTTGGGCAAGTTGACACATGTGCCGTGCATGGCACATGTGTGTAATCTGATTGTACATCGCTTTGTGCATGAGCACCCAGGCTTACAGAAGCAGGCCAGGAAGGTATGTGCCCATTTCAGGCGTTCCTACACGGCCATGGCGCACTTTACAGATATCCAGCGGCGAAACAACATGCCAGCAAGGCGCTTGATTTTAGACAGTCCGACACGTTGGATTTCAACACTCCTAATGTTCGACCGCCTGCTCCAACAAGAAAAGGCCGTTAACGAGTATTTGTATGACCGGGGTGCTAGGACAGCCTCTGCAGAGCTGGGGATTTTTTTGCCACGTTACTGGACGCTCATGCGCAATGCCTGTAGGCTTATGCGTCCTTTTGAGGATGTGACAAACCTAGTCAGTCGCACCCAGGGCACCATCAGCGACATCATACCATTTGTTTTCTTCCTGGAGCGTGCCCTGCGAAGAGTGCTGGATCAGGCCATAGATGAGCGTGAAGAGGAAGAGGAAGAGTTGTGGTCCCCATCACCACCAGAAACAGCCTTATCAGCATCGCTTGCTGGACCTGCTGCAACGCTGGAAGAGGATTGTGAGGAAGAGGAGTCAGAGGAGGAATGTGGCTTTGAGGAGGAGGAGGAAGACCAACCACAACAGGCATCCCAGGGTGCTCATTGTCACCTATCTGGTACCCTTGGTGTTGTACATGGCTGGGGGGAAGAACATACCTTCAGTGAGATCACTGAGGACGAGGAACGGGACATGACTAGCTCAGCATCCAATCTTGTGCAAATGGGGTCTTTCATGCTGTCGTCCCTGTTGAGGGAACCTCGTATAAAAAGGATGAAGGAGAACGACCTGTACTGGGTGTCCACGCTACTAGACCCCCGGTATAAGCAGAAAGTACCTGAAATGTTACCGAATTACCACAAGTCGGAAAGGATGCAGCACTACCAAAATAAATTAAAAAGTATGCTTTACACAGCGTTTAAGGGTGATGTCACAGCACAACGGCAATCTAACAGCGGAAGAGGTGAACATAATCTACGCCGGCAAGGAGAGGACGTGTTGTTGATGGAGGACATGCAGAGCTTTTTAAGTCCTATGCATCGCCACAGCCCTTCCGGGTCCACCCTCAGAGAACGACAACTTTCCCATCACTATTGTGGCCAGAAAGAGTTCCTGTGGGTTTTGAAATTCGCCTGCCCATTGAAGTCTATGGCGGTTCGCCGATGTTCGTCCATTCGCGAACATTTGATGAAATTCGCATCCGCGGTTCGCGAACCGAAAATGTGATGTTCGCGACATCACTATCTATCACCCATTACTGCAAAACATGTTCTACTTGATTGTCTATCCAGATCTGTATCAAGTCTGTCAGTGTACATCACATATATAGTTGTGAGCAATACGGGTTATTGCTAATGCTTGCGGGCTCGAGTAGTGAGCCCGCCTAATGCAGGCTTGCGTAGGGAGACCGCTTCAACTGCGGCCCTCGCAAAGAGAGGGCCGAAGTTGCTGGCAAGGAGCACTGCAGGACCTCTTCCCCCCCTCCTCTCCTTACCCTGTGTCTCTCTTCCCCTCCTCCTCTCCTTACCCTGTGTCTCTCTTCCCCTCCTCCTCTCCTTCCCCTGTGTCTCTCTTACTCTCCTTTCCATGTTTGTCTCTTCCCCTCCTCCTCTTCTTACTATGTGTCTCTCTTCCTCTCTCTTTCCCCTGTGTGTCTCTTCCCCATCTCCTCTCTTTCCCTGTGTCTCTCTTCCCCTCCTCCTGCTCTTAGACAGTGTCGCTCTTCCCCTGTGTCTTCCTCCCCTCCTCCTCTCCTTACCCTGTGTCTCTCTTCCCCTCCTCCTCTCCTTCCCCTGTGTCTCTCTTCCTCTCCTTCTCCTGTTTGTCTCTTCCCCTTCTCCTCTCCTTCCCCTGTGTGTCTCTTCCCCTCCTCTTCTCTTTCCCCTGTGTCTCTTCCCCTCCTCATCCTGTCCTTACCCTGTGTCTCTCTACCCCTGTGTCTCTCTTCTCCTCTCCTCTCCCTCATTGCCTGCGACACACAATTACGACCCTGCGACCCAAAATTACGACCTGTGGGACATAGAAAAAAACAAATACACAAGATCGTAAAACACACGTAAGCGCGCAAACACAAAACCACGAAAACACACCCAAAAACACAATAATAATTTAAAAAAAGACTCACCGACAGCACAGGGGACAGCCAGGACCTCTAGAAGTGAGCTTGAAAGCCATTTTAACCCCAATTTGCCCCATTTCGCCACTCAAAAATCGCTTAAGCAAGAATAAAAATGGCCACCGAAAAAAATGAAAATGAGGCTCCAAAACCCAGGACCCAGAAAAACACTGCTAAACACTTACAAGTGTCCCTCCCTGTACTTAAAACCTCGAAATTCCCTCTCGCGGCTCCTTAAAGGGCACGCGGCACACAAACACTTAGGCCCACCAGCGGAGGTACTGTAACTACCCCCAGCGGCACCTAACATTAACCGCACAGTGATGGGGAACCCCATTGGGACCCTCGGAGGGTCCTCACATTAACCCCACATTAACCCTTGCAGTGGGGCGCCCGCTGAAATCCAAATTCAAATTTCCCTTAAAGGACCGTGAAAAAGAAAAATAAACCCCATCACTCATGGGGCTCTAAATAGAGCCCCATGAGCCCCTAAATAACCATGTCACTCATGGGGTCAATACAGACCCCCATAAATCCCTTAATTAACCCTGGCACTCATGGGGGTCAATACAGACCCCCATAACCCCTTAATTAACCCTGTCACTCATGGGGGTCAAAAAAGAGCTCCATAAGCAATTCTTTAACCCTGTTAGTCATGGGGGTCAATACAGAGCCCCATAAGCCTTACTTAACCCTGTCACTCATGGAGGTCAATACAGACCCCCATAACCCCTTAATTAACCCTGTCACTCATGGGGGTCAATACAGACCCCCATAAGCCCTTCATTTACCCTATCAGTCATGGGGGTCAATACAGACCCCCATAAGTCTTAATTAACCCTGTCACTCGTGGAGGTCAATACAGACCCCCATAACCCCTTAATTAACTCTGTCACTCATGGGGGCAATGAAGACCACCATAACCCCTGTCACTCATGGGGGTCAATACAGATTCCCATAAGCCCTTCATTAATCCTATCAATCATGGGGGTCAATACAGACCACCATAAGCGCTCACTTAACCCTGTGGCTCATAGGGGTCAATACAGACCCCCATAAGCCCTTAATTAACCCTGTCACTCATGACGGTCAATACAGACCCCATAAGCCAATAATTAACCCTCTCACTGATGGCGGTCAATACAGACCCCCCTAGCCCCTTAATTAACCCCGTCACTCATGGGGGTCAATACAGACCCCCGTAAGCCCTTCATTAACCCTGTCAGTCATGGGAGTCAATACAGACCCTCATAGGCTCTTAATTAACCCTGTCACTCATGGGGATCAATACAGACCCCCATAAGCCCATCATAAACCCTGTCACTCATAGGTGTCAATACAGATCACCATAAGCCCTTAATTAACCCTGTCACTCATGGGGGTCAATACAGACCCTCATAACCAGCTATTTAACCCCATTGTCCCATAAGGTTATAGAAAGACCCTTAGGGGCTGTTACAACCCTAACATTACCCACATAAGTACCATGACAGTCCTCAAGGACCCTCGTCACACTAACTACAAACACTACACTGCACAATAACCACCAATAAACCATTAAATCTAAAAGAACCCCCCTCTACACTAACCTATGAACACCTACACTACCTACCTACCCCCTAATAAACCCCCACCCCACTAATTACAAAAATATCAAAAGCTAACAAAAAATACTAAATCACAGAAAAAAACAAATCTACATTACACAAAATAAAAAACCTAAGTCACAAAACATAAAAAAATACATTACTCAAAATAAAAAACCTAAGTCACAAAAAAGAAAAAAGGAACTTTACAGAAAATAAAAAAAAATCCATTACCACCCCCCCACTACAGAAAATAACAAACAAATTACACGCCTGAAAAGGAAAGACATACCAAATACATATAGTACATTACAATACAGTACAAATAAAATAAAATACAATTACCCTCTATCGAAAATATACTATCTAAAATACATTACATCCTATCAAAACTATACACATACCCCACTATCTAAAATACAATAAATACAATCTAAAATACACACATACCCCATATCTAAAATACATCCCCCCTATTTAATATACAATAAATCCTATCTACATATACAAACCCTAATTCTAAACTAAAATAAAATAATTAAGACCACTTACCTTTGCAGATGTCCCTTCAGATCACCAACCTGCAGAAGAAAAAAAATTAGTACAACACATTTACATACAATAAATAAACATTTTAAATATTCTAAATATTGTACACCCCCACAGGGTGATTGGCTGGAGGCATCAGCGCATTCTCATTGGCTGCAGTCTAATTGACAATCACAACAGCCAATCAGCAGGCACTATTCCCTTCATCCAATCACAATGGGATACACCCCCAGTGTATGATTGGCTGAAGACATCTGCATCTTCTGATTGGCTGTAATCTGGTTGACAGTGACAACAGCCAATTAGAAGGCGTAGATGCCTTCTGCCAATCACGTGGGGGTGTATCCCATTGTGATTGCCTGAAGGGGAAAGTGCCTTCTGATTGGCTGTTGTCACTACAAACAATCAGAATGTGCTGATGCTTCCAGCCAATCACCCTGATGGGTTGTATCTCATTGTAATTGGATAAAGGCAATAAAGCCTTCTGATTGGTTTAAAAAAGATTGACAGGTGCATTAGCCAATCAGAATAGGATATCAGGGTGTATCCCTTTCTGATTGGCTTACACCTTAGCGCCTTCTGATTGGCTGAAATTTGATTGACAGCGTTTTTAGCCAATCAGAAGGCGCCATTGACAGTTTTCTTCAGGAAAAGTCCCTGGGAGGCTCATTAGCATTGGTGAGGTCCGTGAGTGCGGACCTCTGTTATTTTTTTTTTATTTTTTTTTTGTATAGTATAGATGTATAGTATTTAATGTTTTTTAGATAGTGTAGTATGTGTTTAGTTTAGATAGGATGTAATGTATTTTAGATATTGTAGTATGTGTATAGTTGACATAGGATGTAATGTATTTTACATACTGTGGTATGTGTATACTTTAGATAGGATGTAATGTATTTTATATAGTGTGGTTTGTGTATATTTTAGATAGGATGTAATGTAGTTTAGATACTGGGGTATGTGTGTATTTGAGATAGTATATTTAATATATTTTACATAGGGGGGTATTGTATTTTATTTCATTTGTACTGTTTTGTAATGTAGCAAGAAAACAAGGATTGCTACTTCCTCTTTAATAAATCTTTTATCACAACGGCGATATAAAACCAATTAAAAAATCCAGGATTTGGAAAGTAGAAAGTTCAAAAGTGGGCTACTTCCTTGAGATATATTGTCACCAACATTATCTGTATACTCGCATTGGAGGGGCAATAATATCTCTCCCCTGTAATTCTGTGTGCTTTTGTATAACAGAGCTATCCAACTCTTAAATATTTGCCCTTTCTGACCATCAATCTCCTTTAGAAAGGGGCAGGACCATCCAGGTCTCAAATGTTGAGTCCTTTCAAAATGTTCAAGCCATATGGACTAATAATAATCTAGTGAACATATTTGAAAATATTATATAATATATCTGGAGCAGGCTTATTGCTAATTTCTTGTTATTCAATAATCAGATAACAGATACTAAAAGGAATCATGCTGGCTATATGCCAGAGTGTATCTGCACAATCTGCATGAGATCTTTTAGCTTCTTCCTCCCATTTAATAATGATTTATAAACTGCCTATATTATTTACTGAATACAACGAGGTAACTCTGTGCACTTGTGGGACATCTCGTCTGTTTGTTAGCTTAAATTGCATTAATTAGCATGAACATCAATAAGAAGTAGCTATCTCTGCTCCTTATTAAGAACAAAGAATCTACTTTCCTGTTCACCAGGAGATCTCCCTCCACTAAATCATCATCCATACGATTGGGGGGGTTAGTTTAGCAAGGTTTATGTTAGCAATGAGCACCAAAGGTACTCAGAGGACTAAAAGCCTTACATTGTGTGCCAAACAGCATTCCCAGCTTTATAATTTTATTGACCATCATTTTTTGACGGGCAAGTTACTAGTATAATTATATACTTCTGCCTTTAATTATACTGAATTTGGAGGAATGTTTAATATGCAGTTTTCAGCAATAGCCTTCTTTCTCCATGTTTAATTATTGTTGATGAAAAAAGACAAATACGTACAAAATAAATGTTGAACATTACTTGTGAAAGCATACAATTGTTATCTTTAAGAATAAGTTATAATACATTATTATAATTAATGAGAAAGACAGACAGATACAGAGACAGAGAGACAATGGATTGTTGAGTGGAACAGTCAATAAAATGGAATTATCTAGTTGCATGTTAACACTCATCTTTACATTATTATCACTCATTCACGATGAATTAATTGCTTAATTCCACCAGGCAATGAAGCAATTATGATTTTTAATTAGAGCTTTAGTTCTCACAGTGTCCATGTTGATCCCTTAACTTAAAAATGAGCTTACTGAATGCAAGCATGATGACCTTGTACTGAAAAAGAAAGAAGAAAAGAGCCTCATTTGAATATTAATTGTATTTTAATGTGTACTAATGTTTATTACAAAGTATAACTTTTAATAAAATCAGTGCTTAGACAAAGCCAAAATCTGCACTTTATGTTTTAATGTTACATATACATTATTACTATTTTACAGTGTTGAAAAAAAGTATATGATTTTCTTAAATATCTATCATTGAAGTTTTTAATTAGTCAGTTCAATATAATGAAGCTACTAAAAAGCAACTAGCATAAGATTTAAATTCAGCTCTTTTTTGAGTAGCATCAATATAATTTTACTTGGTCAATGATCAGAATAGCTGAAGAAACATCAGTTCTACTAAAAAAGAAGTTAAGATATTTTTATGGTTTACCAATGGAATTAAAACAGAACACTGACATAGAATATGAAAACATAAAACAAAGATAAAAATAAAATGATCAACCCAGAATTGCTGTTTAGATCAGCTGGAACATTCAGACAAAGTTACATGTCTAGAATGTGTGTTATTGTTACACTTTGGGTTATATTTAAAAACAGGGTTAAATTGAGGATAAATCGGACAAATGAGGAAATTCTGAGTTAAAAGAAAAATATATCTCTGCTTACCGTGTTTTCTAAGGAGCCTGTTTATCAACCTGAGAAACACTTTAATTCTGTTTGATAAATAGCTTCTCTAGAAAACATAGGAAGTAAGGATATTTAACCTTGCATATCCCCACTTTTCAAATTATACCCCTTTGTCTCTTCTACCTGTTTGCTTAGATTTTTACTATGTGCTTAATTTGTTGTATGTAAAAACCCTAGAATATGAAATGTATATTCAGAGCCAGATCTACCTTTTTGGAGACCCTAGGCAGTGAAGTGGAGGAGCCCATGCGAGTGCGTGTGCAAGGTATGCATGCACCCAGTTTTCCTTTTCTGTGCACATTCTTGCTGTGTGAGCAAATCACAGACATTTCCCCATAACATTTTTAACAACAATTAATCGTTTATTAAATGCATTTGATGGTGGGCTATATTATATTTATATTTTTCTATGGGAGGGCAGTGAGCACATGTTATACAAAAACATATCATGATCACTTGTATCACAAATAAAAACAGAGTATTTATGAGCGTTAAAGGACCACTGCATAATGAAAACAGAAATAGTTTTAAGAGCATAAGTAATAAGGAAGAATAATAATAAAGATAGTTTTAAATTATAAAAAATACATTTTGATGCCTCTGCTGGGCACTCGGGAAATCCATCACACATTGGTGGAAGTTGTGTGTGAGGGAGAGAAGGGGCGGGGGGAGAATTAACATTTCTGAAGAGATATGGTTGCATTTCCTGAAGCAAAAAGTCTGCTTCTGGGACAGTGAGGGGAAAGGTGGTGTGGTGATAGACATAGATACATATAGACACAGTAGACACGATAGATGTACATGCATAAACACGTGGAATAATAAAAGCATGAGAAGATGCGTGGTGGACAGAGTGCTTTAATTTGCATGGTTCCTGTTAGTTAGTTAGAGTACTGATACAAATACTATGTTTTAGGGTTTGTAAGCTAAAAAAGGTGCACCCTAGGCAAATTCCTAGTTCGCCTAATGTATAATCTGGCCATAGGCATATTAGGTAAACACCATTATTTTGTCTTCATCAGGACAAATATAAATATTACTAAAATTAGCAAAGAAATGTGTGCTTTTCATTTTTACATGGAGTTTCTTTGGTTACAAACAGAACATTAGATACTGCCAATATGCTGTAAGAACAAGATACAAGGCATGGAAGACTCAAATAATAAATCAATGTTGACACCTTTTTTGCAAGAACTAGAAGAACAACACTTCCTATTTTGTGAGGTTCTCTCATTTCATTTAGTTTTTTTTCCCATCATACTCCTGTACTGGGGTTCTGCAGATATATGTATATCACGTTAATGTGGTCAGTCATGCTCAATTTAGAAAAGTATACTGCTCCTCCTGTTATTCTCAACATGATTGGTATACAACGCACCACTATAAAAATGAAAGACCATTGAAGCTCCAGATTCATATTGCAATCTTTAAAGAATATAATATAGAAAAATAAGGATCTATATTGGAAGTATCCTGGGTGCTTTACACCCCTTAATATATCAAAAAAGATTATTTGAAAAGGAAAAAAAAAACTTTATTGGATACTATTGATCCGAAAACTACGCGATTAAAATGTATAAGCATAACGCATAGATACTCTAATCATATTGAGTATGAATTGTTGAATATGGTAGTATTCTATATTCATACCATAAAACTGTGCTACAAAATCCTCATAAATCAGAATATACTGGTACTCCTGTTGATACAGGATATACTGATAATCATAGGATAGTGCAGCAATGTGTAAAAAATGTGAGTATCTATATATATATAAAAAAACTGATATACATAAAAATGAAATCTGATACCTTGGAGGATACTTGAATAGACTGGAAGTAAATACAATCATACATCAATGGCTCTACAGGTTCACTATAGCATAGAGTATTTCAAGGGAAAAATGGCACTATTGGATATGAGCTAAACAAAGCACATATAGCAATATACTTGCTGTTCAGTAGTTAAAGCTCTCCAATAATATTCTCCATAGACTCTCTAATATCAATGAGTCATAGCAATGTTAAATATATAAATAAAGTGATAGTTGAGCCAATATAATTGTAAAAAAGGAAAAGATACACTCCAGAGAGTGTTTGTACTTAGCTTCCAGTGTTTCCAGGTTCAGAAAGTTGCGAAAAATTATGCCAACGGGCCGTTTCGTCCCTCCACGGGGACTTTTTCAAAGGCTTTTAACTTCAAACAGCGTTTTAGGCCTATTTAAGGCCTGTAGGACGCTTCCTTAATTGGATCTCATTAGAAACGCAGTGATGCGCAGCGTCATGACGTCATGACGTTTTTCAAAGTGAATAAACTTTATTTACTAGTAACAGTGTCAAAATGGACGCCAGAGCGTCAACAAATCCTGTGCAACTTTATTAGGATCGTTTTTGACAGGGGATACAAATGCCTGCAAATTTTGTCAACACAGGCTCAAAAACGGCCCAAATAGATGGCAGAAGTTCTAAAGGGACTGACTGAAGAAACTAAGGACCAAATATATATATATATATATAAAGAATGTTGTTATGGAAATGAACATAGGGGCTAGGATATAAATAAAGATTATAGTTATGAATGAAAGATAAATAGTATTCTATTGTGCTTGGGCATATACTATGCCCTTAGTGAAAAGGGGCAAAAGCTGTGCATATACTCCAAATACATCTGCAAATTAATTACAGTAATTTGAAAGATCACAAAAGTGAAAATATAATATATGCTAAAATAAAAGATATGTATCATATCTATAAAGCAATGAAATGAATAAGGCTTAGATACCTAAGCATAAACAAAAAAGATAGTGAAATAGGTATACCACAATAGTGTAACTATATCAGAAAAAATGTGAAATGACGTGAAACAAACAACTATCACGGTTGTATGATGAGAATGCATAGTGTGAAATGCATATCTACTAATAAGTGACTGATTAAAGTGAGATATGTGTAAATGGAGGGCAAATTTGCTAGTGAATAATAAATGGTGTGTGGAAAAAATATTGAGGGAAAGGGAGTTAAGAAAAAAAGGTGCTCTAAAGAAAAGCAGAATAGGAATATCCTTCATTCAGGCCCATTGGGTATTTGTGTTTAGAAATATTAAAATAAATAAATGCAGCTCTTAATTGTTTACTATTGTGTTCCATGTTGTATAAAATTAGTCTGCTCAAGATGTAAGCTTCCATGACATAAGCAGTCTTCTAAATAAAATAATATTTTTTCAGCAAAACTTCTTCGTTTGATTTATATTGCTTCTAATGTGGTTAGTTTATTACATATTTTTCTATTTGTTACTTCTATCAACAGTGCCTGCAGTGATTTTAGCTTTTACTGATTTACTGTGAATAGGTGACTGATCTGATGTCAATTTTATTGACATGCATCAACAAGTTTATGCACTGTTCATGCTTCTACATTAAAATTATGTTTATTAGCCCAGAATCTTGCTTATTTTTGTCTTTAGAGACTTCATTTCTCTTCACAAGGTGCAGCTCCAAAATATATAGATTGCAATCACATTACATTTTCAATCATGTGAGTACAGATTCTCAATATATTGATCAAATAGTGTAATGCACTAATAAGCTATTTCTTTTTAATTACTTAAAGAACTGAAATTTAATTGACTGTGTTCGAAATTCAATTTTATGGAGTGAATGTTATATTTTATGCCAGTTATCATGTACTGTAACAAAGTGACACACTTTCAACTCTACTGGATAGGCTTGTTTATAGTCATCATTACATTGTAAAGAAAAGCTCATGGTCAAATCATTAAACATTGTAACACAACTAATGCTAAAAAGACCCTCAGGGGTTAACAACTAACAGCCTGTCCTATAAACACACATAGGCCCCTATTCAATTGCAATTGAATCACTCTGTAACGTTTGCAAATTTCAAGTCTACAGTCTTAAACCCGGTATGAAGGAAACTGTGGGCTTACAGAGGGATTCAATTGCTCAAGCCCGCAGCTACCTGGCCATGCAGGATCATGATCAATTAGGCAAGTCCTTAACTACTAATTTAGAACACCCAATAGTAAATGAGACCGTCATCATGATGTCAGTAAAACATGGAGGTTAAACATCAATCAATTAGCATTTTGAAGTCAGATATGCAATCAGACTCGCAATAAGGCAATGTACAGATTAATAAAAATGAATGAAGGAAATGTTCTAGTCCATGTGGGTGGCCTGATATGTATTAACTCCTTGATTATCGAGATTGATATAACACGAAAATTAAGCTTTACAATTTTTTGTGTGCAGATTTGAGAGCTTGAGACTGTTGTGAAATTAATTCTAATGTCTATCATCGCTTTCCTCCTCTTTTAAAGTGCAGTATATATTTTTTATTTGCCTTTACAGTGTTACGATCAGGTGTTTAACCTCCCATTTACGGTTGTTAAAACATTTGCGGGCCTGAGGAATTGTAGCAATTAAATAGCAATTTGCGACTGTAAGATTTACGGGCTTGAAAGATCAAGGCTTAGATGGGTCAGAGTTACGGTTTTGACAACCGCAGGGATTTTCAGCCTATAACCCGCAAATACGATCTACATTACGGGCTCCAGTAACTAACAATTTGTTCTCTATGTAAAGTAACCAAATGATATGTGTATTCCATGTCATATATCAGTATTATCAAAGAAAAACAAGATGATATGATGTGTTTAAAATTAATTTGCACATCTAAAATAAATATCTACAGTTTGTTATGTATGTGTGAAAACAAGCACACTAGATGTCAGTTATTGAAGTGTATGTGCACATATCATTGACACATTTTAATGTAAAACACAGATAAAGTGATTCAGTTTTAAGGGCTTAACTGAAAATTATACAGTTTACAATCTGCATTGTCAGACAATGTAACAAATCCGTGCATCAATAGTTTGGTGCAAAGTATTTCAGATGGGGGAATAGGCTGTAAAAACATAACAAACATTGAACAACTTGCAAAAATACATAGCACAGCATAGGTTAAACATCTGGGCCCTCATTCAATTGCGATTTGGCCAATTGAATAAGGCTCTAAATAAGCACAGAGCATATTTTTTTACAGAAGTTTTTAGTTAGTAAGCATCTATCCAATAGCAAGGTCTTCACTAACTAAAAACTTCTGTAAAGAAATTATGCTATGTGCTTATATAGAGCCCTATTCAATTGGCCAAATCGCAATTGAATGAGACCCCTGGTCAGTACACCAGAAGGGTTATCAAATGGGAGAATGAAATCCAATGTCAGGAACAGAGTTTCAGTCTACTGAGTCTTGTGGGCACTAGTAAATATACAGTAGCTCTGATCTGGAGCAGATATCTCAGTGTTTAAAGATGAAAGGCAACCAAGTAAAGTGATGCCCACTTACTAATTATATTTTTCTCAATTCTATATGTATTGTGTAAATTCCTTAAGCCTTCTATCAAGAGATGGGAGATGGAAGGAGCATCACAGGAGGAATAAGAAGATCCAGTACAATTGAGATAGACAGTGTCTGACTTAAATATTATCCGGATGATAATGTTCTTTATTTTTTTTATTGTATCCTTAATAGCAGTCTATGGATATCAGCATATCTCTGTCAAAATTAATTTTGGTGTAAATGCAAAAGGTGATGTGTAGCTTCTTTACGGGGTTTGTGGGACCTGTTCTTGCTTCATACACATACCTCATATTATAAGGAAACACTTTTTTAGTGTTGAATTGATATACCGTGTATTAATGTTTTTGTGGATTGTACTGATTTGTACTAGGAGTTGGTGTGCTGCTTGCCCCTACCCTCAATTATTAACCACTGCTCACTCTGTATAGAAAAAGAAGCAGTCAACAATAAAAAATGAAAGGGAGGAATGCCATGTAAAAAAATATATATTTCGGACCATGTCAAACATAATAGTTGTCAAACTGCGACTTGGCATCACGCCTGCGAAGCGAGGCAAGCCGTTGAGGCACAAGCTCGCAAAAAATATGACTTTAACGGCTGAACCACCGAATTGGAAAAGACGACGAAAACACACAAATATGCCTAAAATTCACTTACACACTCACACACAGCACAGGGGGAGAGCCAGGGACCCGGTGAGTGAGGTTGCAAGTTAATTTGAGGCATATTTTGCCTTTTTAAATGATCGAAAATCGCTGAAGCAAGAAAAAAATGGCGGCCGAAAATCATACAAATTCTGAAACAAGATGAAAACGAGGTTTTGACAGGCCAGGCACATAGAACTTAGAAAATACACAAAGCAAAAGGCAGTAACACTTACATCAACAACGCGAGGCGCGCAGGACTTACGCAGGCACCCGCGACTTACACAATGGCAAAGACAGACAGACGAAAAACTCCAGGCACGCAGAACTTGAGAATAACACCAACTGCAGTCAGCGAGCGCCATGGAAAGATTCAGCAGAGACACAGAGGAGAAAGACACAGGGAAGGGACGGGGGGGGGGGGGGGATGGTGGAAAGAGACACATATCAAGTTGCAAGTTGCCGAGGCCTGTAATGAGCGGTGAAGTAGGTGGGAGGACAGGCTTGCAATAAGCGCCGAAGGTGCTCACATGGGACAGAACATCGCATTGTGTGGCAAACAGCATTGCCAGGCTTAAAATTGTATTGCTATCATATATAACAAGAAGAAAGCTATTGGTTATAAATCTCTTGGTTTGTTGTGCATTGCCTATGTTACAGTATCAGTATCACTGCTGTAATGTTCCATTTCACATATAACTGAGATTAAAAAGGAAATAAATATATAATGGGGGCTTACTTTAGGAACTCTTCACCTCTTTTCCTATGGCTCCAACATCTTTGAGAGGAAGCTGGAGGTAAAGAAGCAGGTGGTGACTGAGGTTATGGGGTAGATGTCTGCAAAATCTCTCCTCCAATGTGCTACACTTGAAAAGATCTGCTGTTGCTGTTTGTGGTGGACTTCTAAGAGCACACAGGTGGACCTCAAATTTTGCCAAAAGTTGTTTTTTTTGCACCGGGGCATTCCATTCATTAGCTTTGCCACTGATTGTATTGACATCTTTATATGTTGTGTCACTGCAATTTCCAATGCCATTAGTCTAGGGATTGACAAATTATAAACTGCCAGTGTTGATTTAGATTTAGTTCAAATGTGAGTTAAAAATGGCTCATCGTTATATTACTTAGAGGATATAAAATATATTTGGCATTTTTATTAGTCCACCACATATAAGTATGTGCTTTTCAGGGCAACATTAGCAAGCAAGGATTGTCCCATGATGCTAAATGTTAGTACTGCAATCTGATGCTCACCCAGAGGGGTCTCAGTCCTGTTTGTGTCTAGCATGCCATTAATTCCAACCTGAACATCCTTTTGTGCAGGAACAGCTCCTATTAATTAAACTTGATTCCCACTGTAGTGATATCTCCTGATCGCGCCCATCTTCCTCAAGGTACCTTTGCTTTAATGATTTCATATCGCTTTTGCATTCTCCCACAGCGATGACCTTTGCTACCTCTCTACACATCTTGGCCTCTGTCCTTTTGTCATATCAGTCCCCCATGAATTATGCGGAATCGGATATCCACACAGTAATATTACACAGTGATATAATTGCTTATATCAGAAATTATGTCTAAGCAAATGAGTAACAAAGTGATGCTAAGCTTATCTGACTTCATGGGACAAAAACCTCAATGGATCCCTTGCACTGAAAGTAATATATATTTATTGAAATAATGTTTCATAAAACAATTTAATGTGTTCATCCTTTTATTTACCTAAAAGTATTAGGCTTAAATCAACTTCACTACCATTATGTAGTAATATACACTACCTATATAAAAAAATGTTTTTTTATTTAAATAGGCCCTACAAAAATGTGATTAATGTACAGTAGTGTTTATGAACACTAGCTTTTTGGAATGTAATTTATTATTAAATGAGTAGCTTTTATTTGCTATATTTAATTCTTCTCCTAGGAATTCTGTTAAATCTATTATTATTTATCATTGACCATCCTACAATGTTCTACCTGTCATGTTAATTTATATTCATGACACATAAGCCAAACTCAAGGGGAATGTATTTATTTGGATCCAAAATTGAATGACACTAACAATCTATTTCAGCTTATTATGCAATATCCCAAAGCACTACCAGTCACCCAGGAAAGCTGTTCTCATGGTATTATGCTGTTGTATCCACTGATCTGTAAGTATACTTTTCTTATCAACAGGCCTGTGATGTCATATATAATTCAGAGACTCCTTGAGATGCCTCAACACTGTCCATATGGGCTAATAATTTGAGGTGAGACATGCCAGTGCCCAAGGTAAATATATTTTACAATGTTGAATTATTTAGATTACTATAACTGTGAAATTGAATATTAATGTCACCCTTATTCATTGTTCTCTAACTACATATCAGTAGGGGAAGATAGTGCTTGAATAAATATCTGTTTATTTTAAGTATACATTTTTACATAGCCAGAGACATAGGGCATCATTCAATTGAGATTTGGCCAATTGAATAAGACTCTATATAACCACAGAGCATATTTTTTTACATACGTTTTTAGTTAGTGAACTTCTATACAAAAGCAAGGTCTTCACTAATTATAAACCTCTGTAAAAGAAGATGCTGTGTGCATAAATAGAGCCCTATTTAATTGGCCAAATCACAATTGAATGAGGCCCATAGAGAGTGTATACAATAAACTAGTCAGATTAAGTGGTTAGTTGTTTAGTCATTCAGTTGTGACCATATGGACTGCAGCACGCTGGGCATATCTTGTGCTTATCCATAAGGTTTTCTTGGCAGAGATTCTAGTGTGGGCTGCCAGTTCCTTTTCCAGTGGATCTCGAATTGTCTGAACCCTCTGCTGCCATTTGCCCATCTTTGGTGACCCTACATGATATAGCTAACAGCTTCATTGAAGCACACAAGCCTCTTCACCATGCCAAGGTAGCGATCCAAAAGGGGATTACTATTAGTAGAAGAATGTTTAATGGAGGATCATCGGTGGGAAGCCTGTACGGGCTTTGTATTATAGCGAGTGTAATGTGATTGCTCATATATTTTTAATGTGTACTTTTTATTCATTAGAAATTAGTAAGGTTAATGTAATCTAGGCTTTAGTTTCCAGTGATTTACTTGATGAGGTGAGAAAATACTTCAAATGCAAAGGAGAAGCTCAATACATAGTTCTAGTAGATTAAAGTGACAGAACCTCCAATTTATTGAAAAAAATTTAACATATAGGTAACAATAGACATAATTGCAATTATTTGTAATTAAACCTTCAAATACTAAGTACCTTTAAATTGGTATAGAACACATAAATTAACTGAAAGATCCAACTTCTGAGGCAATGGTTTTATCAATAGCAATGAATTCAGATTAGAAAAAGAGTTAAACAAGAAGATAAGCATTTTCAATAGTTACAAAGACTTTTAATTATTAATGTATTTATTCCATTGTTAAATATTTCTCTCAGTACTCTCCATACTATTTTCTAAGTCTTCAAATGTTATGTTCCTTCTCAGTTGCACCAAAAAGGTTATAATTTTTTTCAAATCAAGGTTTGAGATATAAAAATATCCAGTACAGAATGGAAAGTTCAGTGTTAAATGTCAGACTCATGACATTGCTTTAATTAAATACCTGTTTAAGCAGCAAGGTCCAAAGAGTACAAGCAGCCTTTCTAAAGTTTTTGGTAAAATATATATGGCAGTGCAATTTTGGGAACTGTCAGAGCATCACACAAGCAGATCAATATAAGCAAGTAAAGTCTTAGAAAACCTGAAATGTCTTTATATCCTGATTAGGAAGGACTTTAAATGTCAATATGCCAACTGTGATACAGGTGACATGGCATGAATTGGTTAGGACTGTTAAGTGTCTTTCTGGAGTAGTGTACATACTCGTGTGTCTGACCATTTAAGTCTGCCTCCGAGTCAGAGTTCCTCCCATCCTTAATAACCATTCAGTTTCAAGCCAGTAATTGCCTGTAACCATACCAGTATTTTTTTTTTTTTAAATAGAGGCAGTTCTGGTCTATAAACCCGTGTCAAAATTGAGGTCTAGCTAATCTCTTCCAGCATGGCAGATGAAAGAATTTTACAGCGCCTCATTTCCTGGATGAGCTGCAGCTCTGCAGATCAGCAACACTGTCATTTGATATTTGCTTTGGTGTAAAACTCCTATCTATCGTAAGAGAAGCCCTTTCAGTCGGTTCTGATGAACAGAATCCAAATTCTACTATCAATCCAAGATGCCCCCCAGACAGTGAGACACACATGGAGCAGCATGATATCAACAGTGAATTTGTTCCAGTATTAATAGTAAACATTAATATCATCAGTATGCTTTGTTGCATAACAGTCTGATTAGAAATCAATCTGGGGCTGCCTATGTTAAGATCCAGATTAGGGGAGCCAAGTGCCCCCCAATTTTCTCCCTTTAGGTCATTCCTTTTTGTGTTCAAGATCTCAGCACCCAGCCAAAACACCTCTTAGGAGACCTCCAGACCTCCCAGGTTGCAAATTCAGCCCTAAAGTTACTGCTTATTAAAAATAATAAACTCTGTTACATCCCGTTGTTTAGGATGTGAAAACACAGGTAGACATTCCTTTTGTTAGAATCTCCAACTCAGACTCAGGCATACCATTGCTTAGTATCTCAGAGTTAAACTTATTTTAAACTGAGCAAGGGAGGTACCAGTGGTTGGGACACCGCAACATAATGGGGCTACACTACCTTCACTAAATAATTGGTTAACGCAGGAAGAAATCCAAAAGAGGTTAGAGAAAATAAATGTTAATAAAGCCCCAGGTCCTGATATAATACATCCAAGGGTACTGAGGGAGCTGGGTTCTGTAATAGCCAAACCATTATATCTAATCTTTCAAGACTCACTCACTACAGGGTCTCTACTGGATGACTGGAGAAAAGCAGAGGTGATACCTATATTTAAGAAGGGATCTAGAGCAAATCTGGGGAATTATAGACCAGTGAGCCTCACTTCTGTAGTGGGGAAGCTTTTAGAAGGGTTAATAAGGGACAGAATACAAGAATATGTCTATTTGAACAGGATCTTAGGTAGCAGTCAACACGGATTTATGAAGGATAGGTCGTGTCAGACCAATCTAGTTTTTATGAGGAGGTTAGTAGGAACTTGGATCAGGGCAACTCAGTGGATGTAGTCTTTTTAGATTTTTCAAAGGCATTTGATACAGTGCCACATGGAAGACTAGTGAGCAAACTAAGGGATACAGGAATTGCAATAAATATCTGCTCATGGATCGAGAGCTGGCTAATAGATAGGAAGCAAAGGGTTGTTGTGAATGGAACATACTACGATTGGTCTAATGTGATAAGTGGGGTTCCTCAAGGTTCAGTATTAGGTCCTCTCCTTTTTAACATATTTATTAATGACATTGAAGTAGGACTCGAAAATAGTGTCTCCATTTTTGCTGATGACACTAAGTTGTGCAAGGTAATAAAATCAGATAATGATGTACTTTCCCTACAAAAGGATTTGCATAAATTAGAGAATTGGACGGCTAATTGGCAGATGAGATTTAATACAAATAAATGCAAGGTTATGCCTTTGGGAAGGAACAATACCCATGCAATCTATAATCTTAATGGAGCAAATCTAGGGGTATCAGATATTGAAAGGGATTTGGGAGTACTAGTGGACAACCACCTAGGTAACAGCGCTCAAAGCCAAGCAGCGGCTGCAAGGGCAAATAAATTATTAGCATGTATTAGGAAGGGTATAGAAGCAAGGGAAGCAAATATAAATCTGCCACTATACAAAGCCCTAGTACGCCCTCATTTGGAATATGGAGTACAATTTTGGGCACCACCTCATAAAAAGACATTTTAGAGCTGGAAAAAGTACAGAGAAGGGCTATAAAACTAATAAGGGGAATGGAGGGGCTAAGTTATAAAGAAAGACTAACAAAATTAAATGTATTTTTGATAGAAAAAAGGCGTTTACGAGGGGATATGATTATCTTATATAAATACATCCAGGGTCAATATAAGGCTTTGTCAAGTGAACTTTTTGTAGCAAGAGATTTTCAACTGACAAGAGGACATCCTTTGAGGTTAGAGGAAAAAAGATTTCACCTTAAACAAAGAAAAGGGTTCTTCACAGTTAGGGTGGTCAGGAAGGAATTTTGCTTTTTTTTCCCCTTATGAGACAATTGGCAAAGTTTCAATGTTTTTTTTTTTTCTGTTTGCCTTCCTCTGGATCAAATGACAATTAACAATTAGTAATAAATTATAGTCCACATTAAAAAGATCAATAGAGATCTAAAAAGGTTGAACTTGATGGACTAATTCTTTATTCATCCTCCAATACTATACTGTTAATAATTTTTTAATCAATAATTTAATTAATAACTAATCCGCATATTGCAGATCAGAGGAGATCTTAACAGGTTGAACTTGATGGACTGAAAGTCTTTTTTAAACCTAAATTACTATGTAACTATGTAACTATATTTTTCTCTTCTAAATTAATATCACAAAAAGACTTCCCCCACATAATGTCCTCCCTGTTACTATGGCTACCAACCCCCCAACATTCTTTCCTTCCGAGATATATCTGATCTGGTATTTTCTACTGTTATTAAGTGAGGGTGTCAGAACTCCCCTGCCCCAATGGAGACAAAAAGCCAACGTGTACTAGAGAGGACACGCTCGTGGATTAAATTCCTATCCGAAGCTCTGTAAATGCAAATATACACACACCACTGTACTTATAATTAAAGGGAAAGTGATGTTAGGTATTAAAATACATAGCATAACATTCTCAAGCTCTCAAATCTGTAATATAAAATACTTTATTTTAATTTAAGTTTAAATTTTATATCGATCCCTGCAATCAATGTGTTAATACATATAATGGAACTTGCATGGGCTAGAATATCATATTTACAGATGTATCAATATTTCATTATTTCTGGAATGTGGGTCCTATCAAAACTCGTAATTGAAGGCATTAAGACTTTGAAATCCAACCTCCATTTTTCAGTGACGTAATGATGATGATCTCTCTTGCCATTGGCTCCATCTAAACCCGTAACTATGGGTTTGACTATTCGATCATCTTTATGGCCGCACATCAGACGTGCGAGAAATGGTTTACGGGTTTGCGTCTCAAGCCCGTAACTCACGGCATGGTCTAATTTAATAGCTCTGAAACACAGCCGAATTTCAAGCACGCATCCCTTGCGGACTTGCCAATGCCTCTACGAGATTCAAATGTAATAGGACTGTAAATGGTTTACTAAGAAAAACCTCCCTACTGAGTGGAAATTGAATGTTCCATTCTCAAAGAAAAAAGTATTTTAATACAACAAACGCTTTGGTTGCAGGTAAAACATTAAATCAATACAAAAAATCGGCCTCAAAGCATCTTACATTCCCTTGGTTTAAGGAAAGAAATCAATAAAAGAATACCTTTGTTGAAGAACAGATCTGCCTCAATTCCTTATGGATACCCAATAAGAAATTCATGTTTATTCTGTTATCCTCCCCTAACCCCCTTCCCTGGAAAAAAAAAAAAAAGGTTCTTATATTGAAGTAAATATGTAAAAATACAAAATGTATGTTGGTTATCTGTATCTCTTGTATTTTGATTAAAAAAAAAAATATTTAAATAAAAAAGATAATTCTCTGGTAAAAGCAAACACCTCTTCCAACAGCCTCAGAGACGACTCTACACATGGACATTACCAGATTAACAATATAGAAGTCAGATTGACTATATACTTTGTAGTCAAAGATGGAGAAGCTCTATACAATCAGCAAAAACAAGACCTGGAGACTGTGGCTCAGATCAGGAGCTTTTTATTATAAATTTCAGAGTTAAACTGAAGAAAATTGAAAAATCAACAGACCAAGCAGATACAAAATAAATAATATATTGTGGGAATATCCAGTGGAGCTAAAGAATATATATAGTATATATTTTAGCGACTTGACATACCTAAAGGACCAAAGTTTAAGACATTATCCAGGAAACAGGAATATCCCCAAAAGATAGAAAACTAAGTAGGCAAAGTGGCTATTGATGAGGCTTTGAAAGTAGCCCAGTAAAGAAGAAAAACAAAAGGTACTGGAGATAGGAAAAGATGTGTCCAACTGAATTCCAGAGGATAGCAAGAAGAGACAAGGAGACATTCTGAATGTAAAGAGATAGAAGAAGATAACAGAGTGGGAAAATCAAGAGATGGTAGTAAGCAGATCAAATAAAGAAGAGGTGCCAGAAATATACAGAAGAGCTACACAGGAAGGATCTTAACAGTAGTGATGACTTCAATAGTTTGTCCAGTGAGCTGTAGCCAGACATGTTGGAGAGTTAAGTGAGATGGGCCCTAGGAAGCCTTGCTGACAACAAGACTGCAGGAGCTGTTGGATTCCCAGCTGAACTATTCAAATCCTAAAAGATAAGAATGTGAAAGTGTTGCTTGCCTTATGCCAACAATTTTGTGTACATCCCAATCCCCAAAAAGGGCAGTTCTAAAAAGTGGTCCATATATTAAATAATTGCAATAATTTCACATACCATCAAAGTAATTATTAAGGCCCTACAAGCTCAGCTCCAACAGTATATAGAACAGGAACCATCAGATGTGCAAGCCGGGTTCCTTAGAGGAAGACACAAGAGATCAAATTGCCAGTGACTGCTGAATAATAGAGAAAGTAAGAGAGTTTCAGAAATAAATATTAACTTCTTATTCATAGATTATTCTAAAGCTTTTGACTACAAAATGTGGCAAATTCTTAAGGAAATGGGAGTACCAGATCATCTCCGCCTCCAGAAAAATCTGTATGTGGACCTACGATCAGAACCAAACATGTAACAACCGAAATGGTACAACATCAGGAAAGGAGTGTGACAAGGTTGAAAATTGTCACCTTATTTATTTAACGTATATGTGGAGTATGTCATCTGTAGGCCGAGCTGGATGAATCAAAATACAGAATCAATATTGCTGGTAGCAATATCAATAACCTTTAGAAAGGCGGATGGATGAAAGTGAGGAGAAAGTAAAGGACCTATTGATGAGGGTGAAAGAAGAAAAAAGAAGTGCAAAAGATGACCTGTTGCCAAACTTTAAAAAGACGAAGATCATGACAAACTGCAAGCTCATTATTGGTGAATAGATGGGAGAGAAGTGGAGGCAGTGACAGATTTTATCTTCCTGAAATCCAAGATCTCTTCAGATGTTGACTGCCATCATGAAATTAAAAGAGGTTTTCTTCATAGGAGTGAAGCTATAGCAAGTTTGGACAAGTTAGTAGAAAATAAAAAAATATGACATTATCAACAAAGGTCTGCATAGTTTAGATCTATGGTATTCCCAGTAGTAACATATGGATGCAAGAGCTGGACCATAAAGAAGGCTGATCTTTTAGCATGTATCAATGTGGCACCGTTTTCCAAAATTGCCAACCACAATTTACCAAAATAAAGAGAAGTTCTGCCAAACTCACATCCAAAAGGTCCCTTTGGCATGTGGTGCATATATCCAACGCTGACAAATCAAACAGCACAAAAGTAATAATAATAATATAGCAATATTTATTATGCTTAGCTTAAGCTGTTAATTACATAAGGATGTGGGACACCACTGAATCGATTGGCTTAGCAGGCTCAGAGCTGAGATGTTTCAAGGTTCAAGGTCCCCATATTTATAGTAAATAATAAATAGGAAGTTCTATTATTGTATATTTTTTGTTAAATAAACAAGCCTTTTGTCACCATGACAGGGAGTAGTCCTCTGTTGGACCAGTCACTCTCTTTGATAAAGACTTACATTCCACTCTTTGACTTGTCAACAGTGGACAACTTCCTGTCTTAGGCCAAATTAATAAGCAAATCCTTATCTCTAATAGTAATGCTCTGCACTATGCAAATAACGATAATATATAATGCACACTACCCCCAATATCTCCCCAAAAATGCTATCCCACCATGATTTTGTACTTTCTTCATGTAAAGTTTGTACAGGCTTGGTACAGGTATCAAAAGTCCATTCTTCATGTGTTCGATCATCAGAACATTAAAATGAAAGGCATTCAAAGGAAGTCTCAGGTCAGATGTAAATGTATTGCACCACACACTCAGAAATTGGATTTGTTGAATGAATGCGCATTCTTCAACAAAGAGCTTATGAAAAGTATTGTGAGTCTCATACACTGTGCCATAGACAGTTAGGAAGACGCATATCAGTATCCAACAGTGCCCCCTCAGTCCAGTGGCAATTACCTTTCCCTGAGTCTTTCTTAGCCTGTTTATCTCTGAATGAGTGTACTATTCAATCATGTGTTCCTACCACTGGTACTGTATGTTTGTTTGCATCATCAGTCTCTTAGTCTTTGGTACCAGAATGAGCTGCCCCACCTCCTCCTCATGTTACATTGCATCCACCCCATGCATTGGGTGGAAACCATATTCCCATGAGATACCAGACACCCACATAGCTATGCCTTGAGCCTCTGTATTTGGAAAGTATACATGGGCTGATGGGGAGATTTCAGTTATGTTTGTGTTTACTTTGAAGGCTTGGGATGAATCCGTAAGCACTGGGGCTCTTACTTTCACTGGTACAGTAGTATCTGTTCCTTGTTTGGTTAACTGTGTGTGATGAATCACCATCACTACTATTTCAACTGTCTCTTAATGGCTACATAGCATACACTCATGTGAAGACCATCCCCCACCACTCTTTGATTAAGCTACAGAACTGCTTTCTCTAATACAGGCACCCAATCTCACAATTTGTGTGTGGGAGTCAGTTTACACAATGGCTGCTTCAATAACCCATTCATCCTTTTGATCAGGCCGGATGATTGTGGATGATAGGGAATGTAGATGATCCAGTTGACAAAATTTTTTGCATCCTCTGTTTAGTAAAATGAGGACCAGTATCTGACGGTATTTCCACAGGCAATCCATATGCTTGAGTAATTTTGTGTAAAAATGTCAAAGTTATATGCAGATTTGCTGATTTAAAAGCCAGTATCATCAATAGACCACCGTAAGTATTGACACCTGTGGCTACATATTGTAACCCCCCAGGTCCAATGGGTAGAGGACCAATTAAATCAAATTGCCAGACTTGTCCTGCTTTAGTCCGTTGATAAATGTGTCCTGCAGGAGCTTGAATATGTTTCCTCTGATTAACTGCTGTGCACACTGGGCATTTTGCAATTTCCCAAGCCATAATCAGGGTTATGGGTATGCCCTTTTCTTTAGCATACTCATAGGTTCCTTGTGCTTATTTTACTCCACTATTTTGATGGGTCAATGGACTAAGGCATTCTAGCTCTTCCTGACAAGTATCCTTGTCTGAGTCCAAACTGCTCTCTACACCATCTCCTCATTTTGACCTCCCTCCTCTTGTATCCCATGAACTTTGGATAACTGGTCCACTTCCTCATTTGTAGGTACATACGAGCTTGGCCCACAACAATGTCCTGTAAAAATGCTGTGTCCCATAGCTTCTTCCAGACTTCAGCACCTCTCAAAATTGTTTTATTGTTCATAGTCCATTTATCTGCATGTCACTCTTTGGCTGTTGCTCCAATCTTCTCTACTGATATCACTATATCAGGTACAGAAGCTCTTGTTGAGCCCTGTGTAATCGATATACACCAGCTACCATCTAATTTCTTCACAGGTCACACAGGAGCATTAAAGAGGATTACAACAGACCGTATTTCTCCTGATTCCAATAAGGCTTGATGGTCTCCGCAATTTGTTTTTATGTCCTCCTGGCAAACGGTACTGTCTGAGATTTACTGGCACTTCTGGGTAGGAATCTTAAGAGGAGACCATTTGTAAAATCCTCTCACAATGGGTTTTCCAGCACACCCTTGAAATATCCTGATCCCAAACACAAATCTACCTAAGCCAGTGCTAATAGTGTATCCTCTCAAAATATCCATTCCCATATGTTATCTTCTAATTCTGAAATTAGCACTTGAGCTTTGAAAATTTACCCATTTCCAATCGCTAGCTTGAGCATTGTACGTGTGGCAAACATAGTCTTTCCTCCAAATCCCTCTATGGCTACAATAGCCCCATGTTGACGGTTTGGTTTTCCATGTAAAAGAGTAACCCCTGCCCTGGGTCCTCATTCTATTATCGGCCGTAGGAGATGCGGGCCGAAAGGACCGGCCGCAGGCTATTTGCCTATTCTATTCCCTTCCGGCCGGGGGCTCTGGCAGGCTTGCGGCCGGCGCCTTGTTATCCCTTGCGGCCGCACGCGCCGGAGGAAAGCCTTTGATCTTAAACGGCCGCAAGAGTTTCAGCCGCAAGAAAATCCCGGTTGCTATTCAATTGCTCCGGGAACCCTCTCTGCAAGGCTAAAACCGAGCCGCAGCTTACTTGCAGCAAAAAGGTCCCGCAAGCACACAATTAAGCACATAATAAAGCCATAATAAAGCCATCATGCACTCTGAGGAGACGATAAAGTGATTGTAGGTGTTAGCATTCATAGCACAACATTCCCCTACACTCAAATCCGTAAATAATTTTTATTTTAATTTATGTCAAATATCTGTGGACAAAGTCCCGAGGGCTTGGAGCACCTCAGACCCGCCCACGCTGCGGCCGGAAAATAAACAGGTAATGAAATATCGAATTTGGGCTGATGTACAAGCTTAAGAGGGGGTTGCTATTAATCCTCATGTCCCCCATTATGATCCCTAGCATTTACAGAGCTTTACAGTGCCGTCTTGAATTTATATTTGCTTTTAAAGTTTTCAGACCTTGCGGCTGGTTGCAAGATATGCGGCCGGCCGTAAGGGGATATCCTGAATTGCAAGGTAACGGGAGCCCCGCAAGGAATCTCAGCTTTGCTGCCATTTTACGGCCGATAATAGAATGAGGCCCCTGGTATTTAGCAATGCTGTGATAACATGTGGGGACAGTCTCTTTCTGTGCACAGTTACTTTTATATATTGGCATTCAAACCCTGCTTTCATTGCTTTTTTGTATACAGTTTTATAGCACAGATCTGTCAATTTCTTATGGCAGGGGCACGGGCACTCCATACCCCTCCTCCAAAATCTTAACATTAGGCCTGGCTTGCTACCAGAAGCTCTAGAAGAGGTTGGATCTTCTGACATAAACTTTGAGGTGTCAAACGTAGAGTAGGAAGGAATAGGCAAGTTAGTATTCGTGATTTTCTTCACGTCACTAAGCACCACCTTTTTGGATGGGGCTGGTTTCAACAACCCTTTTGCCTTCAGTTGTTTCCCGTGCTGTAGCAGCTCGGCCTTTGGCTTATTATCAATGTCCTCCTTCCATACTCCACTATTGATCAGAACTAACTACAGAGTCCTACGTGAGGTTTTAAGCCTGCTTTCCCCCTTTTTCTGCTCTAACGGTCTCTTACTAAGTTTTTCAATCTTTACTTCCATTTCTCCTAAAGCCCCCAATAAATTGTCTGCATCATATACTGTGCCTTTTTTGTTTCTAAGCACTGATCATAGTGAACAATGAAGCTCTAAGATTATCAAGTGCAGATTGCACCAATTTTTGATTTATAACAGATGTAAATATGGACATGTCTGGTCCCTTCCAATCGACCACTGCACCTTACACCTCCCCTTCTGGTGGGTTAAAAGTCACGCCTGTAACACAGTCATTCCCCTTAGTCTAGTAATTACTTTACCTAGAAAAGTCCAAGGGGATGTGTTATTTAGATCAATGGGGTAGTCTGCACATTGTGCAATGTAATCCCTTATAAAATATAATAAGGCGGAATTCACACTGGTATCTTGAGCAGGTTTCATGTAAAGGCATACCCTAACATCTCTTGCTACACTCCCCAATCATATTGCCTCCCAGTTGGTTAGCATAATACCATCCCCTCCTAGGTCCCACACTCTCAATACCCATGCTAGCAACCCCTCTCCAGGTTGCTGTGTATATTTAGTGCCAATGTCAGTCAATTCTCCTACTGTCCAAGACCTGATCTCCTTTGATAATGGTTGTTCTGCTGCTGCCCTCTCTCTTATTGTCACAAATCCCTCCTCTGTCTCTGCGTCACTATGGGTTGGATGGCTGTTATGTCACCTATCTCCTCCTCATCAGATCAGACCATTGACCTAACTCCACCCACTGCTGTGTTGTTATGAGAGCCTGTACATGGACTCACTGCTCAACATACTCCTCAAACTATGCTTTAACATTCTCTTTCAATTTTTTCATTTCTTCCATACACATTCTATATACAAACAGTTGCTTGTGCACTGTTTGCAACTCTGGGCGTATTGTCTGGATTGAATCTGATAATTCTTGCTGAGCCTGGAAAAAACCCATCTGACAGCTACAACCCCCTCTGATCTGACTTTGGGAATTTTCCTAAATCTAATTTAACTGTTTCATCACCAAGATTTGGCAAGTAAAAATCCTGTTGCATATTTCTGACACTCCAAGGCAATAGCAGCAAACTGACTCTTTTTATTCACCAAGGAAAGCAAATGCTCAGAACAAGCAGTTTTGCTCTTCTTTTTAAAGATCCAAAACATGATTAGCCAGGGTTAGATAAATACCAAGATCCTGCTGACTATGCCAAGGGTATTATTGTGGTGCAGTTTTCCAAAACTGCCAACCACAAATTACCAAATGATTGGCCTGTGGTGCATATATCCATATATCGATCGGCTGAGCAGCATGGCTAGAGACAGCAAGAGAGGCTCAGAGCCTACAGAGATGTTCAAGGTTACAGAAAGTCAGCACAGAAAGGTCCCCATATTTATAGCAAATCTTAAAAAGGAAGTTCTAGTAATTATTATTGTACATTTTTTGTTAAATAAACAAGCCTTTGGTCGCCATGATAATGAGTAGTCCTCAGTTGGACAAGTCACTCTCTTTCATACAGATTTACATAGTAAATATCTTTATCAATCGATTCAATACATTTCTATAGCCCTCTGTTTGCCATATTCCATCCTTCGCACAACATACAAACACATTCTTGCAGATTATCAAGATCTTGCTACCGTTTGTGAGTGAAATTGAACTGAACCTGGTCACGTTATACATGGCAAATATCTGTTAGAAATGTTTAGTTATTTTGCAAAAATCAACAATATACTGGACCACCAGATGACATTCTGGATCTATTTCGCTTTTTTATCGTGTCTCTGTTTCATACGTTACACCATATACAAAGTAATTAGCTCTACATTTATTTACATTCATCCACAACAGTACTCAATAATCAATTCTTTGCTCTCTTTTTTTTTCTGCTTCTACCAACATTTTACATTATGCTTGTATTAGACACTGTGAGTCAAATTTTGGCTCAGTACAAATAATATATGGCTCTTTTTGTCAGCAGGAAGTCATAACACATTTATAAATGCAGTGTACAGTTGGATTGAAAGTTACATTTCTTATTCTTTGCAGTAAGTTTTGCATGTAAAAACGTTTGTAATGTTTAAAGCCTCCCCTAAAAAATAAAAGCTAAACATTCAATCTACTCAATCTATGGAACGTCTTCACAAAATTCAACAGATCATTTAGCAAATATTTGACCAGGTGGTAAATAGGACAAATCTAAAAATTATACTAACCATGGTATGCAGTTTGTAATACTAAACATATATATTTTTTAAATAATAGAACTTAAATTTAAAATATATTTTATGGCTACAACATCCGAAAGCAGTAAATGCCATAATGACGCAGAAATCTTCTGCTACATCTGTGGCAGCTTCCCTTTGCAGGATCAAAGGTGCAACATCAATATCTTTGTCAATAAGGTGTATATCGCCTACTTTAAAGTATGACCGGTAGACCAGGACAAAAATTGGGCTCCTCACAATGTGTGCAAAACCTGTGTTGAAACTTTTCAATCATGGTCTAAAGGACAGAATGCTAAGCTGAAGTTTGGTGTGCCGAATGTTTGGAGAGAACCAACAAACCATTTGGATGACTGTTACTTCTGCCTTGTCAATGTTAAAGGTTTCAATAAGACAACCAACACCACTTACAATACCCAGATATCCCATCTGCCAGACGACTAGTTGAACACTGTGAGGAAATACCTGTGCCCGTATTTACTGAGCTGCCAGAGATTGATGTTAAAACCCTCAGTTTACCTGCTTCTAGAGATGATGAGGATGATGCTCTGACCGAATATACGCCATCTGTTGCAGATTGCTCTGTTTAGTGAGCCTGAATTGAATGATCTGGTAAGAGGTTTGTATTTGTTAAAGCAGTCTGCTGAATTTTTGGCTTCCATGCTGCAAGAGAAAGTACTACTCAGACCTGGCACAGAGAAGGGGAACTGCGAAAGTACGTCAAGTCAGATGGTCAACTTGTTTATTGTAATGATGTGGAAGGGCCTCTTCTCATTATGGGACTGCCCGCATATGATTCAAGTGAATGGAGACTTTTTATTGGCAGTAGTAAAAGGAGTTTGAAATGTGTGTTACTGCACAACAGAAATATATATGGTTCCATCCCAATAGGGCACTCTGTACAAATGAAAGAAGAGTATGCCAGAGTATGTCAAGACAATTCTGGATAGATTGGAATACCATGTTCATGGATGGGTAATTTGTGTTGATTTGAAAATGGTTAATTTTTTGCTGGGGCAGTAAGGAGGTAACACCAAATACCCTTGCTTCCTGTGCTTCTGGGACAGCAGGGCTACATTAGAACACTGGGTGAAAAAGACCTGACCACCAAGAATCAGTTTGACGCCTGGTGATAAGAACATCAAGAATGAGCCTCTGGTTGATTTCCCCCACTGCACATAAAACTTGGGTTAATGAAGCAATTCGTCAAAGCCCTTGATCACACTGGAGACTGCTTCAGCTATATATACTCAACCTTTTCAAGGCTGGTGAGAAGAAAAGGGCAGGAATATTTGATGGTCCTCAAATAGGAACACTCATTAGGGATCCACACTTTGGTACAACAATGACTGCGGCAAAGGCTAGGGCTTGGAATGCATTCACTGATGTGGTGCAGAATTTCCTTGGGAACAGGAAAGAGGATAATTATCGAGAGATTGGGGAGGAGCTGCTCTTGAGTTTCCAAGCACTTGGATGTAGAATGAGTATTAAGGTTCACTACTTACATAGGCCCTCATTCAATTGCAATTTGGCCAATTGAATAGGGCTCTAAATAAGCACATAACATATATTTTTAAAGAAGTTTTAAGTTAGTAAGCATCTATCCAAATGCAAGGTTTTCACTAACAAAAAACTAATTTAAAAAAAAATATGCTATGTGCTGATTTAGAGCCTTATTCAATTGGCCCAATCGCAATTGAATGAGGCCCATAGTCACTTGGTCAACTTCCCAGAGAACTTGGGTCACGTGAGCGAAGAGCAAGGTGAACGCTTTCATCAAGACATTAAAGTTATGGAAGAACGCTACTAAGGCCAATGGGACTCCAACATGATGGCAGATTACTGCTGGCCCTTAATGAGAGACATTCCACAATCTGTACATTGGAGATTGTCAAAGAAGAGGTAGTTCATGCAAATGTAACATCACTATTATCAATTTACCTTTTTGTACATATTTTTCATATCTTCACATTTCAATTCTTACATGGTAATATGCAGTCACGCACATTTTTATGTAGTCACTCTCACAGCTTTGTGCTATGGCTCATTAAATGTTTGTTTCATTATTATTATATACTAGCGAATTGCCCGTCAAAAAATGACGGCAATGAAATTGTAAGGTAGCTAAATTAGTAAATGAATATAGTGTACCTATTTTGAAGCATTGTGATGAAGAGCTGGCAATCTGTGTTGATGTTGCTGCAGCATTAGTGGTGTGGAGCTGCTGTATAAGCATGCTGAATGTGTGCAGTGTAACACTGTGCGTGCGCGAGACCAAACCGTTAGCGTAGTCGTGTACTTCCGCATTGGTGTAAAATGGCGAGTAATGTGTGGTATAGGTCTGTATCGGAATATCCGTAGGTGTTTTGTGGTGTTTTGCGAGTTTAGAGTGCTGTAGCCTCGTTTTCGTTTTGTTCGGCGGCCATTTTTTCTCTCGCTTAGATTTTTTTTTAGTCTCTAAACTGTTTCATTTCGAGTAAAATCGAGGTGTAAGTTGCATTTTTGAGGTCCTGGGTGCTCCCTCTTGGTGTAGGTAAGTTTTTTATGTATGTGCTGTGTGTATGTATTGTTTTAAATGTTTGTATGTCGGCGTGTTGCGTCCGATGTTTGCGAGGTCGTAATGTGTGGTAACGTGTTTCGTACGTTGTTTGCGTTCCTCGTAAAATTTAGCGAGTGTCGTAATTTGTGTGTCGTGTTTTTTGAGTAGCGACGTGAATTTTGCGAGGGTTTGAGGCCCTTGCCCAGTGACCTCGCCAGCAACTGAGTCCCTCGCTTCGCGAGGGGCCTCAGTTGCTGGCATGGAGCGCCTTCGGCGCTCCATGCCAGCAACTGAGGCCCTTGCCCAGTGACCTCGCCAGCAACTGAGGCCCTCGCTTCGCGAGGGGCCTCAGTTGCTGACATGGAGCGCCTTCGGCGCTCCATGCCAGCAACTGAGGCCCGTGCCCAGTGACCTCGCCAGCAACTGAGGCCCTCGCTTCGCGAGGGGCCTCAGTTGCTGGCATGGAGCGCCTTCGGCGCTCCATGCCAGCAACTGAGGCCCTTGCCCAGTGACCTCGCTACGCGAGGGCCGCGGCTCGCTACGCGAGGGCCGCGGCTCGCGAGCCCGCAAGCGTGAGCAACGACTCGTACGCTCACAACTATATATGTGATTGTATCTTATCTTATTCTTGTCTGTATGTCTGTTTAGCTCTTTGTATATGAGCATAAATTTGCTGTTTTTATTGAAAATGCAATTTTTGATATCTCAAAAACCTGATGTGATAGACAAAAACTGATGCCAGATTTGAAATCAGCACCCCCAAAATGACCTTAAAACCGTTGGAAAACCTTATGCCAGAAAAATTGTGTTATCATAATCATAATTATTGTTATAATTATTATTATTATTTATTTGTTTTTCTATGTATTTAATTTTTATTTTTATCCATTCCAACTAGGGTTGCATTTTTCTGCTCAAATTAAATATTTTCTTCTATTAACCTTTCATAAATGTATTAAACATGTAACACTTTAAATTAAAAGTAACACAAAATTAGAAAAAATAAAGTGTGTATGGTAGATTTGTGGCATGGTGATTTTCCCCATCACATGAAAATGACTTCATGCTATGTTATTCTATGGGAAAGATTCATCAAAATGTCTAAACTAACTCACAGTTTGATGAATCAGCCCCATAAAATAACATAACATCAAGATTTATTTCTCTCACATGAGAAAATATTCACATTTTGATGGATCTATCCCAATATCTAGAACAAATGGGCATATGAGACATGAAACTAATAAATGGTTTGTTGTTTCACGGCATATTCAGACAAAGAGTATCTGTTAACAACTCTTAAAAATAAATAATTTGATGATTTTGAAGTATTTAAAATATTATGTGCATTAATAATGTAACCAGATGTTATTTTTATTTTTAATGAATTATGCAGGTTTTGGGCTTACTGTAGGATTCATTTTTGCAATAATCAGTATAAACTCAAAGGATAAATTTCATCTATCTGATCCATCTGAATATTCAATTTAATTTTACCTTTTGTCATTGTATTTGTATCACAGTCTTAGCTTGTGATACAACTGAACGAAATAAGAATTTGGCTAGTGTTAATGATTGCATACAACTATAATTATATATGTGGATAACAAATAAAGACATATGACATTATGTTTTATATACGCGGATGTGTCTAAAATATTGTATAATATTTATGTATTCTAATGTATATCTTCAAACTATTTGTATTACAAATTTAGGAATATTGCTTAAGGAAAATATGATAATTTAGCACTTTTTTTAAGCCGTCATTCTCTTTTATTAAACTAAAATTTACTTGTACTTTCATTGTCGCAAGGCTAAAATCGCGAATCGCTATTTAATTGCTCCGATTTCCCCTTGCTAACCACTTTGCCAAGCCTGCAAATGGCAAATATCTAACCATAAGTTACTGTACCAAGGCTTAATGACAAATTGGAGCACTTTAAAAGCAAATAAAAAAGCAATACTGTACTTTTATTAAGAGTGAAAGTTATGTTAGGTCTTATAATTAATAGCACAACATTCTCCAATACTTTATTTCATGTTCGATTTTTGTGTTATCGATTACGGCAATCAATGTGAAAATCTATGAGCATTAACCTCCAAGCCTGTAGGACTTTGAAAAATGGAGGTTGGATTTCAAAGTCCTACGGCCTTCACCTATGAGTTACGGGCTTGGAGGTTGGCAGCTTATGGCCGTCGAGCTGCGATCCCTTGCGATTTTCTCAATCGCAGTTTAATTAAGTCAAACCCTTTGATCTTGCACGGCAGCGAGAGTTGCAGGCGCAAGAAAGCCCAATTCGCTATTCAAATGCTACAATCACCCTTCGTCAAGCCCGTAAATCACTAAAACCGAGCCACAGCTTACTTATCCAAAAGGTCCCGCAAGGCTCTTACTTACAAATTGTAATATAAAAGCCATCCTGTACTTTTATTAGAAGTTAAAGTGATTTTAGGTCTTTGAATTAATAGCACAATATTGCCCTACTCTCAAATTGGCAAATAAAAAAAGTTTATTTAATGTTCAATTTTTGTCATAAAGTCCCACCGGCTTCAACCTCCGAGCCCGTAGGACTTTTGAATCCAACCTCCGGGCCTGGCGGTTAAAGCCCGTAGGATTTCATGGCGAAAATTTAACATGCAATAAAGTAGTTTTTTAATGCCGATTTGTGGGTTTGAGAATGTTGTGCTATTAATTCTAAGATCGAAAATCACTTTCTCTTTTAATAAAAGTACAGGATGGCTTTTTTATTTGCTTATGAAGTGCTACGTGTTGACAGTAAGGCTTATGGGCTTGAATGACCTTCAAGCCCCTAATTGCGATTTGAAAAATTAAATAGGGGCCATTGTATGCATGAGCTCGGGGTGCAGACCTTTGCAGGAGCTGTTTGGAAGGTTTGAGTAAGTGAAACTGAGCTTTTAAGCTCTTGTTAATAAAATTATATTTAGATACGCAAACAAACATGTAGGCAGTTTTTTTTTAAATTAAAAATAAGGAAATTTCCATATCCTTTAAGGTAGATATACCATTCTGTGAATTTAACATGTATACATGTGTTGATACATGAACATAGAAGATTTCATAATAATATGTGTACAATAAACATAAGGATAAAATGTGTTAATACATTTTAAGACTGTACATACTACAGGGCAATATATGTGTACAAATACTTTGGTGCAAGATGGGATGAAGTCCAGTCTCTCGTTATAGCTTACACTATAAACTTGCACATGCACACTATCCCTCTCTGCTAGTATTGAAATATAGTGAATACATAACACTGGACAACAAGAATAAATATTTTTCTGACGCAGGTGAAATGTGTAGATTTTTTTGTGCTGGTTCCATACATGGAGCCACATTCAATTTCAAGCCCGCACCTCGATCGCTGTAGGCCGTATGTCTGCGGATGTGTTGCGGGCTCCTGTTGGTCGCCGATTACAATGCTATTCAATTGATCAAGCCTGCAAGTTACTGTCCCGAAACCGTAAACCATACACTGGTTCATAGCAGTTCAGGGCAGGAACATGATCAATTAAGCCCGTAACCTCCCATTTCGAATTAGCCAATAGAAAATGAGACTGTCAAAAAAATCTTTGGTAAAACATATTGGGTGTTAACCTTTACTCAATTTTGGCAGATACTAATTTTCTCTATATCAGTAGTGAGGTGGTTGATGAATTTCTGTAGAGCAGTAGTCAGCCAGCATACTTGAAGTGCATTTGTCTTGGTACCACTATTCCATAGTAGAGATATCCTGATGAAAGTATTCTCCATGCTCATCCTTGTAAGCAACAAGGTTTTCTGGGGAAAAGTTTAAACACAAGTTTAAGAAATGTATTTTTAGTGTCATATTATACCCCATTCCACTGTAGCCCTAGATTAGTTCACTTACAGTATTTTAAAATTTCCTTAAAAATTCTTAGTGTTCCTGACCCAGACACATTTGCAATATATTGATATGGTTCTTGTTAGCATATTTGTCTTTACCTATGGAAAAATATATGTTTATTCAGTAGAAGTTCAGCTTTCTGTTGGTATGTTTATTATTTAAATAATATGCAAACCAGGAATGTTCATTACATATAAAATACTAATTATATACAGCCTTATTAAATTGTGATTCAGTACATTTAAAAGGGCTCTATTTAAGCACACAGCATATTTTTTTACAGAAGTTTTTAGTTAGTGAACTTCTATCCAAAAGCAAGGTCTTCACTAACGAAAAACTTCTGTAAATAAAATATGCTGTGTGCTTAAATAGAGCCCTTTTAAATTTACAGAATCACAATTTAATAAGGCTGATAATTTCTAAAGAGTAAATAGATACCACATAACTTTAAGACTACATATGTTTATGACTGACTGAAATTACCATCACACTGCTTCCCCTTTACAGGTCTAGAAACAGGCTGATTGCATCAAGAAATGCAGTCATTCAAAAATATAAATGCACCGCTCACATACACAGCTTATGCCAATACATCACAAATCATACCACAAATGTCTCTAAAGAATAATATAGGCATCAAAATGTTTTTTTGTTTTTTTTATTAAAAAGTAACTTAATTATTTCTTCCCTGCTTAATTATGCTCTTGCTCAGACGCAAAGTTTCAAGCACATTTTTTCATTGTACTGTGCTCCTTCTAACAAAAATGGTCCTTAGGTTCTTAATATTATGTTTATGTTACTTGTTATTTTATGTTTTGTTATTTATGCTTTTTTTTCTTTCTATGCCTCTCTAGACTCATGACTCATACACTTTGGTTTAAGTCAACAGACATGAACAGGCAAACCAGTGATACTGTATCATCCATAACCCCTTCCAAATAAACTACCTAATTTCAACTAGTCCGGATTTAGTATTATTGCTTTATATGAAATTATTAAAAAATAGAATATCTGGTCAAGGAGTGGTCAAGGACTATGGGTGATAAACAAATTCTGATTGCATTCTGAATTCAGCATGCAAAAATACATAAGAATAATTCAGTTCAACTCAAAAACACCAGTTTCATGAAAGTAAATGTTGCGTATAAGTGTGTGTTTTTTATTTCAATAATTTTTATTTGTAAAAGAGAGAATATTTCCAATATTTTTAAAGTTTTTGCATTGTAATAATGTGCTATACAAAATGTGTAAATAAAACTTAATATTTTATTTGCTATTTGCTGATTTGAGTCTCCAGTCAGTAACACTTACAGCCCCATTAAATTTGAAGCCTGTAGCGGCATCGGCACACCCGCAAAGGCTGCAGGCTTGAAATTTGGCTGCGTTACAGAGCTATTAGATTGAACCATGCCACGAGTTACAAACCGTAGAGGCAAACTTGTAAACCATTCTTGCGCACTTTGGATGTGCAGCCGTGAACATGATCAGTTAGTCAAACCCGTAGTTGCGGGTTAAGATGGAGCCAATAGCAAATGGGATCATCATCATTATGTCACTGAAAGATGGAGGTTAGATTTCAAAGCCTTACAGGTTTCAATTATGAGTTTCGATCAGATCCGCATTCCAGAAATAATGCAATATTAATAAATCAGTAAATATTATATTCAAGTCCATGCAAAAAATACTCTTTTGGGGGCATCATTTGCTTGTTTTATTTCCCTCTAGGTTTTTATATGACTTTGTTCCCAGAAACTTGCTAAATTAATATACCAATTTGCAGTCCACCATTTGAACTGATTAGGATCTATACCCAGTTTAAATTCTAGCAAAAAGGGTTTGTTGCTAGTCCTATTTGGTATCTGAAACCAAATCATATCTTTAGGGTGTTATATGTAAAGGTGTTTTTAATTCTACATAAAAAAAATATATTTAATGATTTATATCCCAGTTTGGAATTCTCTAACCATTTTGAAGAGATGTTGAGAATTATGGTGAGTGAAGATGAGCTATGATAACCAGTTGAGCTGAGGTTTTTATCTATGCATCTTTGAATTATTTATACAAGCTTTCTTTTTATCTTTTCTTTTTTTTACAATTACAAGCATTACATTAAAATACTATACACACATACAAATTGCATACAAAATTAACAGATATTATCTGAAAATCAAAGGAGGAGCAGGCCTTTTTACCGGAAAATACTTTTTCAAATTTCAAATACAAATCCCAAAGTTGCCATTTTAGTCCCATCTCAGGCCGTTTATTCTACTTTGTAATCTTTGTCTTTTAATTTTGTTAGCCAAGAATTTACCTGTTTTATTTCCTAGGAAATACTGATTTTGTTAGAATTACCAGATCAACATATCTGTTTGGATTTTGGAGTATTATTTTTATATGGGTATTTACTTTATTGATCTGAATTGAGGTATCTTTGTTGAGGGAAAATGCATTCATCCCTTGTAATTTATCTAGCGCTATATTTGTCTCAGGGTTCCCTGGTGGCACAGTGGTTAGGATGCAGGTGCTTTCACCATAGCATCCTGGGTTTGAAATCAGCCAGGGAACCAAGAGGTCACACTGGTCATTACTTGGATTGGAGATCACCTGGGAATACCAAGAGCTGTATACTGTGGCCCACTGGCAAAAGAACTGGCAACTAGAGATGTTGCGGACAGTTCGCCCGCGGACTATTCGCGGCGATTTTGGCATGTTCGCTTTCGCAGCGAACGGCAAACACATGCGCTTTTCGGTTCGCCCCCCATACCTTTATCATTGAGGAAACTTTGACCCTGCACCTCACAGTCAGCAGACACATTCCAGCCAATCAGCAGCATACACTCCTTTCCAGAGCCTTCCATCTGAAGGACAGCATACATTTTAGAATCATTCTGAAGCTGCATTCGTTGTGAGAGGACAGATAGTGTAGCTGCTGGAGATTTAATAGGGAAATAGATAGCTATAATAATAATTCTGGGGGGGTATACAGCTCATTGTATACACAGGCTATAAAATAGTTTTTATATACATACATACAAACAAATCTAAGGGGATTTGTTCCTCCCCCCCCAGTCCCTACACCCATGGTAATTTGTCATAGTGACTTTCCTTTTAAAGGGGGAATTAAGTCCCTTCACATTATGACGATTTTAATTACCATTCTAAATCTTCGAGAACTCTTAGCAAAATTTGGAGAGCCTACAAAAGTTTTCCAATACATCTTTTAACACGTTTACCCACGTAGATATTAACATAGCTCCAAATTTAAATATTAGCCTATTTCTCTCCTTTTTACTCGTGCAATACAGTTCCATTTGGTAAGCTTCCACTTGTTGTAACTTATTATATTTTACCATAAACATCCAACCATTCATCCTTAAGATGCAGTCTTTGTTTTACAGGGCTATTTTGCAGATGAAACAAATGATAGGCTATTATAGGAAAAATCTATATACAATGTGGGAAAAAAGTTTTAACTAAAGTCTTTATTAATAAGGGGTAACAACGGCGATATCATAAAAACAATTGATAAAAAATCCTGGATTGGAAAAAGAAGTTATAAAAAAGGCTGGTTGATGTGTGAGCATGTAACCACTTTGTTGGTAATATAAACTCTAAATAGAGGGGTTCATGAAGTCACACCTAACAGTATTGTAGAGGAAAAAATGCATGGCTTGTCCAAATGGATTAAACCTGTCAGTGCAATTATCAGAAATATATAATGCACATAAATACATGTAGTGCTTCTGGATATATAGGATATTAGTGACCCTTTGGGGTTCACAATATTAATAGCCTGAAATGATCTATTTAGACCATGTTTATCTGTTTCCTGGTCATGGAAAAAGTTATACAAAATGCACAATACAGACTTAGGAGCACTTAAGTCTTTTGTCTTAATAGGACTATGATATATATATAATGTCCCTACTGGGCATCTTCTCCTAGAGAGATTAAGCTTCTGTTTTTACCATACTCCATTCCAGAGTTTAACATGATATGGAAGCAGCAGTCCACAGAGAGTAAATAGAAGCCGGCAGGTAAGCTATTGCTTTAAGCACCGTCTATTGCGTGCTCGATATAACTAATATCCAGACAACCACATTCACTCATATGGAAACGGACAGGGAGGGTAAGCATGCAACCTCTAAATATTAAAATACAATACTGTTAGTAGAGAGGACGCCGGCGTGCCCTTAGCTGCAAGGCATGCCACGTCATCAAAGGCCGACGCGTTTCGCCGTCATCAGACGTCTTTGTCAAGGTAGAATGTGCTGAGCCGTCTAGCCCTCTTTTTAAACGTTGCCGTTACCACAGCAACCAATTGACATTAAGCGGACCTGCGCACTGCAAATTCAAAGCGATCATAGCGCTATGATGCATAAGGATGAAGCAAACATAATATAATAATATTACCCTCTCAGACAAATAAGAGGGTATAAATGAATGACGATAATAGCAAATAGATAGCAAATGAATAGTCCCTGTATGACATGGGACAGGAAACTCCAGGCTAGGAGGAAAAAGATTTGGAAACTACTTAATCCGCATAGTTCCTTCTGTGATTACAATTATCATGCACAAGCAGGTTGCTTGTCTTCATTGATAGGTTTGCCTTTCTTTTCCACATTTGGTATGCAGATGGTATCTAACACCTGTAATGTACCTCTTTTTCACAACATTAGTATTTTTGTTGATCACCACTGTATCATGATTGTTTACACAGTCACTATTTACCTTCACTTCCCTTTTTTCCCCCTCCCTTCCCATTGCTCTTCACTTTAATCCCCAATAGGGTGCCCCCTTAGTTCTTCATATGCACCACATTTCTTCACTCTTATATAACAGACTTTAAATTGTCTGTTTCGATGCACCTTTTAGATTTTCATCCTGGATATTCAGGTCACATTCATATTTTTGTCACCTTATAGATCTCTTTTCCTTGAGGATCTAAATCAATTTCCTTATACAGTTAGTATATGTAGTTACCACATTTCTATTTTCCAAATCTTTTTCCTCCTAGCCTGGAGTTTCCTGTCCCATGTCATACAGGGACTATTCACGGCTCAGCACATTCTACCTTGACAAAGACGTCTGATGACGGCGAAACGCGTCGGCCTTTGATGACGTGGCATGCCTTGCAGCTAAGGGCACGCCGGCGTCCTCTCTACTAACAGTATTGTATTTTAATATTTAGAGGTTGCATGCTTACCCTCCCTGTCCGTTTCCATATGAGTGAATGTGGTTGTCTGGATATTAGTTATATCGAGCACGCAATAGACGGTGCTTAAAGCAATAGCTTACCTGCCGGCTTCTATTTACTCTCTGTGGACTGCTGCTTCCATATCATGTTAAACTCTGGAATGGAGTATGGTAAAAACAGAAGCTTAATCTCTCTAGGAGAAGATGCCCAGTAGGGACATTATATATATATCATAGTCCTATTAAGACAAAAGACTTAAGTGCTCCTAAGTCTGTATTGTGCATTTTGTATAACTTTTTCCATGACCAGGAAACAGATAAACATGGTTTAAATAGATCATTTCAGGCTATTAATATTGTGAACCCCAAAGGGTCACTAATATCCTATATATCCAGAAGCACTACATGTATTTATGTGCATTATATATTTCTGATAATTGCACTGACAGGTTTAATCCATTTGGACAAGCCATGCATTTTTTCCTCTACAATACTGTTAGGTGTGACTTCATGAACCCCTCTATTTAGAGTTTATATTACCAACAAAGTGGTTACATGCTCACACATCAACCAGCCTTTTTTATAACTTCTTTTTCCAATCCAGGATTTTTTATCAATTGTTTTTATGATATCGCCGTTGTTACCCCTTATTAATAAAGACTTTAGTTAAAACTTTTTTCCCACATTGTATATAGATTATTAACTTATGGGTAGTAAATACCTTGGGAACCTAGCATTCCTATTAGACCTAGTATTATAGGAAAAAACCTTAATGAAGAGGATCTAAGTCTGACTCTGACTGTCTCTGAAATCCCTAAAATCAGGAGATTGTTTCGTCTAGAATTAATTTCTAAATTATTTTATTATATAATTTGTTAATTTTGTGTTCCAAATTTGTAGTATAAGACAATAAGGACATGTGATCAGTGATTCGTTTGTCAAATTTAGTTTCTATTTCCTCTGATCTGCAGTTGATTTCTTTAATAGCTTTGGAAATTTATTTTATTTTACTTTTATGCTTTAAATCCGCCATAGGATTTGTAGTTCTTTCATTTTAGAAATAGTTAGTTCTTCTTCATGCTGAGTAGTTATTTAGTTTAAAGCTTTCTTGTTACATCAAATACATAAAAATAATTAAAATTGCATAATTTTAATATCTGTGAGATTTTTAGCTATAGTGAGTGTTGTGAACAAATATAGGATTTTTGGCAAAAATATACATTTTCACAGTTTTCATTTTTCCTGTCCATGATAATAGAATATGCCCACAGTTTTCCAGATCTCTTCTGATTATGTTCTGCTTTAGATAAATGCTGCCCGATGTTTGTCTCTATCATTTCTAGATATTATATTTTTTTCTTACCATTGAAATCAAAAATTGGTTTGTAGATTCAATAACTGTGCCTCATTCAACAATATATTTAATGCATAACCTTTCTCTATATTAAAGGTATATGTAAGTGATGTGGTTTATGAATGCATCCAGTAGAATGCATCATAACCTACCTAGCAAAAAAGTTTGCATGTTTTCATGCAAACCGTTTTTGCAGTATAATAAAAAATTTGCTGGGGGTGATTTAGACACCACCAGTAACTGTGATTTGCATAAAAGAGATCTCATTTTAATGACATATCCATTATGCAGCGCATGTGCATGTTTATTGGATTTTCAGCCAATCAGAAAGCAGCTGTGACACTGGATGGCAAAAGAGAGTTGGGGGAGGGGTAAATAAGCAGTGTAGTTAGGTCTGACCTGAATAAACACACATAAATCTCTAAATAAGCTTATGCTTAGACAAAACAATGATAAAGCAAGAGAAGTTAAACACAAAGGGCCTCATTTTATTATCGTCCGTAAAACGGCCGCAAGGCTGCGATTCCTTGCGGTTCTCCTCTTACGGCCGGCCATATATCTTGCAACCGGCCGTAAGCTCAGAAATCTTTAAAGTGAAAAATAAATTCAAGACAGCACTGTAAAGCTCTGTAAATGCTAGGGATCATATTGGGGGACATGAGGATTAATAGTAACCCACTCTCAAGCTTGCACATCAGCCCAAATCCGAGTTTACATTAACTGTTTATTTTCCGGCCGCAGCGTGGGCGGGTCTGAGGTGCTCCAAGCTCTCTGGACTTTTTACATGGATATTTGACATATATAAAAAAACATTTTTTTACGGATTTGAGTATAGGGGAATGTTGTGCTATTTTTGCTAACACCTTCAATCACTTTATAGTCTCCTCAGAGTGCAGGATGGCTTTATTTTGGCTTTATAATGTGCTTAATTGGTGCTAGCGGGACCTTTTTCCTGCAAGTAAGCTGCGGCTGGCTTTTAGCCTTGCAGAGAGGGTTCCCGGAGCAATAGAATAGCAACCGGGGCTTTCTTGCGGCCGAAACTCTTGCAGCCGTTTTAGATGAAAGGCTTTCCTCCGGCGCGAGCGGCCGCAAGGGATAGCAAGGTGCCGGCCGCAAGCCTGCCGGAATCCCCGGCCGGAGGGGAATAGAATAGCAGAATAGCTTGCGGCCGGTCCTTGCGGCCCCGCATCTCCTACGGCCGGTAATAGAATGAGGCCCAAAAAATATATTTTTTTATTTGATGTCACAGTCAAAGTATATCACAATTTTTTTTTAGAAACTGAGATGGTCACAGACTCTAAAAATATAAATTATGCAATAGTCTCACAGACAGCTATTGAAATTATAACACAATACTCACAGACAGAACACAAGAAATAACACAGCATTACACAATACTCACAGATAGAGCAATAGAAATGCTAACATAGGATTACACAGAGCTCAGACAGAACGCAATAAATAACAAAGCATTATACAGTGCTCACTGCAGAGCTTAATACATTATATCACAGCTTTACATATTCAGTAAAGGAAGGAAATTACACTAAAGGAAAGGAAAGTGTCTGACAGCATGTGACTTCTGAAAGTAGGGCAGACTTCAGGTGATAACTGAACATGTCTGTAAATCCCCAGGCAAAAGAGAAACATTGTATAAATCATGCTAATAATCCCTGGGAATTTCTGGGGGTGTCAACATTGAGAGAAAACTCTTTGCAAAGGCAAGAAAATCAGAAAACTTCAGGCTAATGGTTTAACTGTTTACTTTAGAATTTTTTCATGCTAAATTTTTTTTTCTGGCACTATAAATTCTCCTGTATCAGATGCATTCATAATCCAGCTCACTTACATATACCATTAATAGCTAGACTTGACATAGATTGGAATGTCCCCAATAAATACATTAAATTAGGTATGGAAATGTAAGGATTTGTTATAAAACAAACTACATAATCTGCAAAAAGACTACACCTTATTTATTCATCTTTTATTATTAGTCCTACAATATTTTTATGGTCTCTGATTAATTGTGGCTCTATGGTAAAGGTAAACACAAGTGGAGATATAAGTATCCCTTATCATGTACCTCTATTTATTTTGATAGGATAGAGAGATTTTAGTTGTAGAGTTACTGTAAAATCAGTTTCATTATGGTAATTTGAAAGTCAGAGTTGTTTTGGGCCTACTTTTAGTATATCATTTGAACTGTATTAAAAACCATTTCAATTGTAAAGGTAGAAAACAAACTAAAACCTTCATAATTTTTGCATAAAAGGCTGCATTAAGCTTTTTTCTTACTCTACATTGTGCTTGTCTGTATGAAATTAATCCTGTTTGATCCTTATGGATTAGTTTAGGCGACATTTTATTCATTTTACTGGTTTTGATTTTAGTTATGATTTTGATGTCTCCATTCAACATAGTTGAATAATCAGAGTATTGCAGTGAATAGTGATACCTTTTTTATTGGACAAGCGTATTCATAATAAAGTGAAGAGCTTTCGAGAGATATCACCTCTCTTTATCAAGTCAAAAAGCAATACTGATATAAGTATGAACTAAAAACAGTAAACAGAAAGAGATGGGGGAAAAAAATGGAAACCTACAGACCCAAATTTTCTTTTTGCTCCTGATCCTTTTTGCTCCTGATCCTTTTTGCACTAGATCATCCACTGATCCAATCCCTTTTTAAAGTTATATATTGAATCCACTGTCACCACCTCTTTTGCTAGAGAATTCCACACTTTAACCACCCTTACTGTGATGAACCCTTTTCTTTTTTAAGGTGGAATCTTTGTTATTTCTAACCTCAAAGGATGTCCTTTTGTCAGTTGAAAAAAAAGTTCACTTGACAAAGCCATGTATTGAGCCTGGATGTATTTACATAAGGTAATCATTTCCCTTCATACAATGCTTTTTTCTAGAGAAAATATGTTTAATTTGATTAGTCTTTCTTCATAACTTAGCCCCTTCATTCTGCTTATTAGTTTTGTTGCCCTTCTCTGTACTTTATCCAGCTCTAAAATGTCCTTTTTATGAAGTGGTATCCAAAATTGTACTCCATATTCCAAATTAGGGCGTACTAGGGATTTGTATAGTAGCAGAATTATATTTGCTTCCCTGGCTTCTATACCCTTCTTAATACATGCTAATATATTTGCCTTTGCAGATGCTGTTTGGCTTTGAGCACTGTTACCTAGGCAGTTGTCATTTCCATATGCCTTTCAATATCTCATACCCCTAGATTTACTGGTAGTGTGGGATATCTCCTCCAGGGCATTACACTTTTTATAGAAACCCAGAACATAATGGAGATAAAACATAACCTTTATTGTCATTCAGTTTGGTTAAACATACTCCTGTAACCACATATCGGTCTGTTTGGCAGTATAGTCAGTATAATACATGGCACAACTCATTCATTTTTTCCAACCCCTTTTGGATTACTTCCTGCATCAACCAATTATTTGGTGAAGGTAGGGTAGCCCCATTTTGTTGCGGTGTCCCAACCACTGGTACCTCTCTTGTGTATACAGAAGAGGTACCAGTATAAAAAAAGAATATACATATGTGCATATACATATGCTTGAAGGAAATATACTTTATTTTATTAATCTTTAAAAGTCTTATTTTTTGCCTACATTATCACATTTATCCCAAAAATCAAAGGTATTGATTATAAGGTATTGATTATAAATCTAAAAAATGCAGTGATCAGTTTTTGTGAAAAGAAATGGTTTACACATTTTATAAAGTTTTTTCTATATCAGCACTTCTTGAATGTTTGAATGTATGACTTTTCTGTTCATTCAAACTGTAAATTAATCAATCTGTAGATTCAACTTCCGGTTATGAAACAACCTAAATGTTGAGTGCACCGCTTTTACTAAAATATCTCTATGAATCATCAGTTATTGAGGAAATAATTGTGAGTAAAAGATATATTTAGAAAAAAGTCTCTAATAGAGATGATGGTGGTGTTTTGAAAAATAATTTAAAAAGTTGGTTAATAAAGTGAAATAATTTAATTTCCCTTTCTATCTTATTCTGTGAAGTACATTTTTGAATGGTATAAACATTATTTATAAAAGGCCATTTAACAACAGGAACTGGAAACTTTAATTAGGCATTGATCGTTAATGTGATTCATATTCAATGATTTTAAAAAGCAGATCAAGCTCAGCTACTGCTAGCATCCACCCAGTGTTAAACTTTGAGCAGGGGAGGAGGTACTATAGTGCAGATATGCAGTGCACCAGGGCACTCCACTTCAGAAGCCTAGTTATGTGTAATTTATTTTTGCATTTGTTTTTCTGTAGTGCAGTGTCCCCAAACCTAATCCATCCGACTACGCCCCCCTGGGCCTCCAAACCGACCCCCCCCCCCCCGACCTGTGTAATTAATATTGTTGTGAGAAATATCAACAACCTCAGATACGCAAATTATGGTACTCTGATGGCTGAAAGGGAGGAGGAACTAAAGGACCTATTAATGAGGATGAAAGAAGAGAGTGCAAAAACTGGTCTGCCTCGAAACGTTAAAAAGATTAAGATCATGGCAAACAGCAATCTCAGTTCCTGGCAAATTGATGGGGAAGAAGGGGAAGCAGTGGCAAATTTTATTTTCCTGGGATCCAAGATCTCTTCAGATGGTGACTGTAGCCATGAAATTAAAAGACACTTCTACATATTTAACAACAAAGGTCCGCATAGTTAGAATTGTGGTATTCCCATTACTAATTTACGGATGTGAGAGTTGGACATAATGAAGGCTGAGAATTGATGCCTTTGAATTGTTGTGTCGGAGAAAACTACTTACTGTCCGTTGGACTGCAAAAAGATCCAATAAATCAGTACTTCAGGAAATCAAGCCAAATCGGAATGATCATGAGGCTGAAGTTCAAATATTTTGGCCATATCATGAGAAGTCAGGACTCCTTAGAGATGACTCTAATGCTGGGAAAGATTGAAGACAAACGAAAAAGAGGACGACAGACGCGGAGATGGATAGATGAGGTCATTGAAACAATGAACATGAGCATGATGGTGCTCAGAGGGGCAGTGGCTGAAAGATGCACTGAGCATGCTGCGGTCCATAGGGATACAGATATCTGAACATGACTGAATTACTAAACATCAACAAAATTCAGTATTTATACAGTATACTGTATATAGGGTTCTATCAAGGAAACACTCCCAAAAGAGGTGATCATAGTGATATGCAATATTTACACAGGATTTTTAATTATATAGCTGATCATAATGGTATATAAATATTTGCACTGGATTTTCAACCTTATAGGTGATCATAGTGATATAAAAACATATATACTAGGGGCCTAATTCTATTATCGGCCGTAAATCGGCCGTAAGGCTGCGATCTCCCCTTACGGCCGGCCGCATATCTTGAAACCGGCCGTAAGCTCTGAAATCTAAAAACGCAAAAATAAATTCAAGCCTGCACTGTACAGCTCTGTAAATGCTAAGGATCATATTGGGGGACATGAGGATTAAAAGTAACCCCCTCTCAAGCTTGCACATCAGCCCAAACCCGAGTTCAAATTAACTGTTTATTTTCCGGCTGCGGCGTGGGCGTGTCTGAGGTGCTCCAAGCACTCTGGACTTTTTACATGTATATTTTACGTATATTAAAAAAAAAATATTTTACGGATTTGAGTATAGGGTAATTATGTGCTATTTTTGCTAACACCGAATATCACTTTATAGACTCCGCAAAGTGCAGGATGGCTTTATTTGAGCTATTTTATGTGCTTAATTGGTGCTAGCGGGACCTGTTTGCTGCAAGTAAGCTGCGGCTCGTTTTTAGCCTTGCAGACAGGGTTCCCGGAGCAATAGAATAGCAACCAGGCTTTTCTTACGGCCGATTTCCTTGCGGCCGTTTTAGATCAAAGGCTTTCCTCCGGCGCGATCGGCCGCAAGAGATAGCAAGGCACCGGCCGCAAGCCTGCCGGAATCCCCGGCCGGAGGGGAATAGAATAGCCGGAAAGCTTGCTGCGGCCGATAATAGAATGAGGCCTCAGATGTTTAACTCTATAGGTGATTATAATAATACCATGTTAACATTTACACTGAATTTGTTACCACAAATACAATAGTGAATTAATGCCAGGAAATGTAGACTTAATTTGCTTAATAATACAAAATGCAAAGTCTACAGTGTTATTTTTACAAAAAATATCTTTTACCCCCAAAAAATAATCACATTTTTAAAGTATTTTTACAGTTAGCCAGAATTAGAATAAATGCTGATTGAGCGATCTTATTGCCTATAATGATCCATTCATTTCCCTACTTGGTGGTTTAAAATATCTAAAAAAGACAAAATAATTATAAAAATAAATAGAAATTATAATCTTTATTAAACCCTTGGGTGATATACTATCTAATTTAATAATCAAATATTATTTGATTTTAGTTTTAAATACGTATTCCATCATCACCTCTTCTAAATTGAGGAACTGTCTCAAAAATCTGAAATTTCATTTGATTGACAACATGTCCATTTTTTTCTTGTAATGTGAGACTGGTAAATCCATAAGAGCTCTTGAAATTAAAGATTTGTGCTGAGTTATCCCCTATTTAACTTTTTGTGTAGTTTGTCCTTTATAAACGAATCCACAAGAGCACTTAGAAAGATAGAGCCCGATTCAATTGTGCTATCGCAAGTTACTTTAGCCCGTAAATTAGGTCTTTTTGCGGGCTCCAAATGGTTTACGGGTTAACACCTTGAAAACTTTGCAAAGGTTAAACCCGGAACTTACAGCCTCCCAAAGCCTTTGATTGTTTCATTCTGGATAAAATTGCAATTTGCTATTCACTTGTTCCAATTCCCCAAGGATGCAAATGGTTTCACACCTGTAAATGAAGGAGAAAATCCTACGAGTGCTAGAGAGGACTCGCAAGGGAGTTAAACACCTGTTCGTAGCACTGTAAATGTAAATAAAAAATAAATACTGCACTGTAAATAACTGTAAATAACGGGAAGAGCGATGAAAGACATTAGAATTAATTGCACAACAGTCTCAAGCTCTGCAGTAAATTAAATTAATTTTTATGTTTCATTTTAGAGTTATATCGATCTCGGGAATCAATAAGTTAATACATATCAGACCATCCATATGGACTAGAACAGTATTGGCATTCATTTTCAGAATTTGTTTTTTTGCGGTTTTGCAAGTCTGATCGACCCCCGAACCTAATTGATTGACATGTAACCTCCATGTTTTAATGCCGTAATAATTTTCTATTGGCTAATTCGCAATGGGAGCTTACGCCCTTGCTTAATTGATCATGTTCCCGCCCTGAAATGCTATGAACCAATGCATGGTTTACAGAGTTGACGTTGGGAGAGTAACTTGCGGGCTTGATCAAGTGAATAACTCCGGAATCGAAGACGAACGGGAGCCCACAGCACGCCCGCAGACATACGGCCTGGATCCTGTGAGATGCGGGCTTGCATTGAATTGGGTTCATAGATAGCAAATAATGTCTGGTAAGTTAAATAACTCTTAATTTTACATTTCTTACCACAATATTGATAAGTGATAGTATCTCCTCTGATTATATTAATGCAATGACTATAACCCATACATAGAAAGGTACCTTTCTTGGGCCTGTATTTTTGTCACAGATTTAACTAATTTACCATAAAGATTATAACAAATATAATTAAATAATGAATATATTTATTACATATGCTGAGTATATTGTGGCAAATAACAGATCATAAAATTAGTTAGCAAGGCTTAAGATCACAATATTTTAATAGCTGCATCAGGTTGGACAAATAAATACTGATTAAAGTGAATAAAGTGATGTCATTACATCAGTGTTTTACATACATCACACTATTTACACTCAAATAAAACACCAGCGTGATTGCATGCAGCAGGATGCTTAGTCACTAAGTAACACAACTGTGTGAATACTGTGAAGGGCTGATATGCATGTTTGTGATCCCAGCCCTTCTCTACACATTACAATAGCTTAGTGTATATCCTGAATAACTTTATAGCTAGTTTAATGTTGTTACTGAAAATTCTTTCAATGTCCCAACAGTCTCCTTAAATCAATGAAATACCCAGGAGGCTCAGTTACACAGGAACTAGCCTTTAGCAGGTTGGCATGCATGTATACCTTTTGGAAACTCTGGTTTAATTTCCTCACACATTCAACTGAAATACTTCACTGTATCTTGCTGTTATTTGGTTTCTCCTTTTCCGACATAAATTCTTCATTTGGACCAGTTCCAAAGATTCATATCCTTTTCTAGTTTTCAATTAAAAGTTAGCCAGCTGGGTAATGATAGTTTGCAGAAAGATTTTTATGAGAAGGACTTCTGTACTGGTGAATAGCACCTTGTCTTTTATTTTTAACAATTAAGAGTTAATGTACTTACACAACTGTTCTTAATTTAAGAAACATTTGAATTATGCGCAAACCTAGGCCAGGTGCAGGAGACATAAAAACAGCATTCCTAGTATATATACACAAGTACACTATTATTGTTTTATACAGATAGACAAACACAGTAAGTATAATTCTAAAGCAAATTGGGGCTATGAAGTGAGGGGAAGGCTAAAGTTGTAATCTATTTTATAGGATATAGCTATGGCAGCCTTCAGCAAAGCACATTTCAGTTCTCAAGGGCCTAATAAACAATGAGAAACTAACCATCATTTCATGTTGTTATTATATTTCTTAAATATAGTAAACAAGTCAACAAACTGTTTTACAAATCTATAATAAAACAACAATGTCAGAGGTGCGCATCAGAGAACAAACTAACCTCAACAGGTTAGTTCTATGGACCTAATAACCCACTCTGAGAGCAGCCTCTTTTAGCTCACTTGTGCCCTTCACAGGGAGAAATATCCTGTAGTATATCAGTCTGGTCTCAGTCGAAAAAGTGACTCAGTCCCAAGATACCAGGCAATTCTACAGTGAACAGGAGAAACAGCAAACCCAAGGCACGTTTCGGCCTCTATGGGCCTCGTGAGTGAGGTGCAGCTGTTCTCCCTAAGGCACAGTGAGCAAGGAGTCACTTGTGCCCTTCACAGGGAGAAATATCCTGTAGTATATTAGCCTAGTCTGACTCAAAAAAGTGACTCAGTCCGGAAATACCAGGCAATTCTACCCTGAACAGGAGAAATAGAAAACGCCAGAAGCGTTTCGTCCTCTATGGTCCTCAGGTCAGTGAGGTGCAGATGTTCTCCCTATGGCACAGTTCAGGTATTGTCCATTCTCAGATTAAATACAGGGGCAGAGCCCCCGCCGGTGCAGCCGGTGCAAGGCACTGGGGCCCTGAGCCTTCGAGGGGCCCACTGCTGACCCTGCTGTATATGTATATACAGTACTCTGGTTAGATATATTATGTAAATCATTGTAGACAAATGTATTTTTATAATAAGAAAATATAAATTGTTTCATGAAAATGTATGGCTCTTTTTTAAAGAAATTCTCATATGTTTCTGCAAAAATAATTAATTATATGCCAAAATCAAAAAGACTAGCTACAGTATTACAACCATTTTGTGTTGACGTGACTTATTTATTCCCTAGAATTAATATTTCTAAATATATCTTAAGTAATTTATTTCCTGTTTAATAAATGTTCCAAATTAAGAAACATATTAATTTGCTACCCTTTTTTATCATTAAGCAATAACTCTGTACATTTGTTAGAAATAAAAATCCATATTTATTGCTTTTGGGAAATTTAGCAGTGTGACTTTGAGAATTGTGCTAGCAATTTAGCATCTGGAAATTGTCATGGTAAATAATAATTGTCTATAAATATTTCAGACATAATTTATCAATGTGAAGTCAACATATTGATTATGTCTGGGTAAAAAAGCAAAAATAGATACATTTTAAATGATTGTGGTGGAAAATTAACCACAACTGAGTAATTATGATAACAATATTTAAGATCCTTTACAGTATGTTATTTATTTTTAACTATTTTTTCTAATTTACGGGATAAATTGGATGCTATATTTAGAGGTCATTCTGTTTATATGCAGTTAATCATTTGCCTGTAAGGTCAACTTGCATCTTCTGTTATTGTCCAGTGAATAACTGTAAAAAGGAGTAATATCAATTAAATATAATTAAAGCTATGTACACTATATGTTGTAAAATAAATGCATGCTAAAAGTTTTCAAGATTAAATTTGTGTTTTTTTCAGTGAATTCTTTCAGGTTACAAAGTTAGATGATTTACTTAGTTCCAATTCATGTTTGTTCAGTCAGCAAAAACACAAAGTGCTATTCCATTTGATGATCATAAAAAAATAGCTCTGTGGATGTTATAGATTCTTAAAAGATCACTGTTCATCAAAAAAGGCACTTGTTTGCAAACTAAGAGTCCTATGCTAATCGGACAGTGTAAACTGTGGTATCAACGTAAAATGGCCGTGGGAGCTTTCTTCCCTACGTTACACTTCAATGTTAATCTTTTGCTTCCCCACATTACCGATCCGTAAATCCTGCCTTATGTGCAAGAGATTTTAGTGTGAGACATACACAAACCACTCTTTATAGATGAGAAATAACATCATTATTATAATGAAGTGCCGTAACTGCAGCAACGAACCGGTGTGTATATATATATATATGTGTATATATATATATATGTGTATATATATATATATATATATATATATATATATACACATTATCTTTTAATTATTTCTATTTCATGACATTAAATAGATGTGACAATTGTATTTATAGCTTCAATATATAAAAATAAGTGCTTTTTGTGTTAATAATATATATATATATTTTTAAATATTTAAATGCATATGAGCCACATTAAATTCCAGCCCTGTAAGTGCAACGTGAGACCCGCAGCAAATGCAGGCTCGGAATTTGTCCGAGTTACAGTGCTATTAAATTAGTAAGGCTGCAAGCTACGTGCTGGAGGTGCAAAACCGTAAACCACTTGTAGGCCTTTGGATTTGCGGGCTATAACGTAATCAATTAAGAAGACCTGTAGTTATGGGTTTAAATGGAGCCAATGGAAACAAAGATCATCAACATTGCATCACAGAAAAATGGAGGATGGATTCCAAAGTCATACGCAAAATTAATAAAGCCACAAATATGATATTCTATCACATGCGAGTTACAGTGTATTTATCATTATTGTTACTAACGACTTACCCGTCAAAAAAAATGTGAAGTCTGGCAATGCTGTTTGCCACACAAGGCAAGGCCCTTCCCACTCTAACTTGCAGGGCTTGCGATGAGCACCTTTGGCACTCATTGCGAGCCTCTCCCACCGTCTAATTGACGTTCCTCGCACTGAGCGTCTTTGGTACTCATCACGAGCCCCGCAATGAGCGGCCAACCCTTCTCTTGCATGCCTCGCAATGAGCACCTTTAGCCTCTCTTCCCCTCTACTTTAAGGGCCTCATGATGAGTGTTATCGGCGCACATCACGAGTCCTGCAATGAGCGCTCATTGCAGACATCGTCCAACCTGCCACTTTCGTTCCTCGCGCTGAGGGCCTTTGGCTCTCATCGCAAGGTACGCAATGAATGCCTTCGGTACTCATTGCGAGCCTCTCCCCACTCTCTGACCCCTGTGTCTTTTTTCCCCTTTCCCTTCCATGTGCCTGTATGCCCAATTCTCCCTCCCCCTCTCTCTGCTCCCCCCCCTTATTTCCCTTTCCATGCGTCTCTTTTCCCCTCTCTCTCATCCCTGTGTCTCTTTATCTATCCTTTTTTAGTCATGCGTGCCTCGTGCTGCGCGCCGTTGGTTTATTTTGCAAGTTTTGCGTTTTTCATGAGCGGCGTTGTTTGTATTTTCAAAGTATTGCGTGCCTGGCATTGTTGGGCTAAGTCTTATGTGCTTCTGCCTCATTTTCATCCTTTTTGAAAGCATTTATGTTTTTTCGCTGCCACTTTTTCCCTCGCTTAGCCGATTTGCGATCTCCGAAAAATGGCAATTAGGTCTCAAACTAGCTTGCAACATCAATCACAGGCTCCCTGGCTGTCCTCCTGAGTTGTGCGTGAGGGTTTTAATTTATTTTTTTAATAAGTTTTCTTTTTTTTAGTGGTCTTTCGAGTTACGTGCTTGGGAAAATATCGTCTGTTAAATTAGTCATTTTTTCAAAGTGTTGTGTGCTTCGCGATCAGCGTGCCTCGCGATAAGTCTCATTGCATCCTCCATCGGTGGAGCATCCTCAGGCAAATTAAATCTCTGACAGGACAGAGGACCCTTAGTGGGATGCTGAAAGGGCACTATTGGGAGGGCTGTAATGACCGCCTTCAGTGCTCATTCTAGACAAGTTGAGCGGGCCTTCGGTGTTCATTGAGCATGATATAGTGTTATCAACAAACTTGCAATACGACAACTATATATGTGATTATCCTTTATAGGTAAAGCGCCAACATATTCCGTAGCGCTATACAGGGGTTAGGTACAAGTATAAACAATTTCCCATCAATGAAAATAATAGAAGACCCTGCTATTGAGCTTTCAATCAGATGTACACAGTGCTTTCCCTAAAGCACCTCACATGATTGAACATTCGCAAACTTACAATCTAAAGCATGTGGGTGAGGTACAGGAGAGTGATAGATGCATAGTGAATGAAGAGGCTAAAGATGATAGGCTTTTTGAATAGTTGTGTTTTTAAAGAGATTTTGAAGGATTTGAGGCAGGAAGGTAGTCTGGTGGAGCAAGGTAAGGAGTTCCAAGGAATAGGGGCAGCACGAGAAAAGTCTTGAAAGTGGGAGTGAGAGGAGGTGATGAGAGAGGAGGCAAAAAGAAGGTCATTAGCAGAGCGAAGAGGGCGGGTGGGAGTGTATTTTGGGATGAGAGCAGAAATGTAGGAGGGTGATCTAATATTAACACATTGATTGCAGGGATCGATATAACAAAAAATATATATGAAAATAAGTATTTTTCTGAGTCGATTTGCGGGCTTGAGTATGTTATGCAATTAATTCTAAGACCTAACATCACTTTTCCTTTTAATGTTTGTCCAGTAGTTTGTTTTGATTTGCATTTGAAGTTCTACGTATTGGTCTTTACCCCCTTGTGGGTCCTCTCGAGCACATGTTGGGCTTTGGGCTCCCTTTGCGTGTTACGGGCTTGCTTGCGAGTGACTTTGTTGTAATTTAATAGCAAAATCAAAAATGTATCATTTACGGGCTTGACAGATCAAAGGATTTACGTGTGCGAAGTTAAACGCTGATCAACATGTATGCTTTTTTCTGCCTTGCTGCAGGCTGCGTTACAGGGCTAATTTAATAGCAGAAATACCTAAAATCTACTTTAGGGGCTACGTTTTAACACGTAGCCCGAATTTAATGTGGCTGTTTGTTCCTAGGCAATGTGGTTTCCTGACATGTATTAACCTCATTGAGTGCTGGGTTGTCACTATAACCGAGATGTTGTCTAATGATACAGGATACTAATACAATATCATAACTTGTAATTACACATATGTTGATATTGGACTGTTAGGTATCAAATAATGTTGAAATATCATCATTTTGAAGTGTTTTAACTGCTCCTGCAGCAGTCAGCAAAGGTTTTAAAAGCCTTTGCTAGTGGTCTTTAGTACACATAATATTTTCTTCAGTTTTTTGCAGTTACTGCACTGCCCTAACTTGCGAGTGATCCATAAAATCAGAATAGGGTTTTGGTGTAAAAGTCTAATGGAGTAACTTGTAATATTTTAGCAGGGCATAAATCAATGGAGATTTTTGCCATGCTTTTCGGCTTTGTCATGCAGCAGTCACTCATAGCATTTCTCTCACAATGTTGTGTAGATATATTTATATATTATAAATGATTGTTGTGGTGAACTACCTACTCATAATTTCCACAACACAGGCTGAGATCCCGCTCCATGCTGATGATAGCCAGTAGGCTTGAAACCGCTATACATGGATTGGATACTCAGCCTGTGTTTATTCCAACCTTGGCTTTGCATTAAAGCTGTGTAATACAGCATGCATAAGCTTAAAGGAAGCCATGATTGATAATGGCTACGGAATGAAGAGCGAGGCATTTGTGGGCATATTTGTGTGTCCCAGCTCAACTTCCCAGAATGCAGTGTAATAACTGTTTTTCTCGGAACTCTGAGCTGGAAGCAGGTTTTTTAACTTGCTTTAGACATTCAAATGTGAACACAGATGTACTTTTTATTTACTATATATATATATATATATTTTTTTAATTTTAATTTTGTGACATATATATATATATATATATATATATATATATATATATATATATATATATATATATCACATATATAATTGTGAGCGTACGGGCCGTTGCTCACGCTTGCGAGGGCTGCGGGCAAGGGCCTCAGTTGCTGGAATGGATCGCCGAAGGCGCTCCATCCCAGCAACTGAGGCCCTTGCCCGCAGCGTACGGCCTGTTGCTCACGCTTGCGGGCTCGCATAGCGAGCCCTCGCATAGCAAGCCCGCAGCCCTCGCATAGCGAGGGCCGCGGGCAAGGGCCTCAGTTGCTGGGATGGAGCGCCGAAGGCGCTCCATCCCAGCAACTGAGGCCCTTGCCTGCAGCCCTTGCCCGCAGCCCTCGCGTAGCGAGGGCTGCGTGCAAGGGCCTCAGTTGTTGGGATAAAGCAGCCATCTCCTCCCCACAATGCCCTGGTTCGGGTTCCGGAGGGGGAGCCAGACGCCGCCACTGCCACTAGCCGAACCCGCTGCTCGCACAGCGAGCCGCGGCCCTCGCATAGCGAGGGCTGCGTGCAAGGGACTCTGTTGTTGCGATGAAGCAGCCACCTCCTCCCCACAATGCCCCGCGCAGGGCTGCCCAGTCTCCGGTTGGGGTTCCGGAGGGGGAGCCAGACGCCGCCACTGCCAGTAGCCGCACCATCCCGGAGCCCGGCAATCCCGCAGGAATGTGGTGAGAGCGCGGGTAGTGGCGGAGGTTCAGGCCACGCTCCGAGCTCTGATCAGTGCGGATACCTTGGGGAGGCGGGGCTAGGCCGGCCTGGGGAACAGGAAACACCGTGGATCCGCGGACTGGAGCAGGCCTCAGAGCTGGAGGAGCCGGGCCTGGGTAGCTGACTGTGAGTGACAGGGAGATAATGTGGTCTGAGGAAGATGTGCAATCACTGACAGCTGCCATATAAACTAATTATACACTGATCATTAACACCATGTGTATGTATATAATGTGTATTGTGTGTGTGTATAGATATTGTGTCTGTGTGGATTGTGTGTATATATTGTGTGTCTGTGTATGTATAATGTGTGTGTGTGTGTGTGTGTGTGTGTGTATATATATATATATATATATATATATATATAATGTGTGTGTGTATATATAATGTGTGTGTATATTGTGTGTGTATCAACTGTGGCCCTCGCGAAGCAACTGCAACCCTCGCAAACTTTACGTCGCAACGCAAACAACATACGAGACATGTTAACACACATTACGGACTCGCAAAAATCGTCCGCAACCCGCGGACATGAAAAAATGAAAAACACAATAAATACACACAACATATACATAAAAAACTTACCTACAGCAAGAGGCAGCATCCAGGACCTCAAAAAATAAAGTTACACCTTCATTTAACTCATAATAAAAGAGTTTAGACACTAAAAAATTCTCTAAGCGAGAGAAAAAATGGCCGACGAACAAAACGAAAACGAGGCTACAGCACTCTAAACACGCAAAACGCCACAAGAAACTCGCAAAACACCACAACACACCTACGGATATTCCACTACAGACACATACCACACATTAGCCGGCATTTTAGAACAATACGGAACTACACAACTACGCTAATGGTTTCGTCTCGCGCACGCATACTATTACACTGCACAAATTCACCACGCTTACACAGCAGCTCCACACCACTAATGCTCCAGCAACATCAAAACAGATTGCAGCTCTTCAACACAATGCTTCAAAATAGGTCAAGTATATTCATTTGTATTATATATTTCAGTAGTACACACAAAACAACATTAGCTACCTTACAATTACATTGCCGTCATTTTTTGACGGGCAATTCGCTAGTATATATATAATAGCTTGAATATACTGTATATAAATGAGTGCATTTTGTGTTAATTATATATGTATATACATATATAGATACAGTATATATACACATTATTTTTATTATCATTTATTTGTAACACTCCAATATATTCCTTAGCACTATACATGCGTTGTGATCAAGGCAAAACAATATCAACACAATACAAAACATGGAGGGTCCTGTCTTTAAGTTTAGAATCCAGTGTCCATAGTACTTTCCCCATAGCACATTGCAAGATTGAAAACCTGCAGACTTACAATCTAAAGGTTTTGGGTGTGGTACAGGAGGGTGAAAATTGCAGTGTGCATGTTAAGGAGGCAGGTGATAGGCTTCTTTAAACAGGTGTTTTTTTAATGAGGTTTTGAAGGATTTGAAGCAGGAGGATAATCTGGTGGAGCGAGTCAAGAAGTTCCAGGGAATAGGGCAGCACAAGAAAAGTCCTGAAGGCGGGAGTGAGAGGAAGTGATGAGAGAGGAGGAAAGAAGAAGGTCATTAGCAGAGCCAAGAGGGCGGGTGGAGGAATATTTGGAGATGAAAGCAGAGATATAAGGGGTGCAGTGTTGTTGAGGGCTTTGTAAGTTAGGGTCATGATTTTAAATTTTATTCTGGAGGCTACAGGAAGCCAGTGGAGTGATTGACAGAGAGGAGCTACAGACACTGAGCGTTTAGTACAGTAGATGAGTCTAGCAGAGACATTCATTATGGATTGAAGGGGGGATAGACTGGTATTGGATAGGCCAGCCAGAATTGATTTGCAGTAGTCAAGACTGCATATGATGAGGAAATGTATTCGAATCTTAGTTGTGTCTTGTGTAAGGTAGTGACGTATTTTGGAAAAAATGTTTTATTGAAAAGACAAGATTTTTTTAGTGACTGTATGTGAGGCATGAAGGAGAGTGCAGGGTCCAGTAGAACCCCAAGACAATGGGCTTGGGAGGTGGGAGTGAAGATGTCATTGTTGACAGTGAGGAATTGACGCTGGCATGTTTTAGAGATAATGGAAATGTGTGCCAGTGTTTAAGGAAAGGTTAAAGACATGTGTGAGAGCAGGGGGGAAGTGTGGTAGAGAGGGGAGGGAAACGCTGTGATGGAATAGGATCTAGAGGACAGGTAGTAAGGCAAGAGGTTGAGTAGGCTGGATACTTCATCCTCTGTTACACGGTCAAAGGAGTGTATAATGGCTGTGGGATTAGGGAAGGGTAAAGGCTGGGTGATATTAGTTAGTTGAGAGGAGGGAGTATGTGATCCATGTTGAGAGGAGAGTTTGTTTTAAATGTTATGCTTAAAATGGATAGCAAAGTATTCAGATGTTAGATAGGAAGGGAACATCAACCATCTGGGATCGAGTTGTGGGCTTCTAATTGAATGTGGCTCATGGTTTTGAAACACCTCAATGACCTAAGATGCTGGATTACAGGTTACCATGGGCAGTCACGCTCGCAATCCTTTAATATATTCTTCTTCCAAAGTCACATTAATACTTTGTTACAAAGCCACATTAAGAATTATATTATTTTTGGATGTACAGATGAATGGTGCAAATATAAAGTAAGTGGGGGGTGATAAAGAATTTAGGTATAAATATTTATAATGACACATACTTGTACATTTCTGAGACTATTCCTATTTATTCAACTGGACATTCTTGTCATCTTTATCATCTCCCATTGCTAATCTTAATTGCTGATGATAAAATAATTACCAAGGAACATGGAATAAGTTACTTCTATATCAGTTTTTAAGCACTTCCACTTAATCATAACCTGCAACAACCCCATTTATTTTTATGTGTACTTTTCAAATCTTCAATAAATGAGACAATTTTGTTTGTAACTTAAAGTTTAAATTTTCTTTTGCAATTCTGCACCATGAGAGCATGTTGGTGGTGTAACTAATATAAAAAAAAAGCCTAGATCACCTTCATGATACTCTACAATCAATTTTCTGATAAACAGTTGTGATTACATTGTTTTAAAAATGTTTATTAGTGTAACAGATTTTTTCTTAAATTTTTTGTTACAATGTTTTGAGCTACATAAGGCAAGAACATAAATACAGTCTCTGTTCTGACCTTCCAATTTAGCTGCCTTTAATGTTTGGCGATGGACCATGATGGGATGTGATCTACTAATATTTATGTATTCTGATCATTTTGGGGGTATTTGGCTCCACCACAACCCGACACATGCTTAGAAATAGACATTCACATTTGCAACTACATATCCTCAGTTCCCTGCTATATGCTGCCACCCTCTCACCCCCCCCCGCCCCTCGTTCCATAAACTAGAATGATAAACTAGTAGAGTATGCTAAAATTATAATGTTCTCTACAAATGTTTTTATGCTTATGGTTTACACAGCTATTAATTCTGTTAGTTATATACTTCATATAATTTCCTAAAATACAGCATTTTCTAACATCAACAACCATCCACTGCATAATGAATATAATACAGTAATAACTATATTCACAACTCACTGTTAATATACTATAGTATTCTAGTTGTGCCTGTACGTTTCATCTTCATTGAAGATTGCTCTGGACCTGCACCATTACAGTCAGTGAATGGAGGGCCCAGATGCAAAAATATAAATTTGCCCCCCCCCCCCCACCAACTGCCTGTGGTCCAAATTATTTTTTTAGATTGGGCCCTCTGTGCCCCACTCTGGTACATACAATAACATTATATATACAGTGGATATAAAAAGTCTACACACCCCTGTTAAAATGTCAGGTTTCTGTGATGTAAAAAAATTAAACAAAGATAAATAATTTCAGAACTTTTTCCACCTTTAATGTGACCTATAAACTGTACAACTCAATTGAAAAACAAATTGAATTTTTTTAGGTGGAGGGAAGAAAATAAATAAATAAATAATGTGGTTGCAAAAGTCTGCACATCCTCTTATAACTGGAGACGTAGCTGTGTTCAGAATTAAGCAATCACATTCCAAATTGTGTTAAATAGGAGTCAGCATACACCTGCCATCATTTAAAGTGCCTTTGATTAACCAAAAATAAAGTTCAGCTGCTCTACTTGGTATTTCCTGATATTTTCTTAGTTGCATCCCACATCAAAAGCCATGGTCCACAGAGAGCTTCCAAAGCATCAGAGGAATCTCATTGTTAAAAGGTATCAGTCACGAGAAGGGTACAAAAGAATTTCCAAGGCATTAGATATACCATGGAACACAGTGAAGACAGTCATCATCAAGTGGAGAAAATATGGCACAACAGTGACATTACCAAGAACTGGAGCTCCCTCCAAAATTGATGAAAAGACAAGAAGAAACTGGTCTGGGAGGCTACCAAGAGGCCTACAGCAACATTAAAGGAGCTGCAGGAATATCTGGCAAGTTCTGGCTGTGTGGTACATGTGACAACAATCTCCCATATTCTTCATATGTCTGGACTATGGGGTAGAGTGGCAAGACGAAAGCCTTTTCCTACGAAGAAAAACATCCAAGCCGGGCTACATTTTGCAAAAAACACATCTGAAGTCTCCCAAAAACATGTGGCAAAAGGTGTCATGGTCTGTGAAACCAAGGTTGAACTTTTTGGCCATAATTCCAAAAGATATGTTTACCGCAAAAACAACACTGCACATCACCAAAAGAACACCATACCCACAGTGAAGCATGGTGGTGGCAGCATAATGCTTTTGAGCTATTTTTCTTCAGCTGGAACTGGGGCCTTGGTTAAGATAGAGGGAATTATAAACAGTTCCAAATACCAGTCAATATTGGCACAAAACCTTCAGGCGTCTGCTAGAAAGCTGAACATGAAGAGGAACTTCATCTTTCAGCATGACAACGACCCAAAGCATACATCCAAATCAACAAAGGAATGGCTTCACCAGAAGAAGATTAAAGTTTTGGAATGGCCCAGCCAGAGCCCAGACCTGAATCCGATTGACAATCTGTGGGGTGATCTGAAGAGGGCTGTGCACAGGAGATGCCCTCGCAATCTGACAGATTTGGAGTGTTTTTGCAAAGAAGAGTGGGCAAATCTTGCCAAGTCAAAATGTGGCATGCTGATAGACTCATACCCAAAAAGACGGAGTGCTGTAATAAAATCAAAAGGTGCTTCAATAAAGTATTAGTTTAAGGGTGTGCATACTTTTGCAACCATATTATTTTATTTTTATATTTTTTCTTCTCACTACCTAAAAGATTTCAGTTTGTTTTTCAATTGAGTTGTACAGTTTAAAGGTCACATTAAAGGTGGAAAAAGTTCTGAAATGATTTATCTTTGTCTCCTTTTTTTACAGCACAGAAACCTGACATTTTAACAGGGGTGTGTAGACTTTTTATATCCACTGTATATATATATATATATATATATATATATATATATATATATATATATATATATATATATATATATAAATATACACACACATTTTTTTTGTGTAGCCCCCAACCCCCATCTTTCTCTCTCTCACATCTCCTCCATCTCCCCCTTCTCCATCCTTCAACCCCCTCACTCCTTCTCTCCCCATCTCTATCTCTCTCCTTCTCCTCCCTTCCCCCTCTCCTTCCCTCTCCCTCTCTTCCCCTCTTTCCTTCTCTCTCCTCTTCCTTCTCTCTTCCCCCTCCTTCTCCTCCTCCCCACTCCATCTCTCTCTCCCTCTCCTTTTCTCTTATTCTCACCCTCCCCTCTCCTTTCTCTCCCCCTCTCCCTCTTTCATTCCCACTCTCCCCTCTTCTTCTCTCTCCCCTCTTTCATTCTCTCTTCCCTTCTCTCATCCTCTTTCCTTCTCTCTCCCCCTCCTTCTCCCCTCCCCTCTCCATATTTCTCCCCTTCTCCTTTTCTCTTATTCTCTCTCCCCCTCTTCTCTCCTTCTTTCCTATTCTCCCCTCCCCTCTCCTTCTCTCTCATTCTCCCCCTCCTTCTCTCTCCCCCTCTTTAATTCCTCTCCCCTCTCCTTCTCTCTCCCCTCTCCTTCTCCCTCCCCCTCTACCCCCTCTCCTCGTCTCTCATTCTCCCCCTCCCTCTCTTTCCTTCTCTCCCTCCCTCTTTGCTTCTCTCTCTCCTCTTTCCTTCTCTCTCCCCCTCTTACCTTCTCTCCTCCCTCATCTCATTCTCTCCTCTTCTTCTCTCTCCCCCTCTCCTTCTCTCTTATTCTCTCTCCCCCTCTCCTTCTCTCTTATTCTCCCACTCCCCTCTCCTTCTCTCTCCCCCTCTTTCCTTCTCTCCCCCTCTCCTTCTCTCTCATTCTCCTCCCCCATTCTCACTCCACGTCTCATTCTCCTGCATTCTCCCCCTCCTCTCTCCTTCTATCTCCACCTCTTTCCTTCTCTTCCACTCTTAACTTCTCTTCCCCTATTTCCTTCTCTCCCTCTCTTTCTCTACCTCTGTCCTTCTCTCCCCTCTTTCCTTCTCCCCCTCTCCTTCTCTCTCTCCCTCTCCTTCTCTCTCCCCTCCTCTCACCCCCCTCTTCTCTCATTCCCCCTCTCCTTCTCTCCCCCTTCCTTCTCTCACCCCTTCCCTTCTCTCTCCCTTTCTTTCCTTCTCTCCCGCCTCCTCTAATTCTCCCCCTCTCTTCCCCTCTTCTTCTCTCTCCCCCCTTTCCTTCTCCACTCCTCTTACCTTCTCTCCCCTCTCCTTCTCTCTTCCCCTCTTTCTTTCTCTTCACCTCTTTCCTTCTCTCACCCCTCTCCTTCTCCCCCTCTCCTCTCCTTCTCTCTCCCCTTCTCCTTCTCTCTCCTTTTCCCCCTCCCCTCTCCTTCTCTCTCCCCCTCTCCTTCTCTCTCATTCTCCCCCTCTCCTCTCCTTCTCCCTCCCCCTCTCCTTCTCTCTCCCCCTCTCTCATTCTCTCCCTCCCCCTTTCTCCCCCTCTCTCCTGGCTATCAATTACCTGTTTCTTGCATGCTCCACTCCCCCACACCTGCAGCTGAGCCTCCCTCAGAGCCTGGCTCCTCCCCCAGGGGTCCTATTTGCACTGTGGAACACATCCTGAGGGCTTCATGCCTGTTGTCTGAGGGAGGAGATTTAGAGCTGCCAGGATATGGTGTGTGTGTGGGGGGGGGGGGGGGGGGGGCTGAGTGGGGCCCCTATACTACAGAAAATGTTCTTTAAATAAATATATTTATTTAAAAACAGCCTGCAATACAGTCTGCACTGGGGCCCCCAGGAGATAAAGGTCCTTAGTGCATAGCACCAGCTGCACCGGCAGTAGCTCCGCCCATGATTAGTAGCGAAGTAAGATAGTGGGTGAAGAGTTAGTATGAAAATGTTGACCCTTATTAGAAAAAAAATAATTGTAAGGAATACTAGTGATGTCTACCATGAAGAGTACAGTCCTGTGTGATTTTTAGTGAATCTCATACAGCACATTATTTCTTTGTCACTATGTATGTTATACAGTTAGAGGAAATATATGTTTATTGTCTATACACTTAATGTATATCAGTTTATATTAATCTGGTTTTGCCTATATCAATTATGTGTTCATACCAAGGTCTTGTTTTATTGATAGTCTCATTTATTCTCACTCTAAAGATTGACACGACTATGCATCATTTCTCACTTGTCTTGGAGCACAATTAGTTGTGGATTAATTTTCTTGACACATTGTCATTGAAGCTTTCCTGTACCTAAAACAAACAATATCCACACTTTGTGTTGCATTAAAACATCTTCCACTGAAGTAAAAAAAAAAGTTACTTGTCCATATGTTTGGAATTTTTTGGAAGCAAAATAATACATTTAAAAGCTTTGCTGCAAAAAAACCCAAAGAAACAACCAAACAAATTTGTTGCAATCTATTCACTTTCTGTTGGCAAATAAACACATACACATGATTAACAAGGGATACATTTTATACATTATAAAGATTGAAAAATGATTTTATATTTAGAATAAAAATTTGAAAAAATCCATAGAAAAGTATTTAAAATTATTTTTTAATCGAAAGTTGGTGCTAAATCAGTTTTCGGTGCTTACCTAGATTAGGTTTATCCAAAGTTAGTGAGTGCGGGTGAATCACAATTATTGAGCAACTGGTCACTTTAAACAAGATATCCTGAAAATGTGACTTGGATCTGCCCATGAGGAGTAACACTTCAAGGGTTTTTCTATTCATGCACAGACTTGTTAATGGTATTTTTTCCCCCTTTGATCTCTACACAAACTGGCACTGGAGTGAGCAAAGCACTGCTCTGCATTTTTCAAGAGAGCAGAAACCTGAATTGTCTGCCATAAAAATTACAAAAAGTCGGTTTCCTTCAAACTGGTAATGTAAGCAGTCTTACCATTTACTTGCATTGGACACACCTCTGCAACCGGATTGGCTGCAGTAGTGCAAAGGCAAGTGGGAAGGCTATTACACATGTGAACACATATTTTATTTTAGTTGAATTCTCAGTGAAAAAGCACTTGTTTAAAAAATGTAAAAATTATTTCAACATGCTTTTAGAAGATGTTTACTATGATATGGTCAAAATTGTGCTGAATTAAGGAGCACTTTAAACTCATATTTTCTGATGTAGATCTTTCAGCTGAACATTGAGCCATCACCTTGAATTGATTTCATAAACTAGTGTTGTTTAATTTAGCAGTTATTAAGAATTAACTGTTCATTCAAACTCTATTATAAAAATATGTTTGACGTCAGTTATTTGTTTCTGGAAAAATAACTGATGGTCTGATATCACTCAGATAAATTAGAAAATCACATTTATTTTGAATGATGAGCTTGAATAGAACATTGAATAGAAGATTAAAATGATTAGAAAAAAACTTACAGGACTTCTTAATGCTCTAACAACATGACCTAAATATTTTAATTAGGTATTGATCATTAAAAATATTCAACAAAAATTCCAATTCATCCTAAAAAGTCGGTTGGGAGTTAAATAGAGCAGATGAGCCCAAGTATAGTAGGGCAGATAATGTTTTTATTTCTAATGTTTTTTTTTCTAAGTTCCGCGTCTCGTATTTGTTTTTCGCAAGTCCGTAAATTTTCCGAGGTCCGCAGTTGCTGGCAAGGAGCGCCTTCGGCGCTCCATGCCAGCAACTGCGGCCCACGCGAGCAAGGGCCGCAGGCTCGCTACGCAGGCCCGCAGCCTTAGCAACAACCCGTTTGCTTACAACTATATATGTGATCTCTCCTCATACACTAATGTTTCTGTTATCACCAGGACAAATAATATAGACATATACAGCCTTATTAAATTGCGATTTGGCCAATTGAATAGGGCTCTATTTAAGCACATAGCATATTTTTTTACAGAAGTTTTTAGTAAGGGAAGACCTTGCTTTTGGATAGAAGTTTACTAACTAAAAACTTTTGTAAAAAAATATGCTATGTGCTTATATAGAGCCCTATTCAATTGTCCGAATCGCAATTTAATAAGGCTGAAAGTACCTGCAATATAAACCAAAACGTCATGTGAGTTCAGATTCCTTGGTTACTATATAGATTTGGAGCTTATTAAACATCTTGACCCTGGGCTGTTAGACTTTGGTGTATACTTAGTTCCCTAATATTATATAAATACATCATAAGTATTGAAAATAAATGTATTGTATAGTTTATAAAGCATGAAGGGATTGCAGTAAGCAGCGTGTTTTCGTTTTTTGCACTTATTGTACAGAATGAACGCATGGTGAGTAACCAATAAAAATGTTGCTCAAGTGTGACACATTTCCTGCTACTGTGCGGCTTCTTCATCATGACTTTTCTGTTTGATCAGTTCCAGATACTAAGTTTATGGATAATAAAATTGTGATGCATTTCCCATAAACAATAAAACAAAATATAAAACAATGGACAATACAGAACAATAAATGCTGCGGTTAGGAATCTATGTATTAACCTGCTCTTAAAGGATAACCGTGGTTAATTATTTTCTATATAGTATTTTCTTTACCTAAAAAATGTCTTAAAACTTAGCAAATGTTATCTTATACAATCTAAATGCAATTATTTTTCTGCTTTCTTGCCTGCTGCTGCATGTTACTTTCTGAGGTAGGTGTGTCCTTGGAAGCTAGTAAGCTTTTCATTAGGGCTGTTGGGAGAACTGGCAGTAATTACTGCCACTTTTTCACTGTGGAGACACAAACTTTCTGTGTATTCAAAGTATCTTCACATGTCAGGAAGTTGAGGTTGTTGTTCAGTCCTTCAGTTGTTCCTACTCTGCGTGACCCTATGGACCGCATCCAGCAAGGCAGATGTTATCTTTATGGTTGTGCTAATCAAAAGGTTTTCTTAGCTGGAGTGGGTTGCCAGTTCCTGCTCCAGTAGACCATAATTTGTTATGACCTGCCCATCTTGGGTGACCCTACACTGTATACCTCACAGCTTTTTTGAAGTTTACAAGCCCCTTCACCACTACAAAGTAGCGATCCATAAGGGGAGATGTTGAGGTACTGAAAGCAAAATGGGATATTCCACAGCAGTATAAATGCATATAGAAAATAATATATCAATGGCCATATTATTTTTTACATTCTAAAAACATGATGCACATTTTCAAGTGAGGTTTGTTAAAAAAGCTAAGTTAAAACATATGACTACAGTGGTCTTTTTACATTTAACCTGCAATGTCTGTTTAAATGTAAAATAGTTTCACTTTAGGAAAAAAGCAACATTGATTGTCAGACATTCCTCCCAAAATATTTAATAAATAAAAATGTTGTTGGAAAAAGAAAATTAGCCATATTTACTAGTGCTTCATAATACATTGAAAAACTTTCACATATGAAGTACAATATTCCTTAACTTCCTACTGAAAGCACTTTCGGTATCCATACAAGCAGCATATATGGCTGAGCGAGTGTTAAGTAGGGGAAATCTTTCCTGTCTCTACTAGTGTCATAATCAGTCCATATTTTCCATTCAAGATTGTGAAGACTTTTTTGCCTTTTCGTGTTGCATAGCTTAAGAGTGCCAGGCAATGCCCTTTTTTTTCACGAGGTTCCAACTGCAAGTACTTTTCTAAAAATCTAATTAGTTCAATCCTTTTAATAGAAACTCTGATTTACAAATTGAATTAAGGGGCATGTTTTGCACGAGAGCATGGGTGTAGGAACTGGGGGGGACGAGGGGGACAAACCCACCCAGATTTTTCAATGTGTGTATTTATGTGTAGAGAAGCAGTTGTGTGGTATTTTTATACTATATGCGGCATCCCCCCAAATGTTCTTTGTCTTCTATACCCATGCACCAGAGTGTTTTGCAAAAGAGATATAGTGTTTTTCAATTTGTTCTTTAACTGTGTGTCTTGATTCATCTTGAGAAGACATTCCATTATTTACTCAAACAAACTGTCAGTAACAGCAATTGTTTATGTTTTACAGTACCTAGTAAGAATGCCATTGTGATAGAACTTGGTACACCAGAGAAGTCAAGTACACTGCATATATCGGTTTTCTCTCTTGAGAGTCATTTATTTACTGACCACTGGAATTCCTTACAGAGACATATGATACTGAGTCAGCGAAGCAGCATTACTGCTTCTTTCTTTTCTTCCTTGTAAAATACATTTTGTAGACAACTTTCCAGAAATACGGACCATTAAATCTAAAGAGAACTATGATTTCCAGTTTACTGAGAGACTTCTAAGAGAATGATTGGGATTTAAATTAGTGGTGATGTACGATCATTCAGAAACAAGCTTGTAACACTGCCTACCTCACAACCACAGAAAGGTTTGTAATGTTTCAAGAAGCGCACGCTATGTTGTGAAAGGGAATATCTGGATTATATGTGCTCTGCATTTATTACTCTCATATATTAAATGATGCTTATGTGAACACTATATATTACTGTTTATAAAATAGTAGTAAGTATACTTCATTATGATATGATAGCAATACACATAAAAACACACATAAAAGGCCTGTCTATGAGATTATACTTAACTTTTCCTTTTCCATTGGAAGGGCTACATATGTTGCCCTTGAGTCATTAATAGAGTTACATCATATATTTACCTTTTTTCATAGTTTCATAAATTGTGATATGTACATGGGTGTGTTTCCGCAGTACCAAATATGTCGATGAAATGCCATAGGATATGCACAGAAATGTTTATATGTAGACACTATTCTGTCTTTTAGTGTACCTAGAATATATAGAAAATATATACAGGAAGGATCGTAACAGCATTGAAAACATCAATAGTTTGTCCAAAGAGCTGGGGCCAGATATCTTGGAGAGTGAAGTGAGATGGGTGCTAGGATGTCTTGCTGATAACAAGGGTGCAGGAGTTGATGGAATCACGGCTATACTGTTAAAAATTCTACAAGATGATGCTGTGAAAGTGTTGCTTGCGTTATGCCAACAAGTTTGGAGAGCTCAATAGTAGACTGCAGAATCTCAAAACCCCAAAAAGGCAGTGCCCACGGGTGCTCCAATTATTTGCACTAATTTTACATGCCAGCAACATAATGGAGTGGAGGAAGAGAGAGAGAGAGAAGGAGGGGAGGGGGGAGAGAGAGAAGGAGGGGAGAGGGGAGGGAAGGACGGAAGGGGGTAGAAAAAGAAGGGGAGGAGGGAAGAGAGAAAAAGGAGGGAGATAGAAGGAAGGATAGAGTAAGAAAGAGAGAGATAGGGTGCAGAGAGAGAGAGAGAGAGACAGAGCAAATCACATATAATAGTTGTGGTAATTGCAAGTTGTCATCACAAAATGTTAAAATGTACGGGCTTGCACATGCGCGATGAGCTCCGAAGGTCCGAAAGTTACAGGTTTGACAGCAACAGAAATGAGCGCCGAAAGCGATCATTGCGGGGCTCGTGATGAGTATCAAAGGCGCTCATCCTGAGGTCCATAACATAGAGGGGGGGGGGAGGGGGGGAGAGGCTCCAAATGGCTTACAAATTAAATGCTTTAAAAAAATTATGACTTTAACGGCCAACATAACTCGAAAGCCGTTCGGGGGACTCCAAAAAAAGCCAATTGATTAGACAATTGGCTTACAACCTCACACACAGCACAGGGGGAGAGGCAGGGAGCCTGTAAGTGAGGTTGCAAGGCAATTTGCTATTTAAGTGTCGTTTTCTGCTTGTCTCAGAACAGCTTGGCAAGAAAAAAAATGGCGGCCGTAAAGCTGTAATTTTTTTTCAAGCCAGTAAATCGGAAAACCATTTTGAGCTTGGGAAAAATGATTAACTTCCAAGACTTGCGATGAGCATCAAAGGCACTCATCGCAGGCTTGCGATAAGTGCCAGGGGCGCTCATTGTAAAAGGCCAGAAAGTGGCAGGTTGGCCGATGCATGCAATGAACGGTGAAACCACTCATTGCGGTGCTCGCAAGGAGCAGCAAAATCGCTCATTGCGAGGCCCATAAAGTAGTGGGGGGACAGGCTCGCAGTGAGTGCCGAAAGTTAGAGGGGGGAGAGCCTCGCATTGTGTGGCAAACAGCATTGCAAGGCTTCAGATTTTATTTTTGACGGGCAAGTCGCTAGTTATATAATATTATACCGTCATTTATGACGGGCAAATGAGTAGTACAAATATAATTTGAATGACAGATGTGGAGTACCTGGCACTTTTTGACTTACTATATACTTACCTAGACAAATATACAAATATAATTTTCTATATACGTAGGTCTGCAGTAAACTTGAGATTGCGGTATAGCAAGTACCTGGATGGTTGGCATAAATCTAAATGGTCTTAGGCCAGCATAAAACTTAAATACGCCCCTGGATATATTTGTTGGGGAAGTGAGAGGAGGGAAGTGGGCTAGGCAGAAAGAGGAAGTGATGCAAAATTGTGTGATATGTCAGTTTTAAGAAAAGAAAGGGGACTGTATTCTGAAAAGGTGGCATTATTTCATACCCTAGGTAACTGAAGGAGGTTCCCCAGGAAGTATTTGTTTATTCTTTCCTAGTAGAAAAGATTACCATTAGTTTTCCCAAACAAAAAATGTTGACAGAATATAACCCTAGGTGAAGACTTATAAAGACTAAAAAATTCTGGGCGGAAGTTTTTGCCCAGTTGACAAAGATATGTGAGGTAGAGTTAAGTCCACACCCAGAAATAATTTTATTTCATATTTTTACTTCACTGTCTTTAAAAGTTAAAGCTCTTATGTTGCAGGTTTTGATGGTAGCAAAATCATTGATAGCCTCCAAGTGGAAGCAGAAATACGTCCTGTCTTGGAATTAGGTTAAAACGAAAGTGGATAAAAACCGTCTGCTTGAATCAAACTTTACCGACTTGGGGATTATAAAAAAAAAAGCAGCCTTTCCTGGTATCTATGGGATAAATATTTCTCTAATACGTAATCAATGAAGCCACTGATCTGGCCCAGGACTTTCTGGCTACTTCTCCCTGGCCCGTTCCTCCGCTTTCCCCTTCCCGCTCCCCCACTGGACCTGAAGCCATGAATGGAAGAAGTGTGAATGGAAGGGTGTTAAGTTTGAATTTACATTTTAGAATAGTAGTTCTCTATATCATTGTGATGCCGTTGGGACTTTATTGCAGATCAAATTATTTAAGAACTTAATGGAGCAAAGTATCAAAAGGGGATGGAAGGCCTAAGAAAGATGGAAATAAAGGAAGGGTAAAGGAAGAGGGAAAGGAAAAAGGATGGAAAAGAAAGAATGATAACAATAAAGGCTGGAAGAGAGGGAAAAAAGGAGGGGGAAAGAAAAAATATTTTTTATAATTTCTTTTTTTTTTCTTCCTTCTCTCTTTTCTTCCAGCTAGAACGATGCCATGTACTGTATTTTTGTGCTTTTTCCTGTAACATTTTTTTTTATTATTGAAATGCAAAGAAAAGGAAAAAGTAGCAATCGAAGCATGATGAAGGAAAGGTCTCTTTACAAGTTGATGAAAAAATGTCTGAGGTTAAACTGGCCAATTTGGGATAAAAATGTATTAACTATATAAGATCTTTTGTACAACCTGCGTAAAGCACGTGGCCCCAATATTTAGTTTTATTTCCTTTACTCAACTGCTAAGTTGTAGATCCCACTTTGTCTGGTATATTGCTCTTCTTCTTCTGCTTGATGTGTAATTTTCCCAATGGATGGGTAGATGATATGTTTGTTTATGTATTGTATGTAATTTATACTTTTCTAAAATAAAAAAAATAAAAAAAATAAAAGAATGGGTTTAAATAGCTGAAGCAAAACTAATATTAAAGTGACATATAATCCATTAAGGCATGTCAATATTTATGCAGAAAATGAAACCGTAGTGTGGGCGAGGAAGATGATTTTCTTTAATGTGTAATATTTGTAAAAAATAGAAATTTAAAAAATTTAAAAAATATAACATGCGCTAAATTGCTTAATGTTCTATTAAAAATATGCATTTTTACTCTGCACATTTCCTTTTTCAAAGTTTCATTAAATAACAACTATAAAATCTAATTTCTACATAATTTCATATTTTCCAACTTAAAAAAATCCAAAATTCAAATGAACAATTGATCTGCAATTGAAATACTTTGTATCTAAAGTAATAAGTTCAATATAAGTTGCATTTATTTCCTACTAGCTAGACCACACAGAAATATATACCTATAAAACAAACCTGTGTGGTCTGATTGTTCATATACTGAAATGTCAGATAAAATGGAATGCAGACGGTTTATCTTACTGTTCTACCCTCTTGATAGCAAGGAGAGAAACCAAACAAATATAATAGCTCTTTCTTCTACACTTCATGCATGGCAAATATTGGTTTGTAACCCAAGTTCTCAACTGAACTCTTTTATTGTGATCAATGTACATTCCAAATCTCTTGCAATTTGGTGAATTTACTTTTAATTTTAAGCCCTACTGCACCAGGACAAACAAACTATAGGAACTCAGTAATTCACTGGAAATATTTTGGCAGCTAGCAAACATGATTGTCATCTGGAAATTATTTGTTTAAATGTGTTAGTTGCTAGATTTTCCAATCTTTCACTCAATCCTTGGTGTTAATGTCAACATATAAGCTTTTTTTTAACTAACTACTATTTGAAACATTTAGCTGGAAGCCGATATTACTTTTGCATTTCTGCTATTTTTAGAATATATATTTGAAATTAATGGGGAATAAAACAGTCAAACACACTGTAAATTATATCACATAATTTTTATGAATAGTGTTCTTTGTATAAATTTTATAGCTTCAGTAAACATTGGGCAAGAGAATTTAGCAACCTTTTATTACACTGACACTTACACCTATTTAAATTTCTATTTATTATATAGAATTTGGTTTTGATTTTATACAAACATTTTAGTTACATTTTGCATTCATTTATAATTCAGTTTTTTATATACACAAAATGTGCATTTTTCAATAAATTATATTTCCATCATAAAAGTTGAAAATGATTCCTAAAACCTTGACTTATACAAAAAAAAAAAATCCTTCAAATTCTCAAATGTCTCTGTGTGTAAAGTGAAGTGTGTAAGGGTCTCATTAGTCTCTACTTATATACTGTACATAACTTATTTTCCATTATGAAATTAATATTTTAAAGATGATTTTAGTATCCCCAAATAATCTGAAAATGCTATTAGTAGTTTGTGCCATATTTGTTATAGTTTTGAGGTAATAATTGCCAAGTAACAGATGCATTTCATTGGTTTATTGTCATGCGACACAAGCATGTAGCTCTTGATTTTGTAACGTATATACATAGGGCCTCATTCAATTGCGATTTCACCAATTAAATAGGGGTCTAAAAAAGCACATAGCATATTTTTTTTAAAGAAGTTTTTAGTTAGTAAGCATCTATCCAAAAGCAAGGTTTTCACTAACTAAAACTTCTTAAAAAAATAAATGCTATGGGCCTCATTCTATTATCGGCCGCAGCCGTTGCGGGGCCGCAAGGACCGGCCGCAAGCTATTCGGCTATTCTATTCCCCTCCGGCCGGGGGCTCCGGCAGGCTTGCGGCCGGTGCCTTGCTATCTCTTGCGGCCGCTCGCGCCGGAGGAAAGCCTTTGATCTAAAACGGCCGCAAGAGATTTGCAATTCAATTGCTCCGGGAAACCTCTCTGCAAGGCTAAAAACGAGCCGCAGTTACTTGCAGGAAAAAGGTCTCGCTAGCACCAATTAAGCACATAAAATAGCTCAAATAAAGCCATCCTGCACTTTGAGAAGACTATAAAGGGATTTTAGGTGTTAGAAAAAATAGCACATAATTATCCTGTACTCAAATCCGTAAAATATTTTATTTTTAATATCCGTAAAATATCCATGTAAAAAGTCCAGAGTGCTTGGAGCACTTCAGACACACCCACGCCGCAGCCGGCAAATAAACAGTTAATTTGAACTCGGGTTTGGGCAGATGTGCAAGCTTGAGAGTGGGTTCCTTTTAATCCTCATGTCCCCCAATATGATCCCTAGCATTTACAGAGCTGTACAGTGCAGGCTTGAATTTATTTTTGCGTTTTTATATTTCACAGATTACGGCCGGTTCCAAGATATGCAGCCGGCCGTAAAAGGAGATCCTTGCGGGGCCGTATAAAAGAATCGCGAGTTAACTGAACCCTCGCAAGGAATCGCAGCCTTACGGACGATTTACGGCCGATAATAGAATGAGGCCCTATGTGCTTATTTAGAGCCCTATTCAATTGGCCAAATCGCAATTGAATGAGGGCCATAATGTGGAAGATCAGGTGTTATTACATGATATGACACGCAGTGGATTATATTTATATTTGTGATCAAGATGAAAGAGGACCTGTATATTCACTAAAATATTACTAGAATGATGCATCAATAAACCTTTAAAGGACCACAAAAAATCCCTATATGTGCTCTGGATCATTTGATGTATTTTTTCCTTTACTGTTTAAAAAATCTGAAATATGTTGTTTAGTTTATATAATAAAGCCTTCCAATGTCAATAGTAACTGTCTTGTTTTTTGGTTTATTTTAAAAACATAGGTCCTTTCCTTTTATAGTTGCGCCGACATAGGAAGCTGCAATGGCGGTGTCGGCTAGATGGCGCTGCCAAATGTTGCTGCCGATAGCCTAGCTTTTGGGTTAGAGCTAGGGTTAGGGTTAAGGTAAAGTATTATGGTAAGGGTTAGGATAAAGGTGAAAAGTGAGAAAAAATATGGAGGGCGAAAAAAATGACAACAAGGCTAAAGGAGACCGAAGCGCGCAAATCATCGCCAGGCACGTACGAGTTAGCCAGGAATGACCTTGGAATCTCGGGGGCATAAAAAACGTCCTCGCAAAAATACTACTATAATACTAAAAATAGAAATTTAACGTCTGAATCACGGAAATCAAAAAACACGGAAAACAACAAAATTAAAAATAAACATAAAAACACACTCACTGACAGCACAGGGTAACGCAAGATTGCCTGGGAGTGAGGTTGTACGCAAAATTTAACCCGAAATTGCAGACTTAGGCGAAAATAGGCTAAGAGAGAAAAAAAATGGCGGCCGAAAAAAATTAAAACAAGGCTAAAGGAGACCAAAGCACGCAAATCACCGCCAGGCACGTACGAGTTAGCAAGGAATGTAGCAGATGCACAATATACCATTACAACGGACGGAAAATGCTCCGAGACAAGTAACACATCGAAAAAATCCCACCATTTTACAACACTAACTTGCAAATAATATTTACACGCCTAAACAAATGGTTTGCCCTCGTGCACGCAGCCTATGGACACTGCTCACTTGGCACATTGCTGACACTTTCTCCTCAGGTGATCAACAGTCCAACTGTACATTTTCAGATGCCGGAAAATAGAAAGAGATTGTTAGCTCTTCAGGAGATTGATTGCTGCATATTAAATATAAATAGGTAAAGTATATTCATTTATTAATTCATATTAATTTATTAATTCACTGTACTAAATACATTTTATATTTTACACTGTACTTATACTTACTTTGCGATGAGCGACGAAGGTGATCGTTGCAAAGGAGGAAAATTTAAGTACACAAGCACCAAAGGTCCTCAGAGGAGCAAAAGCCTTACATTGTGTGGCAAACAGCATTGCCATGGCTTCAAATTTTATTGCCTCTTCATTTTTGACGGGCAAGTTGCTAGTAGATATGTATATATATTGAATAACTAGTTCACATAATTTTTTAATATAAATATAGTTCAAATAATAAAATTAGTTTGCATTACAATTTATATGTAAAAGTTTGTGCTATGGTATGGTCAGTTTGTTTCATAAAAAAAACTTATATCAGTGAATGGTAATTGTAAATGTGCCAGAACATCAAATTATACAATTAGATCGGTAACACTAAACTATGTAGAATTAAGTGACATTTTTTGGTGCCTTAGTTTTCAAGCATGTGGATTCAAATATTAAAAGGACCCATAGTTCTGATCAGTCTTTACAAATGTTATTAGTTCGTTTTACCCACTTTAGGGTATCTTCTTCTCATTTTGTGTTTAGGAATAGTAAACATGAAGAAGGAGTAGCCATCTTGCCACTCAGACCTCTCTCAGTCGTCTATGGTTGGTGGTGTAAACAAAATTATATTTGAAGTACCGTATATACTCGAGTATAAGCCGAGTTTTTCAGCCCTTTTTTTAAGGCAAAAAAGGGCCCCCTCGGCTTATACTCGAGTCACTCTCCCCCCGTGTCTCTCTAACCCCCTGTGTGTCTCTAACCCCCGTGTGTCTCTAACCCCCCATGTGTCTCTAACACCCCCCCGTGTGTCGGTAACCCCCCGGTGTGTCTCTCTACCCCCCGTGTCTCTTTCCCTCCCCCTCCTCAACCTAAACCCCCCATCCTCAACCTAAACCCCACTAAGTGAGAGGAGAGGAGGGAGGTATTTAGGGGGGGTTAGGTGGAGGAGTGGGTTTGAAGGGGGTTGGGGTTGAGGGAGGTTGAGGGGGGTTGAGGTTGAGGAGGTGGGTTGGGGTTGATGTTGAGGAGGGGGGTTGAGGTTGAGGAGGGAGGTTGAGGATGGGGGGTTGAGGATGAGGATGGGGGTGTTGAGGAGGGGGTTGAGGATGGGGGCTTGAGGATGAGGATGGGGGTGTTGAGGAGGAAGGTTGAGGAGGGGGTTGAGGATGAGGAGGGAGGTTGAGGTTGAGGCAGAGGGGTTGAGGAGGGGGGTTGAGTATGGGGGGGTTGAGGAGAGAGGATTAGGATGGGGAGTTGAGGATGGGGGCGTTGAGGAGGGAGGTTGAGGTGGGGGGGTTGAGGTTGAGGAGGGTTGAGGTTGAGGCTGAGAAGGGGGTTGAGGAGGGTTGAGGCTGAGGAGGGGGTTGAGGATGAGGATGGGGGGTTGAGGAGGGGGTTGAGGATGGGGGGATGAGGATGGGGGGTTGAGGATGAGGAGGGGGTTGAGGATGGGGGGTTGAGGAGGGAGGTTGAGGATGAGGAGGGGGATGAGGATGGGGGTTGAGGAGGGAGGTTGAGGAAGGGGTTGAGGAGAGAGGTTGCAGATGAAGAGGAGGGGTTGAGGAGGGGGGTTGTGGTTGAGGAGGAAGGTTGAGGATGGGGGGTTGAGGAGAGAGGATGAGGATGGGGGGTTGAGGAGGGGGATTGAGGATGGGGGATTGAGGATGGGGGGTTGAGGATGGGGGTTGAGGAGACAGGATGAGGATGGGGGGGTTGAGGAGAGGGATTGAGGATGGGGGGATTGAGGATGGGGGGGTTGAGGAGGGAGGTTGAGGAGGGGGTTGAGGATGAGGAGGGGGTTGAGGAGGCAGGATGAGGAGGGAGGATGAGGAGGGAGGTTGAGGATGAGGAGGGAGGTTGAGGATGAGGAGGGAGGTTGAGGATGAGGAGGGAGGTTGAGGATGAGGAGGGAGGTTGAGGAGGGTGATAAGGGAGAGGGGAGAAGAGACACAGGGAAGGGAGAGGGGAGAAGAGACACGGAGAGAGAGGGGGACACAGAGGGCACAAGAGGGACACAGTAGGCAGCACATTTCCCACCCTCGGCTTATACTCAAGTCACTTATTTTAAACAGTATTTTGTGGTAGAATGGGTGCCTCGGCTTATACTAGGGTCGGCTTATACTCGAGTATATACGGTAAATACACAATATACAGAAAAAAAAAACTTAAAGATCCCCAAAGTAACTCTTGTAAATTATAATATCATGGCAAAATTGCAGACACAGCATGTAATTAAAATTAAATGTTTATTAAATAAAATTAAAGAACGACAATTAAAATAGTAAATTTGAATCACAAAGCACACACAGATAAAATATAATCAAGTATTCCAGACTTTTTCACCAAGGAAAATTGTTACTCAATAGTCTCAGGACCAAACACAGTCGGCACAGGAAAAACACACAAAAACTATATATATAAAATTCTAGTGCAAAACAATTATCTAAATATCCCTAGGGAGACGCAAGTAAACCGAATTTAACCTCAGTCGAATTTAACTCAAACCGAGGTACCACGAAAATTCTGCTAATAAAGTGATTAGTAAATAAAAGTTTTAAAAGCAGAGCCTCCCATTGTGTGACAAACAGCAAAGCCAACATTAAAATGTTCTTGACGTCATTTTTGACGGGCATGGCGCTAGTGAAGAAATAATTAGCTGCACCCAGTGGAATTAATTAGGATTAGCTGAGCATGTAGCACTACTACACCAATATTTGTCATAAAACACCCCTATACAATTAATATATCTTTGCAGTTATACCTTTTAAGCAAACTAAAAATTACTATTTTCTTAATTATGTAAAAAAATATTCAGCGGGACTAGAACCCACTTTTACAGCATTACATATCAACTTCAAAAACACTAGGTGAATTCTCCACATTTCTAATAAACAGCTAAATATTGGGGCACTCATTTAGTTCCACTGGCCAATGCAGCTCATTTATTCAAAGAATATGAAGGCAACAGATAACCACAAATTTCAGAAGACATAAGTCATTATTTTAGAAGCAATATTAACAAGAAAATACTTTTTTCCATATGCCTTTTGACCCTTTATCTCTGGGGTCCTCAAGTTCGGTCCTGAGCGGCCACACACATGCCTGGATTTGATGATATCCCTGCTGCGCACAGGTGAGTCAATCACTTTTTCAGTCATCCTGTTATACTCACCTGTGCACAGAAAGGATATCTTTAAATCCAGGCTTGTGTGTGGCCCTCCAGGACCGAACTTGAGTACCCCTGTGTTAGAGTATTATCAAGTAGCATTCATCGCATAACATTTGATTTGAAGACTCTAAACCTGATTCTAAAAAAATATTCGTCCCATTCTACACAGTCTGGTGTGATAATGCAGGAGTCAGAGGCTGAGCTAGAACCTGCAGCCAGAGGTATATATACTCAAAGGGAGGCAACTAATAGTCAGAGTCACAGTAGGTCTTAAGCACTAAGCTTGAGATGTAGAGACTTTGCACACCTAAGACACAATGTCGTATAACAGGCTCTTTGCATTGGACACATTCAGAGTATAGACCTTTGTGGGATAGGATTACCTGAGCCCATGGGCTGTAATTGATTAATGGTGGAATTATGACCAGTTGCGAAGCTGGAGAATAGAGGGCCCTGGTGCAAAAATATGTAGGGCCCCAAGACCCTTTTTCGATAGCGCTCCCATTCCCTTACTTCCCGCCTGTGCAAAGCTCTTCTAAGTGCAGCATTGCTCCAGGATGCTCGCCAGTGTGGGGCCCCTAGACTATATATATATATATATATATATATATATATATATATATAAAATATCACATATATAGATGTGAGCAAGCGGGTTGTTGCTAACACTGCGGGTTTGCATAGCCGAAGGCGCTCCATGCGGACCTTGCAAAATTTATGGACTTACGAAAAACAAATACGAGACACAAAAATACGACCTTACCACCCAAAAACCGGGCACATGAAAACAATAAAAACACAATAAATAAACACAACAAATACATAAAAAGCTTACCCACAGCAAGGGGAGGCCCCCAGGACCTCAGAAACTGAAGTTACACCTCAATTTAAGTCGAAATGCGGAAGTACACAGCTACCCTAACGGATTTGGCTCGTGCATGCACACTATTTACACTACACACTGCACGCATTACTGACACTTACACAGCAGCTCCACAGCCCTCAAAACACACATTGTATGCTGCAGCAACATCAAAACAGATTGCCAGCTCTTCTGCACAATGCTTCCTGCATATATTACTTCAAAATAGGTAAAGTATATTGATGTATTATTTTATTAATTATTTCATTAGCATTAGCAAAAAAAAACAATTCTCATAGCACACAAACTACCAACAACCTCGCAATGAGCGCTGAAGCATCTTGGAACACCAACAAAATTTACCGCCATTACAATCTTATTGCCGTCATTTTTGGACGGGCAAGTCGCTAGTATCACATATATAGTTGTGAGCGTACGAGTTGTTGCTAACGCTGCGGGCTCGCGTAGCGAGCCCGCGGCCCTCGCAAAGCGAGGGCACTGTGCCAGGTTCTCAGTTGCTGGCATGGAGCGCCGAAGGCGCTCCTTGCCAGCAACTGAGGACCCTCGCGAAGCGAGGGCCTCAGTTGCTGGCTTGGAGCGCCGCAGGCGCTCCATGCCAGCACCTGAGGACCTCGCAAAGCGAGGTCTTCAGTTGCAGCAACTGCGACCCTTGCAAAATTTCAAAAAAAGTTTACGTCCCAACACATTACGACACTCGCAAACAACATACGACACACGTTCACACACATTACGACACTCGCAAACAACATACGACACACGTTCACACACATTACGGCCTCGCAACACGCGAACATTACAAAATTAAAAAAACAATACATACACACAGCACATACATAAAAACCTTACCTACACAAACAGGAAGCACCCAGGACCTCAAAAATGCAACTTACAACTTAATTGCACTCAAAATAAAAGAGTTTAGACACTAAATAGTTTGTTAAGCGACACAAAAAATGGCCGACGAATAAAACGAAAACGAGGCTACACACGTAAACACCATACGAGACACGTTACCACACATTACGACTTCGCAAACATCGGACGCAACACGCCGACATACAAACATTTAAAACTTAAGAAAGACACACAACAAACACATAAAAAGATTACCTACAGCAAGAGGAACCAGCCAGCACCTCAAAAAAACAAGTTACATCTACATTTAAATCAAATAAAATACTTTAGACACTAATACCATCGCTAAGCGACAGAAAAAATAGCCGACGAACAAAACGAAAACGAGGCTTCAGACGTAACTATACTACACTTACTCGCAATAATGAAACACATACTATGCGGAACGTATCACAATCATATTAAACACCATTTTGAACAGTAATACGCAGAAAATGGCGGATGGAACGCAAATTGTAAGCTGGAACGCAAATAGCGCATGCGTATTGCGTTCTAACGGTCTCACTTTCCAGAACTTTCTACAAGTTTATAAATACTGCCTATTTCAAACAAAAAAATACATTTCTCCTCAGATGATCAACGGAGTGACTTCTGAGATAACTGCTGCTTTTACTTAAGAAGACAATTCTTTACTAATTTACTACTTTGCATTGTGCAAATTACAACTGAGAGGTAAGCTATAATATATTACATTTTATTATCAGCACAGGTCAAACAAATAAAAAAAAAAAATAGGATTTATGTAGTGACATGTATGGCACATTTATGTGTATAGGCTCAAAAAAAAAATACGGTTCATTTAACAAAACAACAAAAAAACATAATTCAATATTAAACAGAGGTTTATGTATAGTGACATCTGACACGCACATATATGTCTATAATGTATAGTGACATCTGAAACGCACATATATGTCTATAATGTATAGTGACATCTGAAACGCACATATATGTCTATAATGTATAGTGACATCTGACACGCACATATATGTCTATAATGTATAGTGACATCTGACACGCACATATATGTATAGAATGTATAGTGGCATGTGACACGCACATTTATGTGTATTGCCCCTGCATAGTGACATGTGACACGGACATATATGTGTATCATGTATATTGACATGTGACACACACATTTATGTGTACTGCCCCTTCATAGTGACATGTGACACGGACATATATGTGTATAATGTATAGTGACATGTGACACGCACATTTCTGTGTATTGCCCCTTCATAGTGACATGTCACACGCACATTTATGTGTATTGCCACTGCAACAAAATTAGCTTACAACAAAATCAGTAAACAACTACATTTAAATGACATTATATGTCATGTATACTGATATGTCACACGCACATATATGTGTATCATCTATAGTTACATCTCACACACAGACATTTATGTGTGTTGGAAAAAAAAAATATAAGGTTAATTTAACCATTTAAATATGAGTCATGTATACTGATATGTCACACGTACACAAAATAATTACATTAAACTATGGAATGTGCTTCATGTATGTGACATATGTGTGTAGCCCCCAACAAAAAATAAGGTCAATTGAAAAAAATTACACAACTATATTTAAATGACATTTATTTACTTCAATTCAATAGATCATATAAAGCTGAATCTTTTTATTTCTTTGAATATTCAAACAGACTCTGCATCAATAGCGTCTCTCAACAATTTGCACCGTGCACTGTGAAGCACAATCCCTTTTAAAGAACACCAACAAAGAAGAAGAGGTAAGATACAACAAGACATTACATGCTCAAAAGGCCATGCTTTGCTAGATGAAAAAATATACATATACAAATAACTATTTCACTTTCTTTTTCAAACAGACACTACAAGAAGACCGGCGCATTAAGATTGGCAGGAGGGGACCGTCTGTCATTCAAAACTTCAATCAAGGTAAAGTATTAAGTATAAACAAGAAAGAACCATGAGCCTTATTCAATTGTGACTTCTTCAATTGAATAGGGCTCTATATAAGCACATAACATATTTTTTATACAGAACTTTTTAGTTACTGAGTTTCTAACCACAATCAAGGTTTTCAATAACTAAAACTTTGCTCAATAAATATGTTATGTGATTATATAGAGCCCTCTTCAATTGGCAAAATTGCAATTCAATGAGGACCTATATATCTTTAATGGCCAAGGGCCTCACTCAAATGTGATTTGCCCATTTCAATAGGGCTCTATATAAGCACAGAGCATATTTTTTAAAGGAACTTTTTATTTTGTGAACACGTTGCTTTTGGATACTAGTTCACTAAATACAAAATTCAGTAAAAAAATATGCTCTGTGCTGATATTGAGCTCTATTCCATTGGCCAAAACACAATTGAATGAGGAGCTCACAATATAACAAATGCAGTAACCAAAGGCCCTCATTCAATTGCTATTTTGGACAATTAAATATGGCTATAAATAAGCACTTTTAGGCCCTTATTCTATTTTAACAAATATATGTGATGTGCTTATTTACAACCCTATTCAATTGTCAACATTGCAATTCAATGACGGCCTTAGAGTACTATTACATTGTAAAAAATGCAATTGAATGAGGGGCAAACTATGCAACATATGGTACACACAAAGGCCCTCATTCAATTGCAATGTGCCCAATTGAATAGGGCTCTAAATAACAACATAACAATTTTTTTAAAAGAAGTTTTTAGTTACTAAAAATATATCCAAAATAAAGTTTTTAAATGACTAAAAACTTCTTTAAAAAAATATGCTATGTGCTTATTTAGGGCACGATTCAATTAGCCAAATCGCAATTGAATGAGACACAAACTGCTACACACAAAAAAGAATTTCTTATTCAATGTTTAACAACCTATAAGCCTTACAAAGAAGCAAAAATAAGAATAACAAAAGTGTTGCGCACCTAATAGCATTGTACAAAAAATCACACAAACTCATAGGAAACTACATTAACATTCTTCTTTAATGTTTAACAACCTTTAACCAGTACAATCAAGAATAAATAACTTTTGCACAAGTGGTGCGCACAAAACAGGATTGTACAAAAAATAACATAAACACATAGCAAAATAAATTTACTAAGAACCTTAAATAAGAATAACAAAAGTCGTGGGATTGTACAGAAAGTAAAAAAAAAAAAGATAGAAAAAAATAACCATAACTGATACAATACAGCCAAATTCATAATTTTTTAAATTATTTAAAAGACATTTCACTCAAACAACATTTTCTATTTTATATTACAACAGATACTGCGTGAAGACAATCGGACGAGGACTTTCTCCACAGGACCGGACCATCGGACGAGGACTCGGACCAGACCAGCAGACGAGGAATTTCAACACAGGACCAGACCAGCAGACGAGGAATTTCAACACAGGACCAGACCATCGGACGAGGACTTTCACCAAAGGACCACAACATCGGACGAGGGCTATCGCCACAGGAGCACAACATCGGACGAGGGCTATCGCCACAGGACCACACCATCGGACCAGAACTTTCAACAGAGGACCAGACCATAGGACCAGGATTTTACACACAGGACCACACCGTCGGACGAGGACTTCCAACAGAGGACCACACCATTGGACAACGATTTTCAACCGAGGAACAACAAACATTCGGATTTAAATCACACTTCAACCAAGGTAAAGTATAATAAGTACTAAAGTATAAAACTAAAGAAACTGCTTTCAGTTGCATCTGTGTCAACAGAAAAATAAAATAATTAATTTACTATCTCCCTTATTTTATTTAAATTGTTACTATGCAATACATAGCTCAATAACCACATCACTTTTTTTTTTAGCAAAGAAGTTTTGCAGTGGTAAATATCTATCCACAAACAACGTTTTTAATAAATAAAACCATTATTTTAAAAAAATATGTTACATGCTTATTTACAGCAGTATTCCATTGGCCAAATTCTTAGCCAGTGAGGACAGGAATTATAAATTTAACTAAATATAAATGATACATTCTAAATATAAATGATACATTAATGATTTGCATTTTATTTCACCAATTGTGCACAAGAATCTTTAACAGGAATTACAAATTTAAATATACACAATTACATTTATTTTTTTTCCTTTACAGATTAATATGGCTGATAACGAGACCAAAGAAGAGAAGAAAATACGTCAAACTAGAGAAAGACAAGAGAGATGGGCCGCCCAGCAGACACCGGAGGAGATAGAAATTCGTCGAGAAAAAGAACGCAAAAGACTTGCAAATAAAAGAATATCAGCTGCAAAAATGAAAGATACAACCAAAAAAAATAAAAAAATAATAAAGCATTTACAAACTGTTCCTAAAACATCAGATGACATTTTACAAGATACCAGTCAAGACAGACCAAAAAAAGCAACTACAAAAACAAAGCATTTACAAACTCTTACTAAAAACTTACAGGACATTTCAACCAAACAAGTACAACATATACCAAGAAAATCTACGAAAAAATCTAAACATTTAGAACCTGTTGTTGAAACATTTCATGACTTTTCATCTGATGAATATGAAAGTCAACATCCAATATGCTTTGCAAATTGTCCTTTACTGAAGTCTTTAGCAGTAGAGGTTCATAGTTGTGGGGACATGACTACTCAATGTCAATTTTGTGAGGCTTATTATTTTAAACAGGAGAGACCCAGAGATGGACAATTTATTAGTTGTTGTCAAAAAGGAAAGTTCAAACTTCCAGAAAGGAAACAATTTCCAACCTATTTACAAAATATTATGACTGAACCTACTTTTCCAAATTACAAAAATGTTAAGACAAACATAAGATCCTACAATAGTGCCATATCATTTGCATCTATGGGGGCATTGGCTGCTAATGTACCAGGACATGGTCCTTACTGTTTTAAAGTCCAAGGACAAATTTATCATCGGACTTCACATTTACATCCAGAGGAAGGAGAGCAAAGAAAATTCGCTCAACTATATGTCCTAGATACAATGGAAGCTGTTGACCAACGTATGCAGATGGAAGAAAATAAAAAATGCTTACCCAGTGTTTTTATAGAGCTAAATAACATTATGGACAACAATCCCTACAGTAAAGCTTACAAAAAATTGGCAGAAGTAGAAAATGAACAACTACTTCATGCACAAAGACATCAATTACCCATGCCAAAGGTTAATATGGTGCTTAAAAGAGACAGACATACTGATAAACGTCGTTATAACTTGCCAACATCATATAAGGTTGCGATGGTCTTTCAGAATGATGAAGGAGAACCACCATTTCAAAGAGACATTAGAGTATATCCCAGAAATGAGGAGCAACCATTTATTAATATTAATATCTTAAGTCCAAATTTAGATCCAATGACATATCCCATCTTTTTCCCACACGGAGAAGCAGGTTGGCAACCAAAATTAACCCTTCCCAGTTACCCAAATGCTAAAGCCAGAATCCGAAATAATGTTTCTATGCTTGAATTTAAAGTTGCTCAAATTGCCATTAGAGATGAATTTAATCCAATTTTATGTGGTGGGAAACTAACACAACAATGGATTATTGATTCATATTTGCAAGTTGAGGCAAATAATTTAAACTTTATAAAATATCAACAAGATAAACTACGTGTAGAACAATATTGTGGACTCATGGACTATGTTGCTGACGTGGCTACAAGCAGAGACATGACAGCTGGCAAAGCCATCATTTTACCATCTTCCTTTCAAGAATCTCCTCGAAATATGAGAGAAAGATACAATGATGCTATGGCTATTGTGACAAAATTTGGAAAACCAGATTTATTTGTGACATTTACATGTAATCCACAATGGCCAGAAATTAATCAAAATCTACTTCTTGGACAAAGTGCTTCAGATCGACCAGATTTAGTAGCCAGAGTTTTTAAGATCAAATTAAATGAATTAATACGTGACTTCACTATAAATCAGTTATTTGGCAAATGTCTTGCTTATGTATATACCATTGAATTTCAAAAAAGAGGCCTTCCACATGCACATCTTCTCATAATACTTCAAGAGAAAGATAAATTAGATACTTCGGACAAAGTGGATGCAGTCATAGTTGCTGAACTACCAGATCCAGAACTATATGGTAGACTATATGAGATTGTTACTCATCGCATGATTCATGGACCCTGTGGAGACCTTAATCCACAATCACCATGTATGGAAAATAATCAATGTTCAAAAGATTTTCCAAAAGATTATAGAGACAAAACATATGCAAATTGTGATGGATATCCACTTTATAAAAGAAGAGAAGGAGATAGTGCCATTATTCGTGGAAAAAAAGTAGACAATAGATATGTAGTACCCTACAATCCACATTTACTCATGAAGTACAACGCCCACATCAACGTAGAAGCCTGCACTTCCATCAAATCCATTAAATATGTCTACAAATATATTTACAAAGGTTACGATGCAGCTACTGTAGTCGTCAAAAGTGCAGACAACCCTGAAAGTAGTGAGTTAGTACATGATGAACTTGCATCTCATGTAGATGCTCGCTATGTCAGTGCACCAGAAGCTATGTGGCGGCTTTTAAAATTTGAAATGCATGATAGATCACATGCAGTATATAGGTTAGCAGTACATTTGCCACAACGACATTTAGTCTATTTCCATGCTAGAAATGAAATGAATGCATTGGCCCAAAGTGAAGATCGTCACACTACACTAACTGCATGGTTTGCATTAAATTCCACTGATGCTGAAGCAACACAATACTTATATATTGAAATTCCATATCACTATGTTTTTGTGAATGGATTATGGAGAGCAAGAAAAACCAGAGGCAATAAAATAATTCCACGAATTTACACAGTCAGTCCAAGAGATGTTGAACGTTTTTGCTTACGGATATTACTTTTAAATGTTCCAGGAGCACAAAGTTTTGAACAGTTAAGAACTGTTAATGACATTGTATATGAATCCTTCCATTTAGCTGCAAGACATAGAAACTTACTCGCTGATGATACAGAGTGGGAAAGATGTTTAGAAGAAGCAGCACAATGTCAAATGCCACGACAGATGAGAGAACAATTTGCTTTTATTTGTATCTTCTCAAATGCTCCAAATGCATTAGCTTTGTGGGAGACTTTTAAAAGTAATATGGCTGAAGACTTTATGCGACGATACAATGAACCCATTGCACACTTAAAAGCGTTAATGGAAATTCAAGAAGTATTTTTAACTCATGGATTAAGTTGTGCAAGTTTTAATTTGCCTGATCCAGGTCTAATAGATGACATTAACTTTGAAGACTATGACATTCAACTACAAGCAGAAAGAACAGAAGAAAGACTTGCAACTTTAAATACACTACAATTGCAAGCATTTCATGCCATTAAAAATGCTATAGATGATGACATGGTGACAGAGCGTTATTTCTATCTTGATGGACCTGGCGGATCAGGGAAAACATATTTGTACAATTTATTAATGAGTTCAGTACGAGCACAAGGAAAAATAGCAATGGCGTTTGCCACTACTGGAATTGCTGCACTTTTATTAGAAGGTGGAAGAACTGTTCATAGTGGATTTAAACTGCCAGTGCCTATTTTGGAAAATTCTGTGTCAGATATTCGCATGACATCCTTACAAGCAAAGAAATTGAAGAAATGTAAATGAATTATAATAGATGAGGCCACAATGATGTCATGCTATGCCCTCCAATGTATTGACCGTTTGCATCGTGAAGTCATGGATAATATTTTTCCATTTGGTGGAAAGGTAATGTTGTTGGGTGGCGATTTTAGACAAACATTACCTGTCGTTGTACATGGAAATCGAACAGACATTATTGAAACATGTATAAAGTCAAGTACAGTATGGAAACATTTTACCCATCTTCAACTGCAACAAAATATGAGATCAGAAGGCCAAACTGATTTCAATGATTGGCTTATTAAAATTGGAGAAGGCAGAACAGAAAAAATACTACATTTACCTGACGACACTGTAGAGATCCCACCTCATATGATTTGTCAACAAGATATTATATCTGCTATATTTGAAGGGAGCATAAATAACGAAGAATATTCCGAGCTTGCCAACCAAGTTATACTGACGTGTAAAAATAAAGATGCATTAATACTCAATAATGAAATCTTAAAAAAAATTAATGCACCACAAAGAAATTATCACAGTGCTGATTCTGTACTTGCTGATGACAATGAAAGTCAGGCAAACTCATAGGAAACTACATTAACATTCTTCTTTAATGTTTAACAACCTTTAACCAGTACAATCAAGAATAAATAACTTTTGCACAAGTGGTGCGCACAAAACAGGATTGTACAAAAAATAACATAAACACATAGCAAAATAAATTTACTAAGAACCTTAAATAAGAATAACAAAAGTCGTGGGATTGTACAGAAAGTAAAAAAAAAAAAGATAGAAAAAAATAACCATAACTGATACAATACAGCCAAATTCATAATTTTTTAAATTATTTAAAAGACATTTCACTCAAACAACATTTTCTATTTTATATTACAACAGATACTGCGTGAAGACAATCGGACGAGGACTTTCTCCACAGGACCGGACCATCGGACGAGGACTCGGACCAGACCAGCAGACGAGGAATTTCAACACAGGACCAGACCAGCAGACGAGGAATTTCAACACAGGACCAGACCATCGGACGAGGACTTTCACCAAAGGACCACAACATCGGACGAGGGCTATCGCCACAGGAGCACAACATCGGACGAGGGCTATCGCCACAGGACCACACCATCGGACCAGAACTTTCAACAGAGGACCAGACCATAGGACCAGGATTTTACACACAGGACCACACCGTCGGACGAGGACTTCCAACAGAGGACCACACCATTGGACAACGATTTTCAACCGAGGAACAACAAACATTCGGATTTAAATCACACTTCAACCAAGGTAAAGTATAATAAGTACTAAAGTATAAAACTAAAGAAACTGCTTTCAGTTGCATCTGTGTCAACAGAAAAATAAAATAATTAATTTACTATCTCCCTTATTTTATTTAAATTGTTACTATGCAATACATAGCTCAATAACCACATCACTTTTTTTTTTAGCAAAGAAGTTTTGCAGTGGTAAATATCTATCCACAAACAACGTTTTTAATAAATAAAACCATTATTTTAAAAAAATATGTTACATGCTTATTTACAGCAGTATTCCATTGGCCAAATTCTTAGCCAGTGAGGACAGGAATTATAAATTTAACTAAATATAAATGATACATTCTAAATATAAATGATACATTAATGATTTGCATTTTATTTCACCAATTGTGCACAAGAATCTTTAACAGGAATTACAAATTTAAATATACACAATTACATTTATTTTTTTTCCTTTACAGATTAATATGGCTGATAACGAGACCAAAGAAGAGAAGAAAATACGTCAAACTAGAGAAAGACAAGAGAGATGGGCCGCCCAGCAGACACCGGAGGAGATAGAAATTCGTCGAGAAAAAGAACGCAAAAGACTTGCAAATAAAAGAATATCAGCTGCAAAAATGAAAGATACAACCAAAAAAAATAAAAAAATAATAAAGCATTTACAAACTGTTCCTAAAACATCAGATGACATTTTACAAGATACCAGTCAAGACAGACCAAAAAAAGCAACTACAAAAACAAAGCATTTACAAACTCTTACTAAAAACTTACAGGACATTTCAACCAAACAAGTACAACATATACCAAGAAAATCTACGAAAAAATCTAAACATTTAGAACCTGTTGTTGAAACATTTCATGACTTTTCATCTGATGAATATGAAAGTCAACATCCAATATGCTTTGCAAATTGTCCTTTACTGAAGTCTTTAGCAGTAGAGGTTCATAGTTGTGGGGACATGACTACTCAATGTCAATTTTGTGAGGCTTATTATTTTAAACAGGAGAGACCCAGAGATGGACAATTTATTAGTTGTTGTCAAAAAGGAAAGTTCAAACTTCCAGAAAGGAAACAATTTCCAACCTATTTACAAAATATTATGACTGAACCTACTTTTCCAAATTACAAAAATGTTAAGACAAACATAAGATCCTACAATAGTGCCATATCATTTGCATCTATGGGGGCATTGGCTGCTAATGTACCAGGACATGGTCCTTACTGTTTTAAAGTCCAAGGACAAATTTATCATCGGACTTCACATTTACATCCAGAGGAAGGAGAGCAAAGAAAATTCGCTCAACTATATGTCCTAGATACAATGGAAGCTGTTGACCAACGTATGCAGATGGAAGAAAATAAAAAATGCTTACCCAGTGTTTTTATAGAGCTAAATAACATTATGGACAACAATCCCTACAGTAAAGCTTACAAAAAATTGGCAGAAGTAGAAAATGAACAACTACTTCATGCACAAAGACATCAATTACCCATGCCAAAGGTTAATATGGTGCTTAAAAGAGACAGACATACTGATAAACGTCGTTATAACTTGCCAACATCATATAAGGTTGCGATGGTCTTTCAGAATGATGAAGGAGAACCACCATTTCAAAGAGACATTAGAGTATATCCCAGAAATGAGGAGCAACCATTTATTAATATTAATATCTTAAGTCCAAATTTAGATCCAATGACATATCCCATCTTTTTCCCACACGGAGAAGCAGGTTGGCAACCAAAATTAACCCTTCCCAGTTACCCAAATGCTAAAGCCAGAATCCGAAATAATGTTTCTATGCTTGAATTTAAAGTTGCTCAAATTGCCATTAGAGATGAATTTAATCCAATTTTATGTGGTGGGAAACTAACACAACAATGGATTATTGATTCATATTTGCAAGTTGAGGCAAATAATTTAAACTTTATAAAATATCAACAAGATAAACTACGTGTAGAACAATATTGTGGACTCATGGACTATGTTGCTGACGTGGCTACAAGCAGAGACATGACAGCTGGCAAAGCCATCATTTTACCATCTTCCTTTCAAGAATCTCCTCGAAATATGAGAGAAAGATACAATGATGCTATGGCTATTGTGACAAAATTTGGAAAACCAGATTTATTTGTGACATTTACATGTAATCCACAATGGCCAGAAATTAATCAAAATCTACTTCTTGGACAAAGTGCTTCAGATCGACCAGATTTAGTAGCCAGAGTTTTTAAGATCAAATTAAATGAATTAATACGTGACTTCACTATAAATCAGTTATTTGGCAAATGTCTTGCTTATGTATATACCATTGAATTTCAAAAAAGAGGCCTTCCACATGCACATCTTCTCATAATACTTCAAGAGAAAGATAAATTAGATACTTCGGACAAAGTGGATGCAGTCATAGTTGCTGAACTACCAGATCCAGAACTATATGGTAGACTATATGAGATTGTTACTCATCGCATGATTCATGGACCCTGTGGAGACCTTAATCCACAATCACCATGTATGGAAAATAATCAATGTTCAAAAGATTTTCCAAAAGATTATAGAGACAAAACATATGCAAATTGTGATGGATATCCACTTTATAAAAGAAGAGAAGGAGATAGTGCCATTATTCGTGGAAAAAAAGTAGACAATAGATATGTAGTACCCTACAATCCACATTTACTCATGAAGTACAACGCCCACATCAACGTAGAAGCCTGCACTTCCATCAAATCCATTAAATATGTCTACAAATATATTTACAAAGGTTACGATGCAGCTACTGTAGTCGTCAAAAGTGCAGACAACCCTGAAAGTAGTGAGTTAGTACATGATGAACTTGCATCTCATGTAGATGCTCGCTATGTCAGTGCACCAGAAGCTATGTGGCGGCTTTTAAAATTTGAAATGCATGATAGATCACATGCAGTATATAGGTTAGCAGTACATTTGCCACAACGACATTTAGTCTATTTCCATGCTAGAAATGAAATGAATGCATTGGCCCAAAGTGAAGATCGTCACACTACACTAACTGCATGGTTTGCATTAAATTCCACTGATGCTGAAGCAACACAATACTTATATATTGAAATTCCATATCACTATGTTTTTGTGAATGGATTATGGAGAGCAAGAAAAACCAGAGGCAATAAAATAATTCCACGAATTTACACAGTCAGTCCAAGAGATGTTGAACGTTTTTGCTTACGGATATTACTTTTAAATGTTCCAGGAGCACAAAGTTTTGAACAGTTAAGAACTGTTAATGACATTGTATATGAATCCTTCCATTTAGCTGCAAGACATAGAAACTTACTCGCTGATGATACAGAGTGGGAAAGATGTTTAGAAGAAGCAGCACAATGTCAAATGCCACGACAGATGAGAGAACAATTTGCTTTTATTTGTATCTTCTCAAATGCTCCAAATGCATTAGCTTTGTGGGAGACTTTTAAAAGTAATATGGCTGAAGACTTTATGCGACGATACAATGAACCCATTGCACACTTAAAAGCGTTAATGGAAATTCAAGAAGTATTTTTAACTCATGGATTAAGTTGTGCAAGTTTTAATTTGCCTGATCCAGGTCTAATAGATGACATTAACTTTGAAGACTATGACATTCAACTACAAGCAGAAAGAACAGAAGAAAGACTTGCAACTTTAAATACACTACAATTGCAAGCATTTCATGCCATTAAAAATGCTATAGATGATGACATGGTGACAGAGCGTTATTTCTATCTTGATGGACCTGGCGGATCAGGGAAAACATATTTGTACAATTTATTAATGAGTTCAGTACGAGCACAAGGAAAAATAGCAATGGCGTTTGCCACTACTGGAATTGCTGCACTTTTATTAGAAGGTGGAAGAACTGTTCATAGTGGATTTAAACTGCCAGTGCCTATTTTGGAAAATTCTGTGTCAGATATTCGCATGACATCCTTACAAGCAAAGAAATTGAAGAAATGTAAATGAATTATAATAGATGAGGCCACAATGATGTCATGCTATGCCCTCCAATGTATTGACCGTTTGCATCGTGAAGTCATGGATAATATTTTTCCATTTGGTGGAAAGGTAATGTTGTTGGGTGGCGATTTTAGACAAACATTACCTGTCGTTGTACATGGAAATCGAACAGACATTATTGAAACATGTATAAAGTCAAGTACAGTATGGAAACATTTTACCCATCTTCAACTGCAACAAAATATGAGATCAGAAGGCCAAACTGATTTCAATGATTGGCTTATTAAAATTGGAGAAGGCAGAACAGAAAAAATACTACATTTACCTGACGACACTGTAGAGATCCCACCTCATATGATTTGTCAACAAGATATTATATCTGCTATATTTGAAGGGAGCATAAATAACGAAGAATATTCCGAGCTTGCCAACCAAGTTATACTGACGTGTAAAAATAAAGATGCATTAATACTCAATAATGAAATCTTTAAAAAAATTAATGCACCACAAAGAAATTATCACAGTGCTGATTCTGTACTTGCTGATGACAATGAAAGTCAGGCAAACTTTTCAACTGAATTCATTAACTCTTTAACTCCTTCTGGAATGCCACCACATATTTTGCAGCTAAAGAAAGGTGCAATTATCATGTTACTGAGAAATATGAACCCCAAAAAAGGCCTATGCAATGGCACAAGATTAATTGTTCAACAATTAAAGGACCATTTTATAGATGCTGAAATTTTAACTGGGACCCATAAAGGAGAGAGAGTTTTCATACCAAGAATAGATTTAGCACCAAGTGAAAGTAGTCTCCCTTTTATACTTCAAAGAAGACAATTTCCCATTATTATGGCATTTGCCATGACCATTAATAAATCACAAGGTCAAACTTTCAAATCTGTGGGTATTTACTTGGAAGAACCAGTTTTTGCACATGGTCAATTGTACGTTGCGTTGTCACGCTGCAAAAATCCACAGGCTATTAAAGTTTACATTGAAAACAATGAAAGTCAAGGTGATTTATTAGAAGATGGACGTATTTTTACTAAAAACATTGTCTACTATGAAGTACTATAACTTTGCAGGATACAAACTAAAGCCATGCAAACATTTTGGAAAAACATTCAAAAATACAAAACAATTGGTTGTTTAATTCAGTCATAATTAATGGAAGTCATGTTTATGGATAATTCGCCTCACAAAATACTTGCCTTGCATTTCTATGAAAAATTATGTTAAAATGTTAAGTCACTATGTTAATGTTTCTAATGTTACAAGTTTAAAAACAATATTTTCAAGTTATTTCATTCAACATATTACAAAGTTCATGTTAAGAGCTCAAGCACCTTTTAAGTCACAATGTAAATATTCTATGTTATCTTAAGATTACTACCTACATTAATGTTTATCGCCAGTTTAAGCGCTCAGTAATGAATTACTTTAATTACGTACGGTTTAAGGAGAGTTTTTAATGTATGACTTCCTCTACATTCAATGTATATTAAACTTAACAATTATTCTGATATAAATTGCATGTTAATACTGATTAATTTCAAGTTAAACTGTTTTTACATTCAAATGTTAATACTTTTAATTCAAAATTATGTTACAAAATGTATTTACTATGTTCCTGTTTATAATGTTAAAAATTAGACAAACGTTTTGCAAAAATTACAAAGTTACATAAAAAATAAAGTTCAATTTTAAAAATATATACTTTCAAGGTTATTGCTTACATATATTTTAAACTTCATGTTAAAATTCGGCACGTTTAAAAAAGTCTTTTTACTTTTTACTTTTCTCTGGATTCTATGTATATTAAAGTGACCAATTCTTCAGATACAAATTTCATTTTAAAAAACCATTACATCAACGTTTTACAAAAATACATGTTCATATCACAATACTTACAAGGGTCAAAAATATATTTAAATAACTAAACAACTTCACAAACATATACATCACATTGCCGTCATTTTTTGACGGGCAAGTCGCTAGTATATATATAAATACTAGCGACTTCCCCGTCAAAAAATTACGGCAATAAGATTGCAAGGCAGGTAATGGAGTTTGGTTGCGATAGTAATTTAGTTGGTGTTCCGAGATCTTTGGGCGGTCATTGCAAGCCTTGCGTGGCTGTTGTTTGTGTGCTATGAGCAGCGTTGGCAGAGTTTTTTTGTATGCTAATGAAATAATGAATAAATAAATAAATGAATATACTTTACCTATTTTGAAGTAATATATGCAGGAAGCATTGTGTTGAAGAGCTGACAATCTATGTTCATGGTGCTGCACCATAGAATGTGTGTTTTCACTGTTGTGGAGCTGCTGTGTGTCAGCAATGTGTGCAGTGTAAATAGTGTGCGTGCTCAAGGAAAATCAGCTAGGGTAGCTGTGTACTTCCTCATTGTGCAAGTTAGTGTTGTAAAATGGCGCCTAATGTATGGGGTACGCGGCTGTGGCTTATTTTGTGTCCTTGTTGTTGGACCTCGTACGGCTTTTTCGGAAAATCTGTATGTGTTGTGGTGTTTTGCGTGTTTAGCGTCCTGTAGCCTCGTTTTTGTTTTTTCGGCTGCCATTTTTTCTCTTGCTTAGGGGATTTTCGGGTATCTAAACTCTTGAATTTCTACTTAAATTGAGGTGTAACTTAACTTTCAAAAGGTCCTCGGTGCCACCTCTTGTTGTCGGTAAGCTTTTTATGTGTTTGTTGTGTGTAATTATTGTGTTTTTAATGTTTTCATGTGCGTGGGTTTCGGGCACTAAGTTTGTATTTTTGCAAGGTCGTAATTGTTTTTTTTGTAAGTCTTGCGGCTCGTATTTGTGGATGGTAAGTCTGTAAATTTTGCCTCCACCTCAGCAATGTGCTTTGTGAGGGTCCGCATTTGCAGGCCTAAAGTCTGCAGTTGCTGGCAAGGACAGTCTTTCTGCTTCGCAAGGGTCGTAGTGGCTGCCTTCAGCGGCGCTCCTTGCAAGCCTCTTGGCTGATCTGCTTTTTGCGCTTATTGCAAGGCTGTCCCCTGGTGTAGTTTGTGTGATATGAGCAGTGTTGGCACTCGTTGTGAGGCGCGCAGTGAATATAGTGTTTTTTTGTTTTTTTTGTGTATATGTATGTTGTGATGCTAACTAAATAAGTAGTAAATTGACAAATTAATATACTTTAACTATTTGTAAGTAATACATGAAGGAAGCATTGTGCTGAGGAGCTGACAAATTGTTTTCATGTTCCTGCAGCATACAATGTAGGTTTGCAGTGTTGTGGAGCTGAGGTGTAAGTGTCAGCAATGTGTGAAGTGTGTAGTGTAAATTGGCTGCATGCACCAGGGGAATCCGTTTGTGTAGCTGGGTACTTCCGCATTCTGTAAGTTAGTGTTGTAAAATGGCGGCGATTGTGTATGTGGTAGGAGGGTTTGTATGATGAAGTGTCCTTGCCAATGGTGTATGTTGTAGGTCGTACAGGTTTTTGTAAAAGCCGTATTTGCTTTGTGTAATTTAGCGGCTTTAGGGGTCGTGTAGCCTTGTTTTAGTTTTTTTGGTGGCCATTTTTTCTCTTGCTTAGGAGATTTTCGAGTGGCTAAACTTTATAAATTGGACAGAATTCGAGGTTTAAGCTGTGTTGCAGAGGTCCTGGGTGTCCCCCTTGGTGTGGGTAAGGTTTTTATGTTATCTTTGTGTGTATTTTTGTTTTTTTTAATGTTTGCCACTGTCCGTTCAGGTCGTATTCTTGTGGCTCGTATATTTTTGTATAAGTCCATAGTTTGTCATTGCGTGTTTATGTGTTTTTTTCAAAGTCTCAGTTGTGTGGTCGTTTGTAGCCGATTGTGAGGCGCCGTAGAGCCTTCACCTCCGCAAATGGGCCCCTCACTTTGCGAGGGTCCGCATTTGTGGCCTGCAATGAGCCTAAGGCTCATTGCAGCCGATGTGGGAGCATCCAGCTCCGCAAATGTGGCCCCTCGCTTCACGAGGGTCCGTATTTGCGGTCCAAAAGTCATAGGGGATCGTAGGGATGAGCGCAAGGAGCGCCTTTGGCGCTTCTTACCAGCAACTGCGGCCCTCGCTTTGCTGCGTGAGCCCACAAGCATTAACAACAACCTGCATGCTGACAACTATATATGTGATCACATATATATTGTGACCATCTGCCCCCTAGAGGATGTTGCCAAGCAAAGTAGTGTAAATAGTTCTTGACAGGAGTGACGGAGTTAAACTCCTGAAGAACTCCTAATTGGTCCAGGTGCAGCTTCACTTTAAAGCCTGGAAAGCAGACATGGGGTGGGTGTGGCTGATTAGGCTCTGGCCCAGGTTGTGTGCTGCTGATAAGTAGCCAGTGCAAGCCAAAGAGATGAGCTGGCTGGCAGGTCCTGTGTGGCTCTACATTTTTAACTTTAAAAGCAAACCTGAAGGAGATCACCTTGTTTACTGGGGCTGCGAGTTTTGGACAACAGAAAAGAAGTGTGTGCTGCTTGCAGCCGCTGGACAAACAGAGCTGACAGAAAGAGCAACTACAGACTCAGGAGGTGAAACTACAAAGGCACCAAGTAAGGGAAGTGAATTTTGAGGATTCCCAGGCAGAGTTGCGTAAGAAGACAAGGTCTGGGCGAGTGTGGAGCTGTCAGAGGCACTGAATGAAGGTACCAGACCTATTATACCTCAGGGAAGAGGCTGAGTGCTTGACCTGTTAATTTGCAGTAAGTTAATATTGCAATTTCAAAGGGTGCCTGAGGTGAAGCATATGGGAGAGACGAGCGGGCCCTATTCTTCATCCACTGTTACTTATTTAAAGACGTGGAAAAGACTTCTGCTAAAACAGAGACTATTTGGTGCCCTGGCCACAAGGTGGCACTATACCACTTATAAGAGACTGTTTGTACCCTTTCCACAAGGTGGCAATATACCACTTATAAGAGACTGTTTGTATCCTTGGCACAAGGTGGCACTATCCCACATATCAGAGACTGTTGTATCCGATCCACAAGAACTTCCGCTGGAAGTAGCACGACTGGATTCATTGTTTTCTGTGTGAATCATATTTCTCCGGAGCAGAGAAGCTGCCCAGGTGTAGTCAGGGTGCTCCTGAAAGTTTAGTCAGAACGTTTTTGTTGATTTTTATTCATTTTTTTCTTAAAGTTTATTACTACTTCTGGACCCTTGTTTATGATCCCTAAAATAAACAAGTCTCCTGAATCATAAATCTATGTGTTGCGGAACCTTTTGTTATAAAAATTCCTGTGGCAAACGGCCATCCTTGTCACAATATATATATACTAGCGACTTGCCCGTCAAAAATGACGGCAATAAAAACTGAAGCCTGGCAATGCTGTTTGCCACACAATGTAAGCCTCTCCCCCTCTACTTTACTGGCCTTGTGATGAGCGCCTTTGGCGCTCATCACAGGCCTTGCAATGAGCCCCTTTGGAGCTCATTGCGAGTCTCTCCCTCTGTCTACTTCCTCCCTTGTGTCTTATTTCCCCCCTCCTCTCCCTCCCTTGTGTCTCCTTTCACCTCGTCTACCTCCTTTGTATCTCCTGCCCCCCTGTGTTTTTACCTCCCTCTCCCTCCCGTGTCTCTAAACCCCTCCCCTGTGTCTCTTTCCCCCTTCTCCCTCCTATGCATCTCCCCCCCCCCCTGTGTCTCCCCCAACCCTCCCCTGTGTCTCCCCCAACCCTCCCCTGTGTCTGTTCCCCCCTGGCCTGTGTCTCTTTCCCCCTCAGCCCTGTGTCTGTTACGGCCTTCCTCGTGTCTCCATTTCCCTCCCTTGTGTATCTTCCCCCCTGCACACTCTCCCCTGTGTCTCTTCCCCCTCCTCTCTGTGCCTCTTCCTCCCTGTCTCTTCCCCCTCACCCTCTGTGTCTCTCCCCACTCTGTGTCTTCCCCCGCCTCTCTCTGTGTGTCTCACCACTGTGTCTCTTCACCCCTTCCTCTGTTCCCCCCCTCTGTGCCTCTTTCTCCCTCTCTCTGTACCTCTTCCCCCCCCCTTCCCTCTGTGTCTCTTCCTCCCTCACCCTCTGTATCGCTCCCCCCTGTGTCTCTTCCCCCCCTCTCCCTCTGTGCCTCTTCCCCCCTCTCCCTCTGTGTCTGTTCCCCCCTGGCCTATGTCTCTTTCCCCCTTCCCCCTGTGTCTGTTCCCCTCTCCCCCCCCCCATTTCCCTCCCATGTGTATCTTCCCCATGTTCTCCCTCCCGTGTGTCTTTTCCCCCTCCTCTACCTCCCCTGTGTCTCTTTCCCACCTATCCCTCTGTGTCTCTCCCCCCTCCCTCTGTGTCTCTTCCCCACTCTCCCTCTGTGCCTCTTCCCCACTCTCCCTCTGTGCCATGCCTCTCCCCCCCTCTCCCTCTTCCCCACTCTCCCTCTGTGACTCTCCCCCCCCCTCTTCCCCACTCTCCCTCTGTGACTCTCCCCCCCCCCCTCTTCCCCACTCTCCCTTTGTGCCTCTACCCCCCCCCTCTTCCCCACTCTTGTACCTGCTCTCGGGCCGCGCAAGCGCGGCTTGCACCGCGCTCTGCGCAAGCGCGGCTTGCGCCGCGCTCTGCGCATGCGCGGCTCGTGCCGCGCTCTGCGCATGCGTGGCTCGTGCCGCGCTCTGCGGCGCGAGCCGCGCATGCGCAGAGCGCGGCTCGCGCCGCGCTCTGCGCAAGCGCGGCTCGGGCGCAGAGCGCGGCTTGCGCCGCGCTCTGCGCATGCGCGGCTCGCGCCGCGCTCTGCGCAATGCGCAGCACTTTATGATTGTCTGACTGCGATTCGTCTGAAGCGTGACGACGAATCGCAGTTAGACAATTATAATATGTGATATATATATATCACAAATATTATATCTATATATATCACATATAATAGTTGTGGTAATTGCGAGTTGTTGCCGTGCAATGTTAAAAGTTACGGGCTTGTGCATGCGCAATGAGCGCCAAAGGTTTACTAGTTTGACTGGGGCTGCAATGAGCACCGAAGCGGCTCATTGTGGGGCCCGCGTCGAGCACCAAAGGCGCTTATCGCGAGGCCAATTAAGTGACTGGCTTAGTTACAGGCTTCAAAAAAATTACGGGGTTAACGGCCGCCATTTTTTTCACACCCGTAACTTGAAAGCCACCAAAAAAAGCCAATTCATTAGAAAATTAGCTTACAACCTAACAGACAGCTCAGGGGGAGAGGCAGGGAGCCTGTGAGTGTGGTTGCAAGCTAATTTGCTATTTAATTGGCGTGTTTTGTCTCAGAACGGGTAGGCGAGAAAAAAAAATGGTGAATGTAAAGCCGTAATTTTTTTTTCAAGCCTGTAAATCAGAAGACTATTTTGGGACTGGGGAAAATTATCAATTTCCTAAGCCGGCAAATGGTTTCACATCCGTAAATGCAAACAGGAGCACAGGGAAGGGAGAGGGGGGAGAGGGTGGAAAGAGACACATGGGAGGGAGTGGGGGGAAAGAGACATGGGGAGGAGAGGGGGAAAGAGACACAGGGATGAGAGTGCGGAGAGGCTCACAATGATTGCCGAATGAGCTAATTGCAAGGCCCGAAAGTTGCGGGTTGGCCGACGCCTACAATGAGCGGCGAAGCTCATTCTAGGCTCGTAAAGTAGAGGGGAGAGAAGGTGCTCATTGTGGGGCACGAAAGCTGCAGGTTGGCCGAGGCCAAAGGCGCTCATCGCGAGGCTCACAAGTTAGAGGGGGGAGAACCTTGCATTATGTGGCAAACGCCAGGCTTCAAATTTTATTACTGTCAATTTTGACGGGCAAGTCACTAGTATATATATATATATATATATATATATATATATATATATATATTTATATGTATATCTTCATAGCACCCAGTGCCATTCAACATTCACATTGCACAACACATCCCTTTCACCCTAACAGAATTCTTCATCTTGTACTTTGAAGCCCTTGTTCTCTTATCTTCTTCTCTGAAACACATCCCCAGCATGCTGAACTGCTCCACCCTGCCACCTCTTGAAACTTCAGTAGAAATGCTCTTTTTTAAACAGGCACACACCAATTTCTGGCCTGGGGGGGGGGGGAGTGAGGCGAAAGAGGCCCAGGGAGGCCTAGGGAAGACCTAGGGGTGTAGGTGGGCCATGAAAGTTTGTACCAGGGTGAGGGGGCCCTAAACTTCAGAAAAATAATAAATGCCAAAAAAAACATTACACAGAACCGGACCTCCCAGAAGAGGTAGATCCTCAAACAAACAATAGAAGCTGGCCTATCAGAACCTTCTCACCCCGTCACAGTGCTGTGGAAGGATCTAGAAGTGGCTCACTGTGTGCAGGTGTAGATGCACACTTCCTAGGACTACCTCACGGCCTACTCCAGTAAGTGTGTTACAAGACTGAGAAAATTCACAGACCTATCGATGCTCTCCCAGTCCTGCCCCGAGGTCCAACAGAAAAGCGACGCTTTCTAATAGCTCATTACTCCTTCAGGGAGAGGCAACACTCTGAAACATCCTGTCTTCTGCTGATCATAACTCCATTAATTCAGCTTCAATTTGACAGAGTAAAACACTTGGTGCCTCATTCTATTATCGGCCGTAGGAGATGCGGGGCCGCAAGGACCGGCCGCAGGCTATTTGCCTATTCTTTTTCCTTCCAGCCAGGGACTCCGGCAGGCTTGCGGACGGCGCCTTGTTATCCCTTGCGGCCGCAGGAAAGCCTTTGATCTTAATTGGCCACAAGAGTTTCAGCCACAAGAAAATCCCGGTTGCTATTCAATTGCTCCGGGAACCCTCTCTGCAAGGCTAAAACCAAGCCGCAGCTTACTTGCAGCAAGGTCCCGCAGGCACACAAATAAGCACATAATAAAGCCATCCTGTACTCTGAGGAGACGATAAAGTGATTGTAGGTGTTAGCATTCATAGCACAAAATTCCCCTACACTCAAATCCGTAAATAATTTTTATTTTAATTTATGTCAAATATCCGTGGACAAAGTCCCGAGGGCTTGCAGCACCTCAGACCCGCCCACGCTGCGGCCGGAAAATAAACAGTTAATGAAATCTCGGATTTGGGCTGATGTGCAAGCTTGAGAGGGGGTTGCTATTATTCCTCATGTCCCCCATTATGATCCCTACCATTTACAGAGCTTTACAGTGCCGTCTTGAATTTATATTTGCTTTTAAAGTTTGTAGACCTTGCGGCCGGTTGCAAGATATGCGGCCGGCCGTAAGGGGATAACCTTGCGGCGCCGTCTATTTGAATTGCAAGGTAACGGGAGCCCCGCAAGGAATCACAGCTTTGCGGCCGTTTTACGGCCGATAATAGAATGAGGCCCTTGGTCCACATGATCTTTCAACCTCTATATAATGCTGCACATATAGGCCCTCATTCTATTATCGGCCGTAAAATGGCCGCAAAGCTGTGATTTCTTGCGGGGCTCCCGTTACCTTGCAATTCAAATAGACGGCGCCGCAAGGATATCCCCTTACGGCCGGCCGCATATCTTGCAACCGACTGCAAGGTCTGAAAACTTTAAAAGCAAATATAAATTCAAGACGGCACGATGGGGGACATGAGGATTAATAGCAACCCCCTCTCAAGCTTGCACATCAGCCCAAATCCGAGATTTCATTAACTGTTTATTTTCCGGCCGCAGCGTCCACGGATATTTGACATAAATTAAAATAAAAATAATTTAGGGATTTGAGTGTAGGGGAATGTTGTGCTATGAATGCTAACACCTACAATCACTTTATCGTCTCATCAGAGTGCAGGATGGCTTTATTATGGCTTTATTATGTGCTTAATTGTGTGCTTGCGGGACCTTTTTGCTGCAAGTAATCTGCGGGTGGGTTTTAGCCTTGCAGAGAGGGTTCCCGGAGCAATTAAATAGCAACCGGGATTTGCTTGTGGCCGAAACTCTTGTGGCCGTTTAAGATCAAAGGCTTTCCTCCGGCGCGTGCGGCCACAAGGGATAACAAGGCGCCGGCCACAAGCCTGCCGGAGTCCCCGTCCGGAAGGGAATAGAATAGGCAAATAGAATAGGCAAATAGCCTGCGGCGGGTCCTTGCGGCCTCGCATCTCCTACGGCCGATAATAGAATGAGGCCCATAGTGACTACACTGGTCCTTTTAATTTCTCCTCAATTTCTAAAGCCCGGCAAAGTGACATACCCAATTTTCTACTTTTGTATGCATATTTGTAGAAAATTGGTAAAACAAAGATAACAACAAACAGCATTATGTGCAATGCAGCACTGCAGGAAGTCCTATATATGACAGATTAAATACATTTAAAAGAAAATGTAATGTATGAACCCCAATGACTGTTTTCTGCAGATTCGGTTCTTTCATGGGGAGAAAAAGTATACACAATGGTTGTAAAGGAACATAAAATTAATTATATATTTACTAATTATCTATTACTCTAGGATTTGTTAAATGTAATTGTGAAAAGTATACATTCAGGGATTTAAAAGTACTCAGTGGTATAAATCCAGGATTTTCCTTCGTAAAAAATAAACAACTGAGTCAAGTAATTTATCGTGATACTGTTTATTACAGAGAATCTAGAAGTTTGCCTCCAAGGGTTTTCAGTGTGGTCATGACGAAGTGACTGTCAGTCTTTGGTTTCAGACCATTTATCAACTTTAAATTATCTATCAGTCAATGGTATTTGTCTGATGACTTTTAAGCCTAACCTTTGTCAGAATCCCTTTAATTTACACACAAGATTGGAAGTAGACCTAGTTTTCAATTTAGATTATAATTTCATATACAATTAATATATCCACTCTTATATTACTAGAGTGGAAAATAAGACATACTAATGTTTTTAACCCGTCTGGCGGTATGATTATGTCAGTATTTAGAATGTTAAAGCAGTACATTAAAAAAATACTGACATAATCATAACGCTATTTTCCCCTTATCTTCCTCCCTTTCCCCCGTTCCTCCTCCTCCCCTATCCTCCTCCTCACTTCACCCCTCTCCAATCACCTCCTTTTGCCCCTTCCTCTCCTCCTTTTCCCCTATATCCTCCTTCTTCCTTATCATACTCCTCCTCCCTCCTTTCCCCCTTATCCTCCTCCTTCCCCCTTATGCTCCTTCCCCTCCTCTCTTCCCTCCTTCCCCCTCACCATCATCTTCCTCCTCCTTCCCCCTTATCATTCTCCCCATAATGTCCTCCTCACTTCCCTCCTTATGCTCCTCCTCCATTTCTCCTTATCCTGCCTTTCCCCCTTCTCAATCCTTTCCCTTTATCATCTTAACTTGCCCCCCTTATCATCCTCTCTTGCCCCCCCTTCCCCCTTATCATCCTCCCTTGCCCCCTTCCCCCTCATCATCCTCCCTTACCCCCATTATCATACTCCTCTTCCTCCTCCTTCCCCCTGATCCTCCTTCTCCTTCCCCCTAACCTCCTCCTCACTTCCCCCTCTCCAGTCTCTATCCCCCTCTCTCCTTCCTTTTCAATTGGATCCGATGAGCTGCCTGCTCATCTCTCCCCCCGCAGCTTGTTTGAGGCAGTGAACTGACCGGTATATACTAATGACATGACATCTATATAGAGAGAGATATTCAAACACACACACAGTATATATAAATGAATAATCACACTATTGCAGTATATAGTGATACCTTTTTTATTGGACAAAGATTTTAGTTAGTCCTCTTACTAAAATGTTCGTCAAAGAAAAAAGTTATCACTATATACTGCAATAGTGGGAAATTTTGTAAAAGTTTTTCACCATGTTTTTGGAAGATCTTTTCTGTGATGTGGTCCAAACTTTGCCAAATTAAGTTGTTGTTCCAAACCAGCTAAAAAATATGAAGAAAATATTTAAACTCCATTGTAATGTTGTTGTCATTCCTTAACTTCCTCTTTGTGTAACTTACCTAAGCTCTAGTAATGTATGTTTTTGTTGTTGTTGTTTAGTCATTCAGTTGTGACCGACTCTCTATGGACTGCAGCATGCCAGGCATATCTGTCAGCCTCTGCCCCTCTGAGCTCCATCAAGTTAATGTTCATTGCTTCAATTACCTCATCTATCCTTCTCTGCGCGTTGTCCCCTTCTTCTTGTGCCTTCAATATTTCTCAGCATCAGTGTCTTCTCTAGGGAATTATGTCTTCTTATGATATGGCCAAATATATTTAGCCTCAGCCTCATGATCATACCTTCCCGTGAACAGTTTGTCTGGATTTTCTGAAGTACTGATTTATTGGATCTTCTTGCAGGGACTCTAAGCAGTTTTTCCCAAGTCCACAATTCAAAGGTTTCAATTCTATAGTGCTCATACTTCTTTATGGTGCAGCTCTCACGTCCATATGTTATTACTGGGAATACCATAGCTCTAACTATGTGAACTATTGTTAATAGTGTATTATTTTTACTTTTTACTAGCTTGTCCAGAGTTGACATAGCTTTCCTCCCCAGAAGCAACCATCATCATCTGCAGAGATTTTTGAGCCCAGGAAAATATTGAGCCCCATTTAATTGTGCAAATTTGAGATCCAGGATCGCTTAAGTGAGCTCCCAAGATATTTTGCTATTCAATTGGCGTCTTTTTGAGGGCTCCGATTGGGTTACGAGTTATGGAAAAAATTGCGTCCGTCCAACTTGAAACTTACAGCCTTCAGAAGCCTTTGATCTTTCACTTTCCCAAGGCTAAAATCGCAAATCTTTATTCAATTGCTCAATTTCCCCAAGCTCACAAAAGTTTTCACATTCGTAAACCGCAATTGGAGGAGAAAATCCTGCATCTGCTAGAGAGGACTCGCAAGGGGGTTAAACACCAATTTGTAGCACTGTAAATGCTAATAAAAGATCAATCCTGCACTGTAAATAAAAGGGAAAGAGATGATAGACATTAGAATTAATTGCACCACAGTCTCAAGTCCGCAAATCGTCAGGAAATAAATGTTATTTTTTGTTATTTTTATGTGTCATTTCGGGGTGAAAATGATCTTGGGTATCAATGAGTTAATATATATCAGGCCACCCACATGGACTAGAACTGTATTGGCATTCCTTTTCATAATTCTTTTATTTCATTTTTTGCAAATGAACGTAACTCAGACCCTCAAATCTAATTGAATGATATGTAACCTCCATATTTTACTGCCGTAAGTATGACAGTCTCACTTTCTATTGGCTGACTTGAAATGTAGAGGTTATGGTCTTGCTTAATTTATTATGTTCTCGCCCACAACTGTTCATGGTGTACGGTTTTCGCTTCAAGCCATCAACTTTTGAGATTGAGCAATTGAATAGCATCGCAAACATGGAGGAACAGGAGCACGCAACTCATTCGCAGACAATCAGCTGTCTGCGATCGAGTTGCGAGGCTCAAATTGAATGTGGGCCAAAGTCTGTAGCATCTGCTTATCTGAGGTTGTTTTTTTTGTTTGTTTTTTTGTTTTACTTATATTTTGTTTGTCCTTTTATATACAATAAAAATACAAGACATTCTTACAATACATACAACTTAGCAGGATACATATTGATAGGAAAAGAGAGAAATATACATGTAAATATAAAAGGAGGCATTTATACATCCCAGACTTTCAATAAACCTTGGAATCTAAAACTTGTTTTTTTGTTTTCTATTAACGTATGAATCCTATATATGCCAGTTAGATGTCAACCCCTTCTTCTTTACTTTATCAATTTTTTTATAATGAACATAATCTCTATTTCTATTGATGATTCTTGCTATTTCCTGTAAAGTAGGGACTTGATTTGATTTCCAATACTTTACTATAAACCATGTTATGACCAATAGAAAACGAGGAATCAAAAATTTGCATTGAGGAAACTGATCTCCTATATTTAAATGGAGAATTAACAATTCAGGATTATAAGGAAATTCCATCTCAACAATTTCTGAAATGCAATTCACACTCCCACCCTACATGGAGCCTCATTCTAATCCTACGATTTTGGAATAAGTAGCCGCTAGGGGAGGACGCCTTATGTTCTGCGACCTCCAATCCCTTGCAATCCTTTGCTATTGCTTACGGTTAGAGCTCACCCCCATACATCTCTGCTCTCATCTCCAAATACTCCCCCACATGCCCTCTTCATTCTGCTAACGACCTTCTTCTTTCTACCACTCTTGTCACCTCCTCTCACTCCCGCCTCCAAAACTTTTCTCAAACGCTCAGCACTACTCTCTCCCTACTGTACCACATACACACTTCAACCTTTAGATTGTAAGTCTGCGAGTTTCAATCCTGCAAGGTGCTTTAGGGAAAGCACTATGGACACAGGATTCCAAGCTCATAGACAGGGCCCTCCATTCATCGCAATGTGTGAATCTTGAACTTGTTATTGCCTGTAACTTAACTTATGTATATCGCTACGGAATATGTTGGCGCGTTACAAATAAACAATAATAATAATAATAATAATTAGAGAAATTGCCAGCTATTACGCCCAAAGCCTTTTATCTGTAAAGCCCACAATCCATGGATCGCTAATCACTATTCAACTGCTGAGATTACCCCTAGCGATCACCCCTAGTCAAGCCCATAAATTGCAAAAAGCCAACTTGCGCTTACTTACACCAAGGAGCAGGCGCAAAGGCTTGTTAAGCCCTTATGTAGCCTCCCCACTGCTCCCAGTCAAGCCCCCCCCCCCCCCCCGCTGCAGGTGTCCTGATCGGGACCACTGCAGTGTCCCCACATTAACCTTATAATGCAGGGGTCTTGATCAGAACCTCTGCAGTGTCCCTACATTAACCCTATATGTTAGGGTTTTAATTGTCCCATAAGGTTATTTATAGGCCCTTATGGGACTGATGGGGTTAAACTGAGGCTTACATGGAGACTTATGGAGGTCTGTATAGACCCCCAAAAGAGATGGGGTTAAATAGGCATAGATGGGGTTAAATAGACTTAAATGAAGTTAAATCGGCTTAAATGGGGTTAAAGGGGGACAGTTGGGGTTGATGGGGTTTAGTTAGGGTTTATGGGGTATGCTTAGGGTTAATAGTGTAGTTTAGTGTTTGTACTTTGTGTCATGAGGATCTTGGAGGACCCTCATGGCACTGATGGGTTGATATAGGGGTTAATAGGTGTTATGAAGTAATTGATATATCATCTCTTTAAGTCTTACCAAATTGAAATTTGGAAACCACATAATTCAATTGATGGGAATATCTACTAAAAGATCGTTTTCAATCTGCTCCAAATAGGATTTAAGGGTGGAGAGCTCCAGATTAATATCTTAGATAAAGCAATTGATTCCTGAATATCTTTTACACACTATACTGACAAACCACCAGCTTCAATTTTTTTGTTGGTTTTATTTAAAGATAATCTAGTTTTTTTCCCATTATATAAATACTTATTGATACACTTCTGAAGCCTCATTATCCAATAATTTGGGGGCATCTCTGGTATTCATCTAAAGATATACATTAACTTGGGAATAACTATCATTTTTAATACTGCAATTCTAGCAGTCCAAGACAGGTTAATTTTCCCCCAGGCAGTCATCACTAGTTATATAGATTTGTGTATTCTGTCTTGGTTTTCTTTTAGAATATTTTTTATTTTAACTGAAAAATTAACTCCCAAGTGGACAATATCTTTAGAGTCCCAGTTATATGCATACTGTTTTTTTAATCTAGATTTTTTCTCTGAATTTATACCTTTGGTAATGATATCAGTTTTGTGTCTATTGACTTTAAAATATAAAATCCTACCAAAATCTAATCAAATCATCTGCATATAAAAGGGTTTTTCACTACTTGGGTCCTATTTGAACTCCTTGTATATCTTTTGTCATTCTTATCTTTTCTACTAAGGGCTCTATAAATAAGGTAAACAATAAATTAGATAAAGGGCAGTCTTGCCATGTCCCTTTATTATTGGAAAAATACTAAATTTCTAAATTTGAACTAACAATTCTGGCTTTTGGATAAATAAACAATAAATGTATAGCTTTAAATTCAAAATGTGTGAAGCCAAATTTCTGTAGAATGGCTTTAAGGAAGCATCTAAAGACAGGGCCAGCATGGGCTCTCCACTTCTAACTGCATATGACATTATATCCAAAAGTCTTCTGGTATTATCAGAGATCCCTGCCTGTTTTTTTTACAAACCTTGATTGATCCATATGTACTAATCTTGGAATGATCTGAATCAATCTGATTGCCAGAATTTTTGAATAAACTTTTAAGTCGTAGTTTGTCAGTGAAAATGGACGATAACTTCTCCTATCTTCAGGATCTTTATGTTTTAATATGTTTAATATTTTTGCTTCTGTTAATTCAGGTAGTATTTTACCACTTTTTTAGTTTCATTAAACATATTAACCATATGTTCTTTCTAAATATCTGAGAATGTTTGATAATATAGTTTATCCAGGCTATCCACTCCAGGAGCTTTATTGTTTTTACTTTTATTAATAACTTCTTCTATCTCTCTTATCGTTATTTGTTCAAAATATTTAAATCATCTTCTGATATTTTCGGAGGATTAATTGCTTTCAGAAAATGTTCTAACTTATCGGGCTTATGAAACTTATCTTCTTGTTCTAAATTATTATATTGTTTTGAATAAAATTGTAAAAATATATTCCCTATCTCTTTAGGGTGCCTGTATAAAACATTATCCTGATTTTAAGTCCCAGAATAGTATTCTGACTCCTCTGTTTTTTTTCATTTTATTAGCCAAAAGTTTTCCCGTTTTATCCTCCATAAAGAATTGAGATTGTTGAAGTTTACATATTAATCTATCTTCTTGTGCTTGATACTTTTATTTGTAAATTATTTTCGTTTATCTATTTGGATTTTCCAACTAAATATATATCCTCTTTGTCTTTTAAGCTTTATTGCCTTAGCAGTCAAAATACCTCTAATAAAGGCCTTGTGTGTACACCATATTATGGATGTTGACAAAACCAATCGCACATTTCTCTCAAAAAAATACTGTAACTCCTTCCTCAGAGCATCTACTTGTTCTTTATCTTTTAGTAAGGAAGGCTCCATTTTCCAAGTCTGTAGTAATAAATAAAAAATATAAATAAAAGTGAAAAATGTAAAGACTGTGTTTATTATTTTTTTAATTTCTAAAAATATTTTCTCCTTTATCAAGTTTTGTTATTCAAAATACTATATAACAAAAAACTGACTTTAGTTTAGCTACAAAAGTCTCACTGTGCACTGCAATCTACTGGAACACGTTTTCAGTTGTAATTGTAATATTTTTCTAAAATGTACTACTCTCTTGATGATCGAATATTTATAATAATAGAAATAAGTAACAATTTTAAATATTAAATAATAAAATGTTATAGATGTATATGAAATATATATAGACAATAAATTAGGTTGTGCATAAATAAAGGTTGCATCTAGTTTTTCTTGAACGTGCACTCTTTCATCCACCACATCCAATCATTCTCCCACGGATAAGTGCAACAAGATTTGGTGATCTCCAAAAGCTAATCCATTTCTAATGCCAATAATAATGAAAACTCAATCACTGTATCCCTTTCTGACTACAGCAACACTCTTTTAATTGGTCTTCCATTTCCAACCCTTCCTTCTTTTCACCATGGATACTTCTCCTCTCCTTTTATCACCCAGCATTCTTTGTTTGTATGCAAAAAAAAAAGTTGTAATATATAAATCATTCGATTTTAAATGTATTACAGAATGTTTGTGAATTGTCTTTGCTATGTTTTGCAGTTTGCTGAATGCAGTACCATTATTCATGTCCACTTAATGGCTAAACAGTTGCAGATCCAAAATGCACAGATGAGATAACCTGTTGCTTTCAAGCTCATAAAATGTCTATTGATTGCATAGTGAGATATCCCTCAGCATTACAGAACCTAAACTGCAAAAAATTGAAGAAGGTTAAAAGGTATATGGAAGTTTCATGGATTATGAATACATGTGTTAGAGGTGCATTAGTAGTGTATGCAAACATTTTTTGCATGACCCCCCCCAAATAAACATTAACAAACTTACCCTAAAGTTTGCAAATCTCTTCAATTTTCTGGCAGTTGAATTTTCATGGGCATTCCTTCTCAAAATCAAGCAAAATTAGCATAACATTCATAATTATTTGTGGCCAATCAGATGCAGCTACAACAGCATTGTCTAGGAGCCTCATTCAATTCCGAGTTGCCCAATAGAATAGGGCTCTATATAAGCACATACAAAAAATTACTTTTTAGTTACTGAACCTTTATCCAAAACAAAGGTTTTCAACAACTAAAAATGATGTCAAAAAAATATGTTATGTGCTTATATAGAGCCCTATTCAATTGCCAAAATTCAAATTGAATGAGGACCTAGGGATTTAGTCTCTGCAGCGAAGCATCATGGGATGTGTAGTCTTTTGTTCCCACCACAACTCGGGTAGTGCTGCTCTGAAATTCTGCACTATGCTGCTCTTGGCTTGAAGGTTAATATAGTGTTAAAAAACATACTTGCTGTTTTTTTATTGGTTAGCATGACATGCTTAAGTAAGCACCTCTGTTTAAATAAATACATTTGTTTGTGTATATAATGAATCAATGTAATATGGGTTTCTGATATAAGCAGCATGTGTTAGATTATAAAAAGTAAAAAAGACAGGGAAAAATATTTTAAATGTCACTATTCTACTAAGTCTACAGCCATGTGTCAATTGAATGAAAGTAACAGTTTCTGTTAAAACTTTATATTATTTAAGATACAATCTATGTTAAAGCTTAGATACATTTTTAAAGAAAATATGATTTTTTGAACACTGGGTTTATTTACAGAAGAATGCATCTTGTCTCTGTTGCATCACTTCCTGAGAGATGGGCCGTAATGGTTCTTTTTATTATATATCACTGGAAGGAGGAGTGGAGAAGGAGGAAAGAGTGATGGGTCAGGAGAATGTGTTAGATATATGGATCAGACTGCAAGTGGCACCTCTCCAGGTAGATTTGCATTAATAGATGCAAGCACAGCTCTCCAGAAATGTAGACCGCATTTCAAGCCCACAGCTACCACAAAAATATCACTGGTTCCTCCAGGGTCATAAACATTAATTTGTTTCTAATTAAACATTGGTTTATTACTTTGTCCCTGCTTAATCATGCTATTAGTCAGACTCAACATTTCCAGGCATATATTTTTTTTCATTGCGCTGTGATGCTTTAAATTAAACGTAAACTCAACAGATACTTGCAATGCATTTTTTTTTCTCTAACTTAATTTCAGATTTAAAAAAAAGGAATAATTGTGTCAACAGTTTAAATTGTTAATGTTTGTGAATGCAAGTTTAAATATGTTGAATATCTGAAATAAATACATCCGCTTAATCAAATTAAAGTATGTTAAATTGGATGAGTTTGTTGAATATATTCTGTAAATTTATCGTACTTTGCATCTGAAATGTAAAATTAAAATTAAACATAAATAAATCTGTGTTTTACATTCTTTTTATCTGACACTTCAAAATGGTTTATTAATTACAATGAAATTGAACTATGAAGCACAAATTAAATATCAGAGTCTTATATTGTAAAAAAATATTCTTCTTTTGACTTAGATAGAGCCATAATTAGAACCAATTCTGCATGAATCTTTAGTTTAGATGAGTAAAAGCTCTTGTGTGCTGCCAAATGCATGCAATTTCTGTGCTTATTTACTCTCTACTAAGGCTGCTAGAAAACTAAACATATATTAAAATCTAGTACTAAATTGGATTTTATAACATCAGAGAAAATGTAAAAAAATACAGTAATGGCCTTTTTACTTATCTTGCATCGCCAGTGCTCATAGTGAAGTCAACCAAATAATCTCTAAAGGGGCCACATTTTGTGAATTAACATCATTGTATTTATTAACATACTTTATTCAGATCCTACATAGACCAGGCTGTTTGATAAAATGCTATGAGTTAATAGAAGAAAGTTAAATCAAGGCCTGGAGCACTCAGCATGGTGTGCCAATTAATTCCAGAATTTGTAATGAACAGCAATTTAAGAGCGTTCTTTACAAACTAGATCAGCAAGTATAGGTCTTAATGAGCTAAGTTTATATCACATGTGTTTCTACTACCGACTGTAGCTACACAAGGTACTTTTATTGAAAAATTCAGGGTCTGCTACAGGCTGTTATTTTCTATCAACTTGTTTTTATTTTTGTAAATTATTGCGGTTTCCACATGGAGCCACCACTGTTTATTGTGAAAAGTCACTATAATGAACAAATGTCTCGGCCACCTGGAGCACTTGCAGCATGGTGTTAAACTTCAGTCATAAAAACTCTTCTTGGACTATTGATTCACTGGCAGTGTTTGATTGTACCTTGGGGACAGATGACAGCAAGGGAACTGAATTCTTACCATTTTACTGTCCCAATTACACAAAGGAAATAAATCTTGGCCACATTTATTCATTTGCTTCATTGCTTTAGAGCACTCATTACGTGATAGGTTCGGAATCACACTATGTGTACACATGCCCTTCTCCACCCGGCTCTTCATGTGACATTATATATAAATTCTTTATTTGTATAGCATCTTCAACTTTCATGGTGTCTCACAGCAGGTATAGACATTACAGAATACATAAGTACTTCACACATAAATGGAAACATTAGGAAATTAAAGGTTTGCCATGAAAAGCTCAAAGGATATGTAACATAAAGGAAGACATTAGATTACTGACACAGTAGGAGGGTGGTTCATTTAAGTGTTTCTACAATGTGTATGTACTATCTGATTTCAAGAGTACAATGTTATTATCAGCTTTTTTTTTTTTTACATCGCCACCTATAATGTGTTTTATTGAATAAATAAGAGCTATGAATTATGATCATAAGGAGTTTATGTACGAGCTTATATTCTAGACGAGATCATACGGAATGGTTAAATCAAAAATTAATGGAATTGTAGAAAAATCGCATTTATCAGATTTTGTGATTCATGAGGACAATAGCACAAAAAAAATCCAGAGGCCTCCCTCCAAAATCCGGTTAGAGGGCCCTGCAATATTTCCCAGAGTCACTGGATAAAGAGTCATTTGCAAAATCTGGTGGTGAATCAAAAAAGTATATATAATACACAAAATGCGACAAAATATTAATTATTAATTTATAGTAGATAATCTTGAAAATTAGAATAAAGGTATATTATAAAAAATCAAAAAGGATTGTTGTGAAAAAAATACTTTCAATATCTTGGGAAATAGAAAAATTCAAAATAGTCCAAATCTTAATTTCTTCCCAAAGGAATAACTAACAGTCAGGTAAGACAAAGAGTTCTTAGAGTTACTTCAATACCAATTATAAGAAAGAAACTAAAACAACAAAATGGGAGAGGAAACATATCAATGGAGTGATATCAAATAAATGTATGATGAGGCTCCCGAGAGGAAACTGTCTGTGCATGTCACTTTGGGGAGTATGTTTTATTGTAAAAAGTTGAATACATTTGCTTTATTTTTACATAATTGCCTTGTTTGCTATCCCACCATTCTTGCTATATTTTTTTTGTAACCTGCACAAAACGTTATCCATGTATTCTCCATCATTTATTTTCACAGTCTCTACTATAAGCAACATATGTACTGTAATCTTATACTGCACCCAAAATCACTCTGTACCTTTTGGCTCACCTCATCACTCACTATCTCAATTGATCTATATTGAGTTCGATAATACAGTGATATAGACCAGACAACAGTATTGGCATTGCACCTTTTGCTTTTCTTCTGCCCCACTAGTGGTACTTAGAACACCCATAGTAACCCTCATCACTGGTATAATAACCAGATATAGTTAAAGGTACATGGAAATATTTTTTGCTTTGTTGTGTGGGATAGGGGATGTTTAATGTGTCATAACATGTTTTCTTTTTTTAAATTAAGGTTTCAGAGCTGATTAAAAAGACTAATTAAAATGTTTCACTCTCTGGTGAGCTTTACTCTTTTCACCAGTAAGCAATAATATAGCTGAGTCATATTTGTCTGTGAATGGACTACATACTACAGTATGCTATATGCATTTCCATGTAGCCTCAATTCAGTTTAAACAGGTTTTACTTAAAATTTTTCACTCAATTTTTAAAACATGTACGATTATGTTTCAAGTCCTTTTATGGTTGTGAAGGGGGACTGTGATGGGTCAGAGAAAGAGAAGGGGGTCTAGACTAGAAAATAAGTGCTGCTGGTCAGACTCTGAAATGTTACTAGTATTTTTTCCTTATACAAGCCAACTGGAGCCTGTTAACAGAAACTAATACTTAAGATTTCAGGAGAAAATGGCCATTGATAATGGACCTATAACACTTGGCAAATTATATTTAGAGTTAACAGACAAACAGACAGTCCTGGACATGTCTCATTCAGAGATCTACAATTTGCACACTAAAAAAACAGTAAAATACTCCCATCTGCTCCCAGGCAGCACAGACAATCAGAAAGGTCACATGTAGTCCTCAAGAAAAAGAGGAATGCAAGAAAAAAGGTCAGGAATTGAAGCTGAAACATTGCTTATTTAGGGGTAAAATGAGAAAATACTGCTTAAGAAAAAGAGTGGTAGGTAATTGCTTGCCAGTGTCAGTAGTAGGGTGAAACACAGTTATGGAATTTAAGCATGCCTGAGATAAGCATTAAGAATATAGTGAGGCTTTATTGGAGGGACAAAGTTATGGAAGAGGGAGGGGGGAGAGGAGGAAGGGAGCAAGGAGAGAGAGGGGTAAGAAATAGGTTAAAAGATCTACTATCTGTATAAAAAGTCAGGGTAGTACTTAAACGCCTCTCAGCACATAGTATTGAATTAAGCATAGGCCTAGATGTATATATACAAAATAGAGGTAAATAACAAAAAGATAGACATATTAATAAAAATGCACTAATTCGATAAGTACGGTTAATATTATCAGTCTATTTGTAGGGAGACCCAGAGCCAGGGTAGCCAACTAAAGTTAGTTGGTTGTTCCTCTGCCTTTAGAGTGCCAGTAAGTTCTTTTTCACCCTAAAGTATGGGGAATGGAAATCCTACTTGGATCTGTAGTATTTTTTTATGTCATGTGTTAAATGTTGTATAATTGTTTTATTGTGGCTTGACAGTGACACAAGGTTAATGTTACTGAGGCCTAGATTGAGCATATTGATGGTTAAACTATATCTCCTACTGATTAAATAAAATTATATTGAAATTTATTTCTCAAAATGTGCAGGGCTTGAAATTGCCTTTTAATTCCTTCCTTTAGGAAAATTCTGATGTGTTATGTATACAAGAAACTTATTGGCAAGAAGGGAAGCTCCCATATATGGCAGATTCTATATTTTCCATGAATTATAACTCTACATTTCGCAAAAAGTCCAGGGTTTTTTTTAATCAAATATTGAACCTGATAGAGGAACTGTTTCAAATCGATCCAGAGGGTAGATACATAATTTGTTCCGGTAAATTAAATAATAACAAATATTCTATTTTAAACCTATACACCCTATACACTCCTAATCAAGGTCACAATACATTTATAAATTGAGTTTTGAAACAAATGGATAAATGTATTCAAGAAGAACTAGTCATATGCAGTGATTTCAATATTTGCCTGGATGCTAAATGGGATTGGAAGTCTTCTAAAAAAACTTTTCCTGATCATCAAACCATAAAGAAATCTAAATCCTTTAAACAAAGTATGGGGTCTGATGAAATTGTTGAGAAACGTACGTCGGGTTGTACTTGACGTTACGTAATACGGCGCGACGCTAACCTATGACATCAGCAATAGGCGCATAAGCAGCGTTCGCAGTTTAGGGAGCTCTGACCTTGTGTGTCTTTAAATGGGCATGCAGCCCATTAATCTAAAGCTTTTAGACAGTCTAAGATTCCCTTATACTTGAATTTAAGAGTATTGTACTCAATATAGACAAATTAGGTATCATAGGTCCCTCCGAATATCAGCTCTTTTGCTTTGAGAATTAAGTGGATTTTTAGAATGAACAAGACCTTTTGCAAACATTTGTAATATCAGTTGGTATCCCAGAATATTCCTTTAGTGCACTTTCTATAGTGACTACCGACAATCCCTATTTTAGGGTATTATGTGGGCAATACATATCCACCTTATTTGATATTTAATATCTCAACTTATCATATTTTTTAATTGTGTGATTCTACACAGTTATTTTTTGCACCAAGCACCATTCACTTTAATGTTTATACATTATCCTCTCAAAAAAAATATAAAAGCATTTTACAACCGGATCACTTTATAATTGGATCACTATTTTTAAAGTGATTTCTTGGGATTATTTATCCAAGTGCAATAGCAAGCATATCAAGTCTATTCCACTTCTATTTCAATTTTACGTCACGTACCATTATCAAGATTTTAACTTCATATTTTTAAATACATCATTAAATGTTACGTTTTAAACAATTAATTATTCTCTATTTTTGTAAATAGGCCTTGGGTTTGCTCTATTTTTAAAGGGATATCCTGTATTCTTTTTGTATCTATTATACTCGAGATTAAACTACTTTTTGGTAAATCTACCCCCATTAGAAAAAATAGTAAAGGTGGAGATAGGGTCAATCTTATCGGCAGACCACGCTATGGTTAAATTAATACTTAAAACAGACAATTTAAAAAGAGTGAGGAAATCTTGGAAAATGGATATGTCATTATTGACTGAAGTTTCTAATAAAATGCAATAAAACATAAGTTATCTTATTTTTTCGCTACTAATCAAAATTCAGTAAACTCTAACGTGGTCTTGTGGAATGCCCATAAGGCCTTTATTAGAGGACTTCTTATTATATTGCAAGTTCAGCAGAAGAGGCAAAGAGGGAGTTCATTGATGGAATTATACATATTGAGTTATGCAATCTAGAGAGGCGTAATATACTATCCCCACGTGCACAGTACAACTGAAAGAAATTCAGGCTCAAATTAAAAGAATATTACAACAAATTGCAGATCGATCAGCATAGGTCTTTCAACAGAAATGATACCATCAAGGGAACAAAACAGGAAGATTGTTAGCGAATAAATTAAAAAAGAAAATATCTGCAAAAAGTATACTATCACATATATAGTTGTGAGCAGGCGAGCCTGCTCGAGCCGTTGCTAACGCTTGCGGGCTTGCGCAAAGCGAGGGCCGCAGTTGCTAGCATGGAGCGCCGCAGGCTCCATGCCAGCAAATGCGACCTTCGCAAAGCTGCAGTAGCCTTGCTGCAGTAGTGTCTGTACCTTCGCGAGGGCCTCAGTTGCTGGCATGGAGGGCCGCAGGCGCTCCATGCCAGCAAATGCAGCCCTCGCGAAGCTGCAGTAGTCTTGCTGCAGTAGTGTCTGTACTGGGGTATGGTGGTAGAATACCGGTGAATGACATGTCTATCTCGCGGTGCATGCTGGGAATCGTAGTCTAAACATACTGCGTTTCCTTTTGGGGCTGCAGTCTGTCTCGCCCTGCATGATGGTACCCGTAGTCCTTGCGCCTCACGTGTGTCACCATGGCCGGTCTTAAGCTGCTCTCTGACCAGGGCTATAGAGTGGATGGCAGGAAAGCCGGGGAGCTCTGGAAGATCCAGGTCCGGATGGGAGTGTTTGCTCAGGTGGACAGGGCTGCTTATATAGAACAGGGGAACACCAAGGCCCTGGCTGTAGTGTATGGGCCTCATGAGGTGAGTATAATGTAATATATAGAGCAGAGAATACCAAGGCCATGGCTGTTGTGTATGTGTCTTATGAGGTGAATATAATGTAATATATGGAACAGGGGAATACCAAGGCCATGGCTGTTGTGTGTGCGTCACATGAGGTGAATATAATGTAATATATAGAGCAGAGAATACCAAGGCCATGGCTGTTGTGTGTGCGTCTCATGAGGTGAATATAATGTAATATATAGAGCAGAGAATACCAAGGCCATGGCTGTAGTGTATGGGCCTCATGAGGTGAATATAATCACATATATAGTTGTGAGCAGGCGAGCCAGCCAGAGCCGTTGCTCACGCTTGCGGGCTCGCGTAGCGAGGGCCTCAGTTGCTGGCATGGAGCACCGAAGGCGCTCCTTGCCAGCAACTGCGGCCCTCGCGAAGCTACGCTAACGGTTTGGTCTCGAGCACCCACACTATTACACAGCAGCTCCACACCACTAATACTCCAGCAACATCAAAACAGATTGTCAGCTCTAAAAATAGAATGCTTTCTGCATATATTACTTCAAAATAGGTAAAGTATATTAATTTATTAATGTATTATTTATTTCATTATTATACACCAAACCGCATTAGCTGACTTGCAATTTCATTGCCGTCATTTTTTGACGGGCAATTCGCTAGTTCTTATATAATGATCAGGGCAGGAAGGTCATCAACCCAGAATAAATAGGAGAAGTATTCTATAGATATTATAAAGGTTTATATACATGTAATCTAGAGAAAGCAAATGAAGTAAAGAAACCTTCTACCCAAGATATAAAAAAAATTTGGGGACAGATAAACTTACCTATAATATCCTCACTAGAACTTGATATACTTAACCAACAAATATCGGAAAAATACATTATTGATTCAATTAGAAATATAAAACTATGTACAGCCCCAGGCCCGGATGGATTTATAAATAGATACTTTAAAATATTCTATCCTACACTGGTAACTCATTTGAAAGTTGTATTCAATGAAATTAAAAGTACTGGCAGAGCTCTGCAAGAAATGCTAGAGGCGATTATAGTCACAATACCTAAACAAAATAAAGATCTAACTTCCTGCAAAAACTTTGGCTGTATCTCGTTGCTCAATACAGACATCAAAGTTTATGCCAAAATATTAGCTATACAACTTAATTCAAATATTGATCAATTAATTTCAAGATATCAATCTGGTTTTCTTATAGGAAGACAAGGGATAAATAATACTAGAAGATTAATAAACTTGATTGATTTTGTTAATACCAAAAGAATTGCCTTTATGTCCCTCTCGTTGGAAGCTGAAAAAGCTTTCGACAGAGTCATATGGGAATTTTCGGAATTGACGTTATTACAATATGGCCTCATGATTTTGCCTCTAAGGCCATAAAAGCGTTATATACCCGCCCATCCGCCTCTGTCGTGGGCGTAGGCTTTTAATCACCAATCTTTAAAAAAAAAATGGAACAAGGCAGGGCTGCCCTTTATCGCAGATAATTTTCCCCTCTTGATAGAGCCTTTGGCAGCTCTAATTAGATCCTCACAAGAGATAAAAGGCGTAACAAAAGGGAAAGAAGAACATAACATATTACTCTTTGCAGATGATCCTTACCTTATCAGATCCAATTGGTTCAATACAAAACTTACATCAAGTAATTGGGAAATATAGCGATGTTTCATACTACAAACTTAACCTCACCTAAACTGAAGTTATGACAAGCAATCTCTCTAAACAACAACATGAGTATTTAAAAGAAACATATACCTATAATTGGCAAAACAATGCTATTACTCACTTAGGAATTACATTTAATAAAAATTTGGAACATATGATGCTTGATAACTTAAAGAATTTAAATGTAAATTTGAAAGATTTGCTGTCCTTATGAGAGAAAAACTATTTGTCTTGGATGGGCAGAATTGCGGCAACGAGGATGTCTATCCTGCCAGGATTCAACTATTTAATACAAAATATTCCTTTCCCACTGCCAAACTATAGAATAAAACAATTTTAAAACATAATTGATACATTTATTTATAGGAAACAACAAACGAGAGTCAAAGCTAGTATTACAGTTAGAAGATTTAACAGGGGAGGCATATCCCATCCAAATCTAAAAAGTTATCATGAGGCAACAATGATGCATCATATTATGAATTGGAATACTACCCTACATATGCATGGATGGTTACAAATAGAGGATTATTATATAATAAATATGGAACTTAAGGATCTCCTCTTTTATGAAAGTATACCAAATAATATCGTACAAGAAGGGGTTCTAATAACTAAAAAATTTTGCAAGTTCAATATCAGACGGGCCTTAATTCACTTTCCAAGCCCACTTATACCATTGAATATGCTATCCGGAGAATTTACATTACCAAATTTCAAGAGATGAATTAGATGGGATATTAAAATATTGCACAATTTATACACTAACAATGGATTTCTGTCATTTAGCGCTACGGAATATGTTGGCGCGTTACAAATAAACAATAATAATTTGATGACCTAGGAAATAAATTTGGTTTACCAAAATGCTGCTGGTTGGAATATAATAGTTTAAGGGCTATTCTTCAACAGCACATTGTTTCTACTTGTCTTTCCAATTCTAGGAAATCACTTTGCTGCACTCCAAAGCTTGTTTCCTCTCAACCCTATACCTTAGTACATACAATGTTAAAGGGTTAACACATACAACTCCATTAAGAAATTGGGGTCACAGATTCAAGAATTCAGTTTATAAGGGTTGTCTAGGCACTTCAAAACTAAGAGTATTTGGGAATTAGTGCATTTTTTTATGTTCTTCAAAGATACATACTGTATGTAAATGTATTAATTGTTTCAGCTCACCAGTCTTTATTAGAGCATGTCAATGTGCAAGAAGGTCAGGGGTAAGTAAAAATGCGAACTGTCTAATAAAGTTTCCTTTTTATTAAATTCAAAAAGTTGCTTTTTTATTCCTCTACTTTATGGACACGTTTTATGTTAAAGAGGAGTAACTGTTTATCATGCAATACAGGGTTTGTTTTCCACTATTATATGCCCAAAGGAGGTACACTTTTCTGCATTTCTGTTTTTGTTTTGACTGATGATAACATCTTAAAGAGCAAATGTAACCAGCTATACTTCCATAGCTTGCCCCAAAATATTGTAATGATTATTTTAACTACTAAGTGATCATTGAAAGACTATACTACAGACAATGCAGTATCACTTGAGATCGACCTATGACCTTACATTATTGATCAAAGGCATCCACTCATAGCAAACCACATTTCCTTTTTGTTGACTTAACCTCAAAATGTAATGTCAAACAAAGATTGCTTCCTTTATTTCCATTAGACATTGGATACAACAGAGTCTAAAACTAATGGGTCCAGTGTCTTTCAACATTGTCTATCAGGGTTGTGGTTGGTTCTATGAATTTTTCATAACTTTGTTTTTTCCTATTTAAACGTTGCATTACAAACATTCATCTAAATGCAAAATGTCCAAAACAACTGTGCTGGTCACTATAAAATCTTCAACTGCACATGTTTTAGTTTAAATAATAAAGTAGAAGACTGTGTAATATGAAATTAAATCATAACAAATTTCAATTATAATAAAACCATAATAAAATAAATATTTAAAATTGATAATCTTTTATACACGATTCTAACAAAAAATATATATAGAAGCAATATGCTATGAACTTGGGAAATCCAGAGTATAACTTTTAATCATGTTTTAGCTACCATATATTTTTGAGTATAAAAAGGGCTAAGAACAATAAAAGATGACGCATAAGCACCACCACGGTACTTACGTGTTGTCTTTTGGTGCCCTTTTGGTTTGATTGATCACTAAAGAGTCAGAAAACAGAACAACAACCTTCTAAGATATTATGTTTTTTCCTCATGAAATAACATAATGTGCTTACTTTACATGGCTTCATGGGCTTTTTCTTTCGTTTTGACTTGTTGATCTAATTCTCTTCGTTCTTTCCTAAATTTTCTTCCACAGGAGGTCCGTGAGTATGGAAAGATCTACTATCCTAACGTGCCAACATATTTTGTAGCGCTGTACAGGGGATAACAACGAGGAAACAATATTAGCAAACTGTGGAAAATGGAGGGCCCTGTTTTGAGATTAGAATCTTTGTAGAAAGTGATTTTTTTCCAAAGCATCCTACAAAATTGGAAAATCGCTACTTACAATCTAAAGGAAAAGGAAGAGGCAGAGACCTGGGGAAGAACAGATAGGGAATAGCAAGGGTCAGGGATCTGATAGGGAGGTTTTGTGAAACAATGGTGCTACTATGAAGTTATTTTCTTTAGCTAGTGCAATTTTTGTGTCAAGCACAGGGGAGAGTGCTAAAAAGTAATTAGGCTGGGTGTGGTAGGTGGAATGGCGGAATTTTAGGATAACATACATTGCTGATTGGTCAGGTGCATGTGATTTCCAAGCCTCTATAAATTGAATCTGAATAGGGGTGAGGGGCAGGGAGGGAATAAAGTGCTTCAGAGAGTCCTCAGGAACAGAGAGGCAACGATGTTGAATTAAAAGTCTCTATGAGAAGAAAGGAACATGGCATGAGGGACAGAGACGCATGGAGGGAGTGAATAGAGAGAGAAAGGGTCGTGAGATAGAAGGTAACTGAACATATAGTAAAGAGGAGGTATTTAACAAGTAGTGGAAACCAGGAAATGGCGGAGGGGTAAGAGAGTAAAGTCAGAAACAGTTGGGGGTGGACAGACGATGCAGCATATTGCAAGGGATTGAGATTTAGAAAGGAACAATTCAGTGATGTCTCCCAAAATAATAACAGGCAAAATACAGTAGCATTAATAATAATAATATTGACATTGGCTCCTGTGATGGGTCAGACTCCATAGTGACAATACCTTAGTTGTGTAGCTAGGTTCAGAGTGTCCTCAGGAGCAGAGAAGCCAAGATGTTGAATTAAATGGCTCTCAGGTGTGTAGCTTGGCTCAGAGTGTCCTCAGGAGCAGCAAAGACAAGATCTTGAATTAAATGTCTCTCAGGTGTGTAGCTAGGTTCAGAGTGTCCTCAGGAGCAGAGAAGCCAAGATGTTGAATTAAATGGCTCTCAGGTGTGTAGCTTGGCTCAGAGTGTCCTCAGGAGCAGCAAAGACAAGATCTTGAATTAAATGTCTCTCAGGTGTGTAGCTAGGTTCAGAGTGTCCTCAGGAGCAGAGAAGCCAAGATGTTGAATTAAAAGGCTCTCATGTGTGTAGCTAGGCTCAGAGTGTCCTCAGGAGCAGTAAAGCCAAGATGTTGAATTAAAAGGAAGAAAAGAACATGGCATGAGACACTGAGAAGCATGGAGGGAGGGAGTGAACAGAGCGAGAAAGGGTTGTGAGATAGAGAATGGGCAACTGAACATAGACAGTCTAGTTGGCTGCTGTAGTATGGTGCCAATGTGGGGTATACGCTGTCATGAATACATGTATTTTAGAGTGTTTGAATGATTTGGAAGTTTGGAGAGACTCTGAATAAGTGTGGAAGGGAGTTCCAAAGGAAGGGTGCTTATAGTATTCCCAAAGTCTAGGACAGTGTCCAAAGTACAGTATATTCACACTTGCTGGATGTGGTTGATCAACCTAACCACTACTTAGCATCATTAAACCAATAGCAACAATTGTGAACATGCTAAAACTTAATGGACTTCATATAAAATTATTTATATTATATTTATATTATTTATATTAGCAACTGTCCCTTAAAATTAAATAAAAACATCTATTTTTATGAATTGAGTAAATGTTCAACATTGCAAGTTCTTAATTTAGAGCATTTATAGTCCATGCATTATTAAAGCAGTTATCAATCTTCCAAACATCTATTTTGCTGGCAAATTAGCCTAAGCACTGATCCAATGTGTAAATAATTGACATTATATCAAATGTATTGATATTACTGTGTGTTAAACTTATAGTTTCAATTGATGCTAATCAAAAGTATTATGAATTTCAATAAAAATAAATAAATGGTTTAACTGAATCACTGTCTAATGGATTGCACTGATGTTTCAATATAATTGAGGTTTCAGTTAACTTTTGCTAAACAGGTGAATCTGGAAAACAGGTATTGCACATAAACTCTAAGATTACAAAGCTTCCTTTATGTCCACAATGAACAAGTGATTAGACCTGAATGAGTAACATATTGTACATAGGAATTTGTACTGAGCGATCCCCAAGGAACCTGACAAGTAAGACGGACTCAGCTGACTGCATGATGTCTGGGTTTGTAACTTTACCATATGTGTACAGTGCATTGCATCATGTCAGGTCTCATATATTCCTCTTGCCAATCACCTTTTACTCGCCCTTGGAGGAGTGATAAAAGTCATTATAATGGGCCAATTTATTTTTCATTTTTCCATATTTGTTATATTTATAATAAATCTCAACATTACATTGGCCAAGGGACTCAGTTTGCTATCGTGATTTTAATTCATACAGTCAACAGAGCATAAAAATTGTCTGGATAATACAGGTATTAAGACAAACTTATATAGCTCAGAATTTCCAGCTAGTTTCATTCAGCTGTATCGATCTCCATGCTTTTGTGGGTTATGGAACATCATAGTAAATAACCACTTTGGTCAAAAATTTAAAATATCTTCTTTTGAAGCACTATTCTTGAGAATAAGCATCATGTAATAAATATAATCCAGCCTAATTTATTATTTTTACATGCAATGTATGTTGCTGTGCAAAATACTGTTTTAGTTTCCAGTGACCTACTTCCTGAAGAAGGAGACTTTGAATACAAAAGAAGTTTGGATTTGCACAATGGGTTTGTAGCACACACAACTGTTAGTGCTCTCATTAGCTATACTGAGAGCAAAGCTGCAAGAAGCAGGTTTAGGAAAGAAAATGAAAGCCTACAATAAAAAAATAAATTCATATAAAAGTGAAAAATGGAAACCCTGTAAACATTTGGCACATAATCAAATTGTATTATTTAATAATGCATATAAAACAATTAAATGACCACAGCAGTCCTTTAAATAAATGTATAAAAAAAAACTCACCTCCCACTTAAAAGGTTACACATTGTGTAGATGGCGCTATAGCATTCAAAGCAAATTTCAGTTCCCCTCTGTTTATGTTTCTGTCAGTTCTGTTAGAAATAGTAAAAAAGTGGCTGTCACAAAATGTTGCTAGAGGAAAACAACATATTGGAATCTGCCTCTGGCTGGTTGAGTATTCTGACCATGGGTTCAGATTCATTAACGTTTAAAGTATGGGGACTGTGAGACACACAGCACTTCGCTTAAGGGAGCTTAATTGTATTCACTGAAATATTTTGTGTTTTCGTGGCAAACATATTCCAAGAGGCCGCAATTAGTCTGACCTCTCTGCTATGGCCTGCACATCTTGGGTGACCCTACAAAGTATAGCTCATAGCTTTATTGAAGTAAAAAAGCCCATTCACCATAACAAGGTAGGGATCCAGAAGCGGTAAGTTGTTGTTATATAATTGGTGGCCCACACTACAAGGCACCATCACATTTTGCACATGAGAGAAGATCTACCTTAAGATAGAAGAAGGACCATACTCTATGATGTATAGAAGAAAACTAAATTCATTTTTGTAACCGAGTGAATCATTCCTCTTTCTCCGCAGGCCACTTGTGTCCTTTGCAAATACCTTGTGTATGCAAATTGAGGACTATATGGCTCAGACAAATTTCAGTCCACTGTTGAAAGAACTGGCAACCCACTCTAATATCTTTGCCATGAAAGACTTATGGATAAGCACAACCATGCAAAAGAAGGTACCTGAGGTGCTGCTGTCCATAGGGTCACGGAGAGTCGGCACTAAAAAAAGGCAGCACTAAAGAGTGCTCCAATTATCTAACAATTGCAGACATTTAACATGCCAGCAAGGTAATGCTTAAGATTATACAAGCTTGACTCCAACAATACATGAATCAGGAATTACCAGATGTACAGAGGAAGAGGCACAAGAGATCAAATTGCCAATGTCTGCTGGATAACAGAGAAAGCAAGAGAGTTCCAAAAAAAAACATTTACTTCTGCTTTATTAACTATTCTAAAGCCTTTGACTGTGTGGATCACAACAAAATGTGTCATGTTGTTAAAGAAATGGAAGTAACAGATCATCTCATCCTCCTCCTGAACAATCTGTATATAGACCAAGAAGCCATGGTCATGGTCAGAACCAAACATGGGACAACAGAATGGTTCAAGATCGGAAAAGGATTACAACAAGGTTGTATATTGTCAACTTATTTATTCAACTTATATGCAGAGTACATCACACGTAAGACCAGGCTGGATGAATTCAAAAATATTGCTGGAAGAAATATTAACAACCTCAGATACACCAAGGATACTACTTTGATGGCTGAAAGTGAGGAGGAACTAAAGGACTTATTGATAAGGGTAAAAGAAGAGTGCAATACCTGGCCTACTGTTCATAGTTAAAAAGACAAAGATTGTGTGCTTTATAAAAAACATAATGTGTTTGATCTGTCACCTGTGAGAGAGGATTGCTGATTTAAATATATTTTCTTTATTTTCCATAAAATAATGGCCAATATGATCCCCATAATATAACTATATGAGAAGAGACCTTAAAGTCATATCTAAGTTTGCTGAATTATGAATGAATCTAATAGAGGAGAATTGGTAGTGTATGCAAACATTTTTTTTGCGGGCAAAAATCCCACAATAAACATTTAAATACTGTACATTGAAGTCAGCAAAATGTCTTGTAATTTCTGCAAATTAGGGTTAACACCCTCCAAACCCTGGCTAAATTAGAATCATATTTAAAATTATTTGTTTTGGCCAATCAGGTTAGCTGAAACATTACATTTCAACTCTGGGGTTCCTGTTTGTGCTGTAAAGCAGCCTGGAATATGTAGTGTATCACTGATGTGTTCTATGTATTTTTGCTGGCATACAGACAGGAAGCTGCAAGGAGATTGGCTGAGCGATGAAACAGCTGGTAAATAGTGTGTTAATATTGCTCCGATGATGCTGCATGCTGATTTGGGGGGGGGGGGGGGGGATCAAACCCCCTGGAGGTGTAAACATAATAATTAGAGGGATTTTTAGATATTAATAAAAAAAAAATGTATGAGATGTGCTGCATCCGCATAAGCTGCTTTTTGTGTATAATGTATTAATCCATGAAACTTGGATATGCCTTTTATATTGTTCTAATAAAAAGACATGTACACATGACTGATGAGATTATAGAATTAGAAAATAAATCACAAATAATTTATAATTATTGATAAATGGTGCAGTTTAATTGATCAAAGAAGGAATATATTATTTATTCTAAAGTTTATAAAGATATGATATGGAGATCCCCCAATGCATTATTGACAGATTTAGATTTTTTTTTATGGTAAGTGTGAAAAATGTTATATTTATAATCACAGACACAAGATACAGCTGAATTATTTTTGCGGACACAGTTTAAGTAGTGTTTAGAGGGAAATGAGATGTTAATGAGAAATGTATTTATTAAATCTTATGTTTCTTAGAAACACAGTTTAAATTAAATTAACAAAATCAGATTAAATTAAAGTGGCCAAGGAAGACATAGACAATAATTTAACAACTAAAACACAGAAGTATTACTCACATGTAAAAAATGTCAAAAGTGGAAATAATATATTGTGAACTTGTTTTAAAAATAGGGTAAAGTCCCAATTACATATTTAATATACAAACTTTCTTAATTAAAATGATGTTACTACCTTTTGTAAAGTTATAACGATTGAAAACTATCATTGGCTAAAATACAGTGTTTGATAGGTAAAGAGAAAGCTTAAAGGATAGTTAAAACTAAACTTCTCCTTTTTAACTTTTTTTTTTAGCAAGGAACTTTATATACAGTATACAATATATTTTATGTTTAGTTTGTTATTTTATGGATGTATATTTTATTTCTGTATCATTGAATGTATATTTCTTATCTTGTGATCATCAAGCAGAGAGTTAGCGAAATGCCTTTCAGTAAGGAAATGTATAGACTATTGCCCCGGAGTTAGAGATACAATGTACTTTTATGCTTATCTTGCTATTTCATGGATGTGTATATTTTTTTATATAGTTGAATGTAAATTCCTCTTTTGTAATCATCATGTGTAATGCCGATGGTATTGTTTGCTCTTTTTCAGAAATGTGCTTTTTTATGGTAGTTTATGATTGCTTAATTTTTTTAGTAACTGTAAAAAAAAAATGAAAATACTTTTTGAAAAAAATATATATATATATAAAAAAAAAAAGTTCATGGCAAACGGCATTCTCAGTTCCTGCCAAATAGATGGGGAAGAAGTAGAGGCAGTGACAGATTTTATTTTCCTGTGAGCCAAGATCTCTTCAAATGGTGACTGTAGCCATTAAATTAAAAGACGTTTGCTTTTGGGGAGGAAAGCTGTGGCAAGCTTGGACAAGCTAGTAAAAAGTAAAGATATTACTGTATACTATCAACAAAGTTTGCATAGTTAGAACTATGGTACTCCCAGTACTTATATAGGGATGTTAGAGCTGGACCATAAAGAAGACTGATAATTGATGCCTTTGAATTTTGGTGTTGGAGAAAACTACTTACAGTCCCTTGGAATGCAAGAAGATGCAAAAAATCAGTACTTTAAAAACTCAAGACAAACTGTTCACTAGAAGGTATGATCATGAGGCTGAAGCTCAAATATTTTAGCCATATCATGACAGGGCAGGATTCCCTAGAGTAGACTCAAATGCTGGGAAAGATTGAAGGCACAAGAAGAAAGGGGCAACAGAGGTGAAGATGAATAGATGAGGTCACTGAAGCAATGAACATGAACTTGATTTATCTCAGAGGGACAGTGACTGAGAGATTTACCTGGAGTGCTACGGTCCATAGGATCACGGAAAGTCAGAAGCGACTGAACAAGTAAACAACAAAGCAGGAAGAGAAAGAACAAACCTTCCCTACTATAAGTCCTCCAAGAAAATGTTTTTTTAAATTCCTGTTAAACAGAGAGACAGGTAAAAGTTTGACCTATAGAAGGATGAGGAGTCTTATATAGGACGGGACAAATCTGTTCCTTTCCTAACGCTGGGTAATGGAAAATATTTTAAAAAATTGCTGAATGACCACATGATGGCGATAATTAGCTTTAATTAGCACAGTCTGATCAATCATAGAGGACACCATAGAGAATTAGCAGAATGGTCATATAAGGTATTACAGTTGTACGCATGGGAGTGTTCAGAAACTGGCTCATACCAGCTTTACCATGTGCCAGAAGGAATCCTTTGTTCTAAGGACATGTGACCTTACCTGACTAATGAAGGAAAAGAACATGAGTAATAAGGTGGATTTATCTACCAGTCCTTAAAGAGTGAACTGAATGAAAAATCACTCTCTTTCGTAACTGAGCAAGTGAACATAAAATTCTAGGAGTTGGTGGATTTCTGAGTGTTGGAGAGAGAGAGAGAGAAAGAGAGAGAGAGAGAAGGAGCTGTTTTTTGAGTTGTTGCTTTTTTGACTACTAAGATATATTAACTCTTAATTTACAACACACATTAATTACTGATATCACATAATTCACACAGATAGATTAATACCTACACATACCTATACATAGCTATAGGCCACAGCACATCTACACCCCCCATACCCGCACCTCCCCCCAATACGCATACTATAATACACATAATACACACATATTTTTATTTTACCTCATACACATACACGTAAATATTATATTCATTTATCCTTATATTAAGTTCATAATTTCCAGGAGGGTTGAGGAGGAGGTGAGGAGAGAGAGGAATCGCTGGAAGAGGAGAGGAAGAGAGCGAGGAGAGGAGGAGAATGAGGGGAACACCATAGGAACAGAGGAGGAAAGGTAGAGGTAAGGAGAGAGGGAGAGGAGATATATTAACACTTAATTTACAACACACATAATTACTGATATCACATAATTCACACACATAGATTAATACCTACACATACCTATACATAGAGATAGGCCATAGCACATCTACACCCCCCATACCCGCAACAACCCCCTTCCCCCCAATATGCATACTATAATACACATAATACCCACACCTCCCCCACAATATGCAAACTACAATACACATGATACACACACATTTTCTTTTACCTCATACACATACATGTACAGTATATATTATATTAATTTATCCATATATTAAGTTCATAATTCCCAGGAGGGTAGAGGAGGAGAGAGAGGAGAGGAGGAGAGAGAGGAAACACTGGAAGAGGAGAGAAGGAGAGTGAGGAGAACACCGGAGGAACAGAGGAGGAGAGGTAGATGTATGGAGAGAGGGAGAGGAGATATATTAACACTTAATTTACAACACACATAATTACATAGTTACATAGTTACATAGTTACATAGTAATTAAGGTTGAAAAAAGACTTTCAGTCCATCAAGTTCAACCTGTTAAGATCTCCTCTGATCTGCAATATGCGGATTAGTTATTAATTAAATTATTGATTAAATAATTATTAATAGTATAGTATTGGAGAATGAATAAAGAGTTAGTCCATCAAGTTCAACCTTTTTAGATCTCTATTGATCTTTTTAATTTGGACTATTTATTATTATTGTTAATTGTTAATTATTGTTAATTGATCCAGAGGAAGGCAAACATAAACAAAACCCCATTGAAACTTTGCCAATTGTCTCATAAGGGGGAAAAAAAGCAAAATTCCTTCCTGACCCCAGAAACTGGCGATCAAATTTCTCCCTGGATCAATATTCCTTGCTAGTTATCTAGGATAGCCTTGAATGCCCTCTTTATTCAGAAATATATCTAACCCCTTTTTGAAGTTGTCTATCGAATTCGCTGTCACCACCTCCTTTGGTAGAGAATTCCACAGTTTAACCACCCTAACTGTGAAGAACCCTTTTCTTTGTTTAAGGTGAAATCTTTTTTCCTCTAACCTCAACGGATGTCCTCTTGTCAGTTGAAAATCTCTTGCTACAAAAAGTTCACTTGACAAAGCCTTATATTGACCCTGGATGTATTTAAATAACGTAATCATATCTCCTCTTAGACGCCTTTTTTCTAGCGAAAATAAGTTTAATTTTGCTAGTCTTTCTTCATAACTTAGCCCCTCCATTCCCCTTATTAGTTTTGTAGCCCTTCTCTGTACTTTTTCCAGCTCTAAGATGTCTTTTTTGTGAGGTGGTGCCCAAAATTGTACTCCATATTCCAAATGAGGGCGTACTAGAGATTTGTATAGTGGCAGAATTATATCTTCTTCCCTGGCTTCTATACCCTTCCTAATACATGCTAATATTTTATTTGCCTTTGCAGCCGCTGCTTGGCTTTGAGCGCTGTTACCTAGGTGGTTGTCCACTAGTACTCCCAAATCCCTTTCAATATCTGATACCCCTAGATTTGCTCCATTAAGATTATAGATTGCTTGGCTATTTTTCCTTCCCAAATGCATAACCTTACATTTATTTGTATTAAATCTCATCTGCCATTTAGCCGCCCATTTCTCTAATTTATGCAAATCCTTTTGTAGGGAAAGTACATCATTATCTGATTTTATTACCTTGCACAACTTAGTGTCATCAGCAAAAATGGAGACACTACATTCGAGTCCTACTTCAATGTCATTAATAAATATGTTAAAAAGGAGAGGACCTAATACTGAGCCCTGAGGAACCCCACTTATCACATTAGACCAATCGGAGTATGTTCCATTTACAACAACCCTTTGCTTCCTGTCTTTTAGCCAGCTCTCGATCCATGAGCAGATATTTACTGCAATTCCTGTATCCCTTAGTTTGCTCACTAGTCTTCCATGTGGCACTGTATCAAATGCCTTTGAAAAATCTAAAAAGACTACATCCACTCAGTTGCCCTGATCCAAATTCCTACTAACCTCCTCATAAAAACTAATTAGATTGGTCTGACATGACCTATCCTTTATAAATCCATGTTGACTGCTACCTATGATCCTGTTCAAATAGACATATTCTTGTATTCTGTCCCTTATTAACCCTTCTAAAAGCTTCCCAACTACAGAAGTGAGGCTCACTGGTCTATAATTCCCCGGATTTGCTCTAGATCCCTTCTTAAATATAGGTATCACCTCTGCTTTTCTCCAGTCATCTGGTAGAGACCCTGTAGTGAGCGAGTCTTTAAAGATTAGATATAATGGTTTGGCTATTACAGAACCCAGCTCCCTCAGTACCCTTGGATGTATTCCATCAGGACCCGGGGCTTTATTAACATTTATTTTCTCCAACCTCTTTTGTATTTCTTCCTGCGTTAACCAATTATTTAGTGAAGGTAGTGTAGCCCCATTATGTTGCAGTGTCCCAACCACTGGTACCTCCCTTGTGTAAACCGACGAAAAGAACCTATTTAGCTCATCTGCCTTTTCCTGGTCACTAATTATCAGATGGCCTGTGTCACATTGTAATGGTCCTATCGATTCCTTCCTGGCCTTCTTCCCATTAATATATTTATAAAATATTTTAGGGTTAGTCTTACTTTCCATTGCAACTGACTTCTCATTTTCTATTTTAGCCAGTCTAATAGCCCTTTTGCAAGCCTTGTTGATTTCCTTATAGTCACATAAAGATGCCTCTGTTCCCTCCTTCTTGTATAATTTAAATGCATATTTCTTTTTCCTCATCATGATCTTTAAGTCATTGTTAAGCCACATGGGATGTGATTTACTCCTATTTATTTTATTTCCACATGGTACATGCTGATGAGTATGTTTATTTAGTAAGGATTTGAATGTTGTCCATTTATTTTCAGTATTCTTCCCTGTAAGTTCTTTGTCCCAGTCTATATGTTGTATTGCTGCCCGTAGCCCATTAAAGATAGCCCTTTTAAAATTTAGAGTTTTTGTTGGCCCCTTACAACTCTGTTTTTTGTATTCAATCTCAAATGAGACTGTGTTGTGATCACTGTTCCCCAAGGGTTCCCCTATTTTTACATTTGATATTATATCAATATTACTTGTGATGACTAAATCCAAGATGGCCCCATTTCTAGTAGGTTCTTGTATTACCTGGGCTAGATAATGATCCCTGAGTGTACTCAAGAACCTGCTCCCCTTAGCTGAGCTGCTGGTCTCGTTTATCCAGTTTATATCAGGGTAATTAAAGTCTCCCATTATTAGAACTTGCCCATGCTTAGCTGCATTTCCAATCTGTAACAATAATTGTATTTCCTCACTTTCAGCTATATTTGGGGGTTTATAGCATACTCCCACCAATATGCATTTAGAATTAGCTCCTCCACTATTTAGCTCAACCCACAAGGATTCAATGATGCTGTTAGTGCCAGCATAAATATCTTCTCTAACTATAGGCTTAAATTCAGGCTTAACATAAAGACAGATCCCTCCTCCTCTTTTACCATTGCCCCTATCTTTCCTAAATAGGTTATAACCATCCAGATTAACAGTCCAGTCATGAGATTCATCCCACCATGTTTCCGTAATGCCTATTAAGCCCCATTTTTCTTGTACTGCTAATATTTCTAGCTCATCCATTTTCCCAGGCAAACTTCTTGCGTTTGCAATCATACACTTTATGTTGCTATGGCTCTGCTGATGTGAAGTGCCTGCCACTGTATTTGAGGCCCCTATTAATATCTCCCTACTTTCTATTGTAACCCTCCCCCCTTCTCCTCCCCCATGGGTAAATAATTCATCCCTTTCCCTCTCTACCCTATTTACCCCAATACTTCTATATAGTCCCTCCCCCCCACCTACAAGTTTAAAAACTCCCCCAGCCGTTCTACCATCCTATTCCCTAGCACAAAAGCGCCCTCATCATTAAGGTGCAATCCATCCCTGCTATAGAGATTGTACCCAAGTGAGAAGTCAGCCCAGTGCTCTAAAAACCCAAAACCCTCTGCACTGCACCACTTTTTTAGCCACGCATTAACCTCCCTAAGCTCCTTCTGCCTCCCTGGGCTAGCACGTGGCACTGGTAGTATCTCAGAAAATACTACCTTGGAGGTCCTTGCTTTAAGCTTATTCCCTAATTCTCTAAAATCATTCTTTAGGACGCTCCATCTTCCACTAACTTTGTCATTGGTACCAATGTGTACCAAGACCGCCGGTTCATTACCAGCCCCTCCCAATAATTTATCCACCCGATCCACAACATGCCGAACCCGAGCACCCGGGAGACAGCAAACTGTTCGATTGCTGGGATCTGGGTGACAAATTACCCTGTCTACCTTCCTAATAATAGAGTCCCCTACCACCAAAACATGTCTGTTGCTCTGCCTATTCTGCCCTCCCTCTTCTCCAGTAGAGCTGTTCGCCCGGCTGTTAGAGGGAACAGCTCTATCTGGCATTGCCATTCCTGAATGGACATCGCCAACAGTTTCACTCAATCTGGCAAATCTGTTGGTGTTTGACAACTCAGAACTGGCCTGCCTCCTCCTGTTCCCCCTGCTTCCCCTTGTAACTGTAACCCAGCTACCTCCCTGGCCATCCTCACTATCCCCAGCTCCTCCCTCCATACTAGGCCCAGCTAAACTGTGCTCCGTGAGCACCAATTCCCTTTCCAGTGGAGCAATATCACTAAGTGCTGCAATTCTCCTCTCCAGATCTTCAATTTGAGCTTCCAAAGAGGCAACATGCTCACACCTGTCACAGAGGTATGGACCCTGGATCATATGTTCCAGTAGTGCATACATTTGACAGGATGTACACTGAATAAGGTTGCCACTGGACTGACTCATAATTATTATTATTGTCTACGAAATTTCAGTGGGAAAAATAAAGAATATAATATAATATATTTATATAAAGTTTTCCTCCTTTGCACTATAAATCTGCCCTCCCTTTTCTTTGAAGGCCCTCCTTTTATTTAAACTCCTAGGCTTTTACTAGAATTGCACTTGATACTGAAAATGTTCGCAAGCTCACAAGTTCCCCTTCTCCGGTTTCTATTAACTTCTGCCTTCTCGCCTGGGCACAATTAGTGCACTCTGCAATTTATCAGCCTTTACTTGTAAGGTAAATCCACTTGTAAACAGGCCCCAAACCAGCTCACAAATCCTTTATCCTAGTTTAACAGTCAAGCCACACCCCTCTCACCTGGGCACAATTAGTGCACTCTGCAGTTTCTCAGCCTTTACTTTTTAAGGTAAATCCACTTGTAAACAGACCCCAAACCAGCTCACAAACCTTTTATACAAGTTTAACAGTCAAGCCACACCCCTCTCACCTGGGCACAATTAGTGCACTCTGCAGTTTCTCAGCCTTTACTTTTTAAGGTAAATCCACTTGTTACTGATATCACATAATTCACACACATAGATTAATACCTACACATACCTATACATAGAGATTCTCCATAGCACATCTACACCCCCCATACCCGCACCAATCTCCTTCCCCCCAATATGCATACTATAATACACATAATGCCCACACCTCCCCCACAATATGCAAACTACAATACACATAATACACACAGATTTTCTTTTACCTCATACACATACATGTTTATATTATATTCATTTATCCATATATTAAGTTCATAATTTCCAGGAGGGTAGAGGAGGAGAGAGAGGAGAGGAGGAGAGAGAGGAAACACTGGAAGAGGAGAGAAGGAGAGTGAGGAGAACACCGGAGGAACAGAGGAGGAGAGGTAGATGTATGGAGATAGGGAGAGAAGTTATTTTAACGCTTAATTTACAACACACATAAGTACTGATATCACGTAATTCACACACATAGATTAATACCTACACATACCTATACATAGCACATCTACACCCCCTATACCCGCACCTACCCCCTTCCCCCAATACTCATACTATCATACACATAATACATACATATTTTTTTTACTTCATACGCATACACGTATATATTATACTGATTTATCCTTATATTAAGTTCATAATAGGAGGGTAGAGGAGGGGAGGAGGAGAGTGAGGAGAGAGAGTAGAGGAGGAGAGCGAGGAAATACCGGAGGAGAGTGAAGAGAGGAGAAGAGTGTGGAGAGTGAAGAGAGTGAGTAGAGGAGGAGAGAGGGGAACAACGGAGGGGGAGAGGAGGAGAAGTATAGGTATGGAGAGAGGGACAGGTCAGGCAGGGGACGTAGAGGTAGAGGTGTAGCGGAGAAGTAGGGGGAGGGATGTGTCCCCAGATGTAGGCACACGCGGAGTTGGGGATGAGGGTCAGGGGCTTGATCCCAGTGGGGGAGGTATTGGGGATGAGAAACCGGCCCCATGGAGGCCTTAACCTCCTCTTTCTGTTTTCCAGAATCTGTTCATCCATTTGGGATTATTCCTTAATATCTGCAAACACACTGTGTGTGGAATAGATTTGTATGACATTATCCATGATTTATTGCATCTGATTGAGCAGATGCTAACCAAAAGTAAGTGCTATGTGCATTACTGGTTACTTTGATTAAATGGAGTGATTTGTGATGATCCTTTTTTCATCAGATTCCTGTTGCAGTAGTGTAGTGACCACATGTGACCCTGGTAAGTGCTATGCATCATGATTATTCTAGACTATGACATTACCCCTTTAGGTATCCCCTTTTTCCCCATAAGCCTCTTGCCCTCCCGGGATCCGCCCACACCACACCCATAATATTAATGCACAGTCTTGTACATTTCTGAGCGTGCTCTGTGTATGAAATAAGGCTTTGTTATACCATTATCACAGTGTCAGTGTGTTTTCAATCCATTGCAGCTAAGTCTGCAGGCCTCGCAGGGGCTAGTTGTGAGGCTCGCAGTTGGGTGCTTCAACTACTCGCCACGCTTCATGCGAGCCCCGCAATATTTAACATTGCGTTACCAACAACCCCGACAACTATATATGTGATAATATAATATATAATAGTATAATAATACAGGGTTAATACACATGACAGGTATCAACATTCCCCTGAAGGCCTGATAACAATATGACAGGTGATAATGTAAATTGATTGATAGCAAAACACTTGATAGTATTTCACCAAATGATAATGGGTATACATCTTGGCACATGGCCACCATCAATGATGTGGGACTTTCTAGGATGGGCGTAGCGAGGATTATGCCTGATGGAGGTGAATTGGCTGTTGCTCCATTTGCCTCCATGTGTGTTTGCGGCCCTTACTGATGGGTTAGAGTCAGGGGCGGCTGGTGCATAGGGGCAAATGGGCAGGCGTCCCCCAAAAAATTATCAATCACTTTAATATTGTATTTTAAATTTATATAAATAGTACAATGTAATTATATCTGTATATCAGCTGTCATATCTCCTTTCATATGTTTTTGTTAAAAATATGCATCTATAACTTTAAATTAACCCTTTGTGTGCCTTCCCCATTGCCTGGTCTCTCTAATTAGTGCTGCACTGCTAGATCATATTACTGTGTAAGATGTGTGAGAGTCAGGCTGTAACGCCCCAAACTGAGTGCATTTTAATTGACTCTGCTACAATTGTATCAATTTGGCTGAAAGCTTGCAGCATCAGCCAATCAGTGCTGCAGGCTCTCTGGTTGCTATGCACCTACCCTATGACCATTGCCTCTGAAAACCCACAAGCCTATAGAAGTTATTGTTATGATATGACATCAGAAAGGCTTTTTATAAAGCCAATTATCTCAAACACTCCCCCAGTCTGTTCCTGCTCTTTTTACTGACTGGATTCTCCCCTGCTGATCTCATCAACCAAGTATGTTTGGCCAGTCAATGATACTGGAGTGGGTTGTCAGTTCCATCTCCAGTAGAACTGACTTGGATTAGAACCCACATCAATAGCTGTAGAAGCACAGAGATCTAACCCACTGCACCACCAGCAATAACTCAATTCTTATATGTCAATGGTCCCACTTGGTGTAATGTGGGTTTTAAAGGTCCGATGGGGCCTATACAGACCCGTTTGGTGTAATGTGGGTTTTTAAGGTCCGGTTTGGGCCTATAAAGTCCCCCTTGGTATTTTAAGGTTTTAAAGGTCCGGTTGGGGCCTATATGGTCCCGCTTGGTGTTATGTGGGTTTTTAAGTTCCAGTTGGGGCCTATACGGTCGTGCTTGGTGTAATGTGGGTTTTTAAGGTCCGGTTGGGGCCTATATAGTCCTGCTTGGTATTTTAAGGTTTTAAAGGTCCGGTTGGGGCCTATATAGTCCTTTTTAGTGTAATGTGGGTTTTTAAGGTCTGGTTGGGGCTTATATAGTCCCGCTTGGTGTAAGGTGGGTTTTTAAGGTGCGTTTGGGGCCTATATGGTCCCGATTGGTGTAATGTGGGTTTTTAAGGTCCGGTTTGGGCCTGTATGGTCCAGTTTGGTGTAATGTGGATTTTTAAGGTCCGGTTGGGGCCTATATGGCCCCGATTAGTGTAATGTGAGTTTTAAAGGTCCGTTTGGGGCCTATAAAGTCCTGTTTTGTTTAATGTGGGTTTTTAAGGTCCGGTTTGGGCCTATATAGTCCCGCTTGGTATTTTAAGGTTTTAAAGGACCGGTTGAGGCCTATATGGTCTTGCTTGGTGTAATGTGGGTTTTAAAGGTCCGGTTTGGGACTATACAGACCGGTTTGGTGTAATGTGGGTTTTTAAGGTCCGGTTTGGGCCTATAAAGTCCCCCTTGGTATTTTAAGATTTTAAAGGTCCGGTTGGGGCCTATATGGTCCCGCTTGGTGTTATGTGGGTTTTTAAGGTCCAGTTGGGGCCTATTCGGTCGTGCTTGGTGTAATGTCGGTTTTTAAGGTCTGGTTGGGGCCTATATAGTCCTGCTTGGTATTTTAAGGTTTTAAAGGTCCGGTTGGGGCCTATATAGTCCTTTTTGGTGTAATGTGGGTTTTTAAGGTCTGGTTGGGGCCTATATAGTCCCGCTTGGTGTAATGTGGGTTTTTAAGGTGCGTTTGGGGCTTATATGGTTCCGATTGGTGTAATGTGGGTTTTTAAGGTCCGGTTTGGGCCTGTATGGTCCCGTTTGGTGTAATGTGGATTTTTAAGGTCCGGTTGGGGCCTATATGGTCCCGATTGGTGTAATGTGGGTTTTAAAGGTCCGTTTGGGGCCTATAAAGTCCCGTTTTGTTTAATGTGGGTTTTTAAGGTCCGGTTGGGGCCTATATAGTCCTGCTTGGTATTTTAAGGTTTTAAAGGACCGGTTGGGGCCTATATGGTCTCGCTTGGTGTAATATGAGTTTTTAAGGTCCGGTTGGGGCCTATATGGTCCCGTTTGGGATTTTAAGGTTTTAAAGATCCGGTTGGGGACCTATATAGTTTTGTTTGGTGTAATGTGGGTTTTTAAGGTCCTGTGGGGGCCTATATGGTCCAACTTGGTGTAATGTGGGTTTTAAAGGGTATTCAAAAAATCAGTAGGTGGAGTCAATTTCAATGGGCAGGGCAAGTATAAGGTCATTGGGCGGGGCATATAAAGGTCAATATGACAACAGGGGAGGAGTTTAAAAATGGATGGGGTATGTGTAAGGGGAGGTGCCAAGTCTTACTCTGGCGCCCCTCCAACTTGAAAGTTCACCAGCCGCCACTGGTTAGAGTAGATTAGTGTGGTATAGATTCCCCTTTGTTCCCCTTCTTGATTGCTACCTTGTGGGGGTAAAGGGGCTTGTGTACTTCAATTAATCTGTGAGCTATACCATTTAGGGTCACTCTAGGTGGACAGGTAATAACAGAGAGGTCAGATAAATTACAGTCCACTGGAGTAGGAACTGGCAACCCATTCCAGTATCTTTGCCATGCAAACCTTGTGGATAAGCACAGACAGAGACATAGCTAAGAGTGCTGCTGCCCATAGGGTCACAGACTGGAGGACTGAACAACAAAGAATAAAATGTTCCCCTGGTACTTGATCTATGTTATGCGGAGGTGTAATTTGACCACTATTTGTTTTCCCAATGTAGATCTGATGAGTGAGATGTATATAAGATGATCTTTGTATTTTTAGGGTCCACATTAGAGCCTCTCTGAGTGAGAAAGGGATAATATGGCAGGCAGTTTCATGTTTTTGTGTTGCAATTTAATCAGGTAGTGTCTCTTTTATTGTTTTCAGCATCTTGCAACAAGACTTTTCATATTGGCATATGCATGACTATTCCAACATATGAGAATTTTTTAAGGCCTATTTGTTCCTTGGGAGTTGTTGTGCAATATATTATAATGCCTTCCATTGCTTTTCCCATATTTTAAAGTCCATGTGTGTGTTTTAATTGTCTTTTGCAGTGTTAAAAACTAGTCTGTAAACCCTTTGCAGGTCCCATTTGGAACCAATAATATTTTTGGCTACATTGCGTCCTAAGGGAATTGTAGCAATTAAATTGAGATTTGTGATATTAGCGATTGCAACATTTGCGTCTTTGAAAGATCAAAGGCTTAGATGGGTTGGAAGTTACGATTTTGGCGACCACAAGATTTTCAGCCTGTAACCCGCAGATTGTTTGCGGGTAGCTAAAAGACGCCAATTGAATAGCAAATTAGTTTATGGGCTACATTACGGGCTTTAGTCACCAACAATTTCTCAATTGAATAGGGCCTACGATAGTAAAGGGTCTAGGTGGTTATCAATGTCACACTAGTAAACTTATTATTTTAGGTATTTGCCCAAAGGGTTTGTGGTAATAGATGTATATCAAAATCAGTTAGTAATATAAAACCAAAAGAATACAAAATCTATGAGTATAAACAGCTGGAATACACTTGGTGAATACAATAGAGAATATAGAGCAAATAATGCAACAATCACAAAATGAAACACAAAGCAGATCTCCACAAGTGTTAATGAGAAATCTGACCACCTCTTAAAAAGGTACCAGATCGTCCATACTGAGACGTGATAAATCCCACTTTCTGATATTCTTAATGATTATATAAGGCAGTCCTTGTAGATTCTCCTAGGCTCAGATGGATTATGGTGTCAGGCACTGTCTACATGTGTGCCACAAGATATTTGAAAATACAAAGGTTATGAGGAAAGAGAAGCACACGCTACCAAATAGTGCAGTACGGTAGCAATAATACATCACACTGGAGATACAGTGCCTTGAAAAAGTATTCACCCCCTTGGCTTTTCTCGTGTTTTGTTACCTCGCAACCTGGAATTAACATGGATTGTTTAAGGATTTGCATCAATTAATTTACAGAACATGCCCACAACTTTGAAGATGTGTTTTTTTTTTTTTTATTGTGAAACAAACAACAAACAGGACAAAATAACAGAAAAAGTCAATGTGCATAACTATTCACCCTCCCTAAAGCCAATAATTTGTAGAGCCACCTTTTGTGGCAATCGCAGCTCCAAGTCTCTTTGGATAAGTCTCTATGAGTTTGCCACATCTTACCACTGGGATTTTTGCCCATTCCTCCTGGCAAAACTGCTCCAGCTCCTTCAAGTTGGATGGTTTGCGCTTATGAACAGCAATCTTTAAATCTGACCAAAGATTTTCTATTGGCTTGAGGTCTGGGCTTTGACTAGCCTATTCCAACACATTTACATGTTTCCCCTTAAACCACTCAAGTGTTGTTCACTTCAATTTTAATCTCATCAGATCAGAGCACCTTTCTCCATACATTTTGGGAGTCTCCCACATGCCTTTTCACAAACTCAAAATGTGCCATTTTGTTTTTTTGGCTTTTCTCTGGCTACTCTGCCATATAGCCCAACTCTATTGAGCGTACAGCTTATTGTTGTCCTATGTACAGATACTCCAGTCTCTGCTGTAGAACTCTGCAGCTCCTCCAGGGTTACCTTAGGTCTCTGTGCTGCCTCTCTGATTAATGCCCTCCTTGCCCGGTCCGTGAGTTTTGGTGGGCAGCCGTCTCTTGGCAGGTTTGCTGTTGTGCCATATTCTTTCCACTTGGTTATGATAGATTTCATGGTGCTCCTAGGGATCATCAAAGATTTGGATATTTTTTTATAACCTAGCTCCGACTTGTACTTCTCAACAACATTGTCCCTTACTTGTTTGGAGAGTTCCTTGGTCTTCATGGCAGTGTTTGGTTAGTGGTGCCTCTTGCTTAGGTGTTGCAGCCTCTGGGGCCTTTCAAAAAAGGTGTGTATATGTAATGACAGATGATGTGACACTTAGATTGCACACAGGTGGATATAATTTCACTAATTATGTGACTTCTGAAGTTAATTGGTTGTACCCGAGCTTTTTATGGGCTTCATAACTAAGGGGGTGAATACATACGCACTTGCCAATTTTCTGTTTTCTATTTCTAAAAAATAGTTTTATGTTTATATTTTTCTTATTTCACTTCACCATCTTAGACTATTGTGTTCTAAACCATCACATAAAATTCAGATTAACAAAACATTGAACTTAAGGCTGTAATGTAACAAAATAGGTAGAAAGTCAAGGGGGGGTAAATACTTTTGCAAGGCACTGTATATGTAGTCTCAATCAGAGGCCAACAATATGGATTATGGATACCAAAAACAAATAAATCACATTCCAAAAGATAGGACTAAAATCATAAATAATATGGGACTTAAAAGTCATCATATCACCTCAATTGTAGCAATGGTGTAAAAATAGAGAGTGGTGTGTGATAATATCACAAAGTTTATAATAACTACACTGTACTGTACCAAAAATTAAAGTATAAGAATATATTACTCATATAAGAACCACAAATAAAAATATATGTAAAATCAAAAAAATCTAACGCGTTTCACTCATTCAGAGTGGGTTTTCTCACTCACAAAGGCTCCGCCCCTGCCTTTGTCACTGTAGAAGACACTCATTACAGACACTTTGAAACATCTGTGGAATTTAGCCAAGTTAGGCATATGGAGAATATGCGTTTAAAAATGTTGCAGCATCCGTCAATTTCCAAAAATGTTATAAATAAATCTAATTCAATCAACGAAAGTGATCGATTTTAAAGCTGAAAATAAGCATGTGGGTGTGGGTGTCTCCTTAATATGCAATGCATTAAAACATATGTTGTAGGCCATGCGAGTTTCCTGATCTGTATTATCCTCTTGAGTACTGGAGTCTGTGTTACCATTGCAGTTGATATATGTTATGTGGAGATGTATTATTGCCAATAGTTGATGTTCACAGATGTATGCAGTCTCACACATCAGACTTTATAATTTTTTAATGCATGACATATGACTATGAGAATGTTAAATATTAATTTATTTTGCACTTACATGGTTTTTCATGATTTTTTTTGTATTAAAGTACTGTCTTTAGCCACTTTTGACAGGTCTCAACAAGGCTTTTTAGAGTCATTAAGGGTGGTATTCAGAAGACATTACTTTTAAAAGAAAAATCAGTTACAGTAAGGGCATATGTAGCTTCAGTAACTTGCATGAAGACCGTTAAATGCGATTGGAATGGGCTTTGAGTCAAAATCAATGTAACCGCAGTCCATAACTTGATAACACAAGTTGTTTCAGCCTATTTTGCTATGGATTTACACATCTATTAAAATGAGAGTGATTTGTTACTAACTTAGGATCCTATTTGCTCTTTTTTACAAAATGAATAAGTGCTAGAAGAAGCCCCTGAAAGAAAGTGGCTAAAGGATGATTAAATGAAAGAGGATATAGGAAACTTGATGGGGCTTTCTGTATTTATCTTATTTTACTGAAATGTCTTTATATATATTTTTGTCAGCATAATCTATAATAAATTAGGTTAGGTTAGGTTTTCTGATTTTTAATCACTCTTTTCTGATGGAGGGCCAAATTTCCACTTATTTGTTTGTTTTTGATTAAATATTTGCTGTTTGGAGAGCTCATGTGAATGTGCTACCTTAATCTATGCAGTATTTTGTGATTATATTAAGCTATAAGTTACAGCTTCTAATCTAGGCAGTATTTTGTGATTATAATAAATTATAAATTACGGCTTCTAATCTATGCAGTATTTTGTGATTATAATAAACTATAGGTTACGGCTTCCTGGGAGCTTGTGAATTGCCTTCGTGTTTGTGGACAATTCAATTAAACCCAAAATTACAGGGAAAAGCGATCGCCCCAGAGTTTTGAAGGGTCCTAGCGTAGCAGAGTTCACACTGGAGAGGTATTGTTAGTCCACAGTTGCATTCTTGGGATCTCTCAGTGGCCCATAGAGTAAAAGCGGTATTTATGTGTGTTTAGTGGGCAGCGTCCTGTCGCAGTTTAGTCTGAGCTATTTTGAATTTAACTCTTATACTTGAAACCAAATCACCCATATTCTTATTGAGCTTTATTTGTAGTTTTCAAGGCACTTCCATCCATGACTCCCGGATGGCATGGAGCACCTTATCTTTAGATATTTATCCTGGGAGCACAAGAGTAGTTATGGATGTGTGTCCATGAACCCCCGACAGCTTTGACTCTAACCAACACAGAACACAGGTTGTGTATGTGATTATCAGTGACTTCATTCCCCACCTGCACTACAGATTAAACCTCAAAGGGAGAATTCACAGTGGGCAAAACACTCATTGCTGACTGAGTGAAAAGACAGGATTCCCTGGAGAAGGCTCTGATGCTGGGAAAGAGTGAAGGCACATGAAGAAAGGGGCTGGTAGATGGATAGGGCTGTAAATGGATAGATGAAGTCATTGAAGCAATGAACATGAGATTGATGGAACTCAGATGGGCAGTGGCTGATAGATGTGTCTGGCATGCTTTGGTTTATAGGGTCACTGAGTCAGACATGACTAAACAACAACAATGGCCACCCTTTGTCACAAAAACCTTTGCTTGTAATTCCATAAAGATCATTTGAAATCCTTCATTTTGGGGCATAAAGGATATTTTGAGGAAGAAAGTTTTTTTTTATTTGGGTGATTGGCCATCTGAGTGAAATATGGTGGAGCAGACATTAAATCAGATAATGTTCTATGTATTTGTGAATGTTTTGATTAACGTAGATCTTGGACTAGGTCTCCGCTACTAGTCCTCACAAAATAAGTACTCTATTATGCTTCTCCCTCTACATCCCAGCCCTCATTTCCATTTGCTCCCCCATATATCTCAATAACTAGATGACAGATGTGTGATCTCTCACTTTATAAACACTTCCAACTCCTGCATACAAGATGTCTGACAAATCACCACTTCTCTATAACTACTCTAAGCATTGTACTGTAGTGCGTAAAATGTTGTCTCTCTCTAAATAAAATATAATAAAAATACTAATATTAAAAAAGTGTGATATTGAGTTTTAAAATTGGCAAATGAGTGTTATTAGATTAGGCGCATCCATAACGCATGCTTCTATATAATTATAATTAAAATCTGGCTTTGAGCATTAATGTCTGTCAATTGGTAAATCTAAATAGGCTGCTGTAATTTTACTTAACTCTGGCTATTTTCTTGATTTCATGATTTTTGTGTGTAATTTCCTGCTTTGTGTGTCCCCAGCATGTATCATTAGAGTGTACATTCGAGGATAACATCTGTTTTGTCAAAATCAATTTCTCCATAAAAAGAAGGTATTACTAAATGGAGCTGTGACAGATGGAGTTTTGGCACTGAGGAGCAAAGTATGAATAGGAAACCCAGTCACCAAAGAAGAAAATCCACAAGGAACTGAAAATGCAGAGTTCAGAATGAATTGGATAATTACATACCCATTTATCACGTTCACACTTTTGTGTATGTGTATCTGAATGGCCTATTCACTCTGTATTTCACCTTTCAGAACTGTTCCATACCTTTATAACCTATGAGCTTTCTTATGGATTCCTCATTTTATCCATTAAAGAGACAAGGGACTGTGTATAATAATCTTTGCAAGTCTTTGGCTATGATTTCTAACATTTTATACCACTAACAAACAGCCTTATTAAATTGCATTTGGCCAATTGAAAAAGGCTTTATATAAGCACAGAACATATTTTTTTTTACAGAAGTTTTTAGTTAGTGAAGACCTTGCTTTTGGATAGAAGTTCACTAACTAAAAACTTCTGTAAAAAAATATGCTATATGCTTATATAGAGCCCTATTCAATTGGCCGAATCGCAATTTAATAAGGCTGTAAATGTTCAATTATTTCAAAAGCTTTATTTTTGACCTTCAGTCCCCAATGCATTTAATTATTAGTATTTTATTGCAATTATAATATATTGCACATGTATGATTTAATACATGTTCCATTAATTATATAAATATTAATTTATGTTTAAACTAAACGTTTCATTAATTTGTGTTTACATTTACAGAAATTAGAGGGACAGAGAAAGCACTTTTTCTTGCATCTGAGAGAAACATATATGCTGTAATCTGAAAAAATAAAGTTACAATATATAAATTTTAATAGTTTTAAATGTTTTACTTTAAATATAGCTTTTGTTGCTTATTAGTTACTAAAAAAAATATGTGAAACCCTCTAGTATGAGCACTGTAATGTTTTTTTAAGCAATATGGATGATTTGTAATACATGGTAAATATGTATTTCTATTATTATTAAACAAGAGAAAAATGCATATATGTAGATAAATCATCAGTATGTAGTATATCTCGTATGTCTTTGACAAGACTTAATTAATGCTACTCAATGATACACTGATTACAAGAAAATGCTATGTGACCAAATACTAAAAGTTCTGACAAATTAGTATTTTTAACTTTTCAAATACAGCCTACTATAAAGTACACATTACATATTTTTGTTGATCCTCTTAAATGTATCCTCTACAATAATGATCATATTATATTTTTATTCAACATTCTGAAATGTATAATCTTGTCATCAGTTGTTAGATGATGTAACGTGCAAATACAGTGCCATAGAGGATTATATTCGCAATACATCCACCATTTGGTCTGTAAAGTTTAGTATTAATTTCTGTATAATTATCTGCAACAATAATATCATTATACTTTTATGTAACATGTAATTTATTATTTTTAAGTGGAAAATTACAATTTAAGAATAATAAAATAATTGGAGATAAAAGAAAAATTAAAAATTGTACAAAATATGACATAAGTGAAATAAGATATAACAAGAGGTGTATATATTAAGATATAATAATATCAAATATAAATTACTGCTAATCAGAATTCAGAGACATTTTAATATTATGAGCAAATGAAGAGAAGAAAAATAAATTCTACCTCATTGCAATAGAAACATGTTTTTTTCTTAAGACCCCACATTGCCAGACAATGCATGTAATTTTTGGAGTTGACAACTCTTAAGCACTCCATGTTATATGAAATATGTTTTATCTTATTTAATAAAGTAATTTGAGATGGCATATTTTTGTTTTTCCAGTAAGCAGTAATTAATCTTCTGACAGAGCCAATAACATGTAATATTAGTTTGTTTTTGCATTGTTTTGGCAATTTTATTATGCAATAACCCAATAATGAGAGTATTGATTTATTTTCTGAATTAATGTGATTGATTCATTTGATTCATTTGCAAACCATGCACCAGATTTAATAAATAAAGTTCAACAACAAAACAATTATTTATGTGAATCATGTTCTATGTCATATATTTTCTTGGAGAATTTTTGCAGTTTTTCAAAGAAAGAAAATTCTTCATACATAGAAGAAAATCTGTGATAAAATGACCTCGTATCTTAGGTTTGGGTACTTTGTATATCTTCTTCATACAAAATAACTCTTCTGGTTGTTTATTTTTTTGCTCCTAATTAGCTGATGTATCTTGAACATACTGCGGCTCTTCTGTTCACAGCCACAGCATGGTGGGCCACTGTAGCCTAAGCCATTATCCAGTTATTTATCAGTTTCAGCCAGCATAGTTCCATCTGTTGCAAGCTGATGACAGCCTAGGTAGACAAGACAAGATGTTATTTAACCACTAATTTCATTTTAATTAATATATCATTCATCTTATTTTATTTATATTATACATGCCATTATCATAATTACTTTATAATACTTAATATGAAAATTAATTTTCTATTTGAAAGAGTTTTTTGATTTTTGCACTTCTTTTTCTTGTTCACTATTTGTAATTACAACAAAGGGTTAGATTCATTAAAGGGAGAAGTTTCACTGTTTTTGTATTAGACATCTTTACTAGTATGTGACATCTCAAACTGAATTCTCATAGACCTCCCACCTTAGTGAATCTAGGCTAATTAGTAACTAGGAATGATATAGGCTTTTATGGTGTACAGAAAGAAGTGTTAGGGATACGTTGTAGCTTGGTCAATTAGAACAGCGTTGTTGAACTAGGGGTCACCAGGCTGAATGCAACCAGGTGTTTTCTGTGGCTTTCTCTTCACTTACCTAAAATTATTAAAATAAAACACCTGTGACAATTTTAACATTTGGGAAATAGCATAGAAATTTCCAAATCTTTTTTTCATATAATATGATTTTTTAATTTTTTATATTAAATACATACTGTGGGCCTCATTTTATTATCGTCCGTAAAACGGCCGCAAGGCTGCGATTCCTTGCGGTTCTCCTCTTACGGCCGGCCATATATCTTGCAACCGCCCGTAAGCTCAGAAATCTTTAAAGTCAAAAATAAATTCAAGACAGCACTGTATAGCTCTGTAAATGCTAGGGATCATATTGGGGGACATGAGGATTAATAGTAACCCCCTCTCAAGCTTGCACATCAGCCCAAACCCGAGTTTACATTAACTGTTTATTTTCCGGCCGCAGAGTGGCCGGGTCTGAGGTGCTCCAAGCTCTCTGGACTTTTTCCATGGATATGTGACATATATAAAAAATATTTTCTTTACGGATTTGAGTATATGGGAATGTTGTGCTATTTTTGCTAACACCTACAATCACTTTATAGTCTCCTCAGAGTGCAGGATGGCTTTATAATGTGCTTAATTGGTGCTAGCGGGACCTTTTTCCTGCAAGTAAGCTGCGGCTCGCTTTTAGCCTTGCAGAGATGGTTCCCGGAGCAATAGAATAGCAACCAGGCTTTTCTTGCGGCCGAAACTCTTGCGGCCGTTTTAGATTAAAGGCTTTCCTCCGGCACAAGCGGCTGCAAGGGATAGCAAGGCGCCGGCCGCAAGCCTGCCGGAAACCCCGGCCGGAGGGGAATAGAATAGCAGAATAGCTTGCGGGCGGTCCTTGCGGCCCTGCATCTCCTAAGGACGGTAATAGAATGAGGCCCTGTGTGTTCTATGGCTAATAAAAATCTGGAAATAAGTCTCACTACACTAATTTAGAAGAAAGGGACATTGTTGTTGTCTTCAGTCGTTTAGTCGTGTCTCATTCTCGGTGACCATATGGAAGTGGCACGCCAGGCACATCTGTCTATGTTGTGCTTATCCATATGGTTTTCTTGGCAAAGATACTGGAGTGGGTTGCCAGTACCTTCTCAAATGGGCTGCAATTTGTCTGAACTCTCTGTTATGACCTGCCCATCTTAGGTGACCCTACATGGTATAGCTCACAGCTTCACTGAAGTACACAAGCCGGTAAGAGACATACAAGTTTTGAGGGTAGGATAGGAAAGTCTAAAGAAGAATAGCTCAGAGGAGAAGGAAGATAATGTTAAAGGGTTTTTTAAGTTCTTCTTAAAGTGCCTCAGTGGAGGTTCCAAATATGGTATAATTTAAAACTATAGGTAAAAACAAATAATTTATCAATTGAAAATTTAAAACAAATGCATTTTCCTACCATAAAAGAAAAATGAAGTCAGTCAGTCCTTCTGATCCAACCAGAAAACAAGATTCTTATCTTTGTTAATTGTAGATGATTACATTTAATTATTGATAACCCCCAATGGCAAAAGGGAGAAAGGAAAAAGAAGGAAAAATAAGGGAAGGAAAGTCATCATATAGGAAACCCAAGACTGATTTCTAATGAGACTACTATGCAACAAAGCAGAGTGATGGTAAAGTAGTAAAAGGGTTATTCTGTCACAACTGTTTGAGCACTTATTATGTAAAGTCATATCTATAGGAGAAATATCAGAGTGACTATCAAGGCAGATCACTCTGTATGATGTTAATAAAGTTACATCAAGTTAATTATTGAGCATACAATACCTTGCAGCTATCAGCACCACCTCAACATAAACTAAACTTTAAGAATTATAATCCACTATTTCATGTCCCTGAAGTACTCAGGTAGTTATTTATCAGTTTCATCCAGCATTGTTCCATCTGTTGTAAGCTGATGACAGCCTAGGTAGACATGATGTTTTTTAACCACTAATTTCATTTTAATTAGTATATCATTCATCTTATTTTATTTATATTATACATGCCATTATCATAATTACTTTATAATTATAATTGGACCCAAAGACAGCTCACACTGCAGGTAAGTTAGGGTTATGTAAGAAGGTAGAGGGTGTAGCAGAATCCCACAACCAACAGGGTTGCTAAACATAACGTTCATCCTGTTAGGAAAAACAAACCCTTTTCCACTCTTTACTCTCCTAGTGTAGATGATCCTGAGGAATGTAGTATATTGGGACTCGATTCAATTGCAAGCACGCAACTCGATTGTTGTAGGCCGTATGTCTGTTTAGTTGTTGCAGGCTCCCATTTGTCTCCGATTCCAGAGCTATTCAATTGAACAAGCCCGCAAGTTACTGGCCCAAAGCTGGGACCATAAACCATGCACTGGTTCATAGCAGTTCACGACAGGCACATGATCAATTAAGCAAGCCCGTAACCTCCCATTTCGAATCAGCCAATAGAAATTGAAACCGTCATTATTATGGCAGTAGAACATGGAGGTTACATGTCAATCAATTAGGTTCGGGGGTCCGATATGCGATCAGACTCGCAAACCTGCAAAATAAGAAATTATGAAAATGAATGGCAATACTGTTCTAGTCCATATGGGTGGCCTGATATGTATTAACTCACTGATACCTAAGATCGATTTAACCCCGAAATGAAACACTAAAATAAATGTAGATAATACTGCCGATTTGCGAGCTTGAGACTGTTGTGCAATTAATTCTAATGTCTATCATCACTTTCGCTGTTGTTTACAGTGCAGGATTGTTTTTTCATTTGCATATACAGTGCTACGATCAGGTGTTTAACCCCCTTGCGGGTCCTCTCTAGCACTCATAGTATTTTCTCCTCCATTTGCCATTTACAGGTGTGAAAACACTTGCGGGCTTGGGGAATGGGAGCAATTGCATAGCAATTCGCTATTTTAGCCATTGTAACTCTTGTGAAAGATCAAAGGCTTTTGGAAGCTATTAGTTACGGGTTTAACCATTGGAATTTTTTCAAGGCTGTAACTCGTAACCCGTTTGGAGCTTGCAAAAAGATTCCAATTGAATAGCAAATTAACTTGCGACCTCACTTACGGGCTACAGTAACTTGCGATAGCTTAATTGAATCGGACTCTTGCTGTTTTATTGTTCAGTTGTGTCCGACTCTCTGTGACCCTATGGACCGCAGCATGTCAGGCACATCTATCCTTATGTCTCTGGTTGTGCTTATCTATAAGGTTCACTTGGCAAAAATACTGGAGTGGGTTGCCAGTTCCGTCTCCAGTGAATACAGTATATAACTAGTTTGCATGCTCTTTTAGAGAAAAAATGATTTCTCGGACGACAGTGTCATTTTAAGATTAAAGAAACCTAAATGTGATACAGTAGTGATAGAAATAACTCTTACTTCTATATCAGTCTTAAGGCACGTTCACTTAGATTTTTAATGAATTGCAATTTTTAATCATGCCCCCAGACATTATGAGCTTTTGATCTCTCTACCACCTCTGTTTAGAGAACCCTTTATAAGACCACTAGAGTGGTCCTTTAATATGGTTTACCATGACATCCTTCTTGTATGCTTATTGAATCATGTTGGTGTAGAGAGTCTATCAATTAATTAATTTTGCTTACTTCACTAGAGGTTATTAAATATATTTAAATTGTATTATTATTATTATAAAGGTAAAATGGTACTATTTTACATATGCACAGTACACTATGTGCTAGACAATTCATATTTTATTTAATTTTCAGTTTTATATCATCATTTTACAACACATTAATAGAGGGCTTGACCATCACATAATTTATAGCTGGAAGCCTGAAGTCCTTCTCATCTAGCATTCAGCATGATATTTGAATGTCAATACTAAACATAATTGCTCCTTGAGACCAAATAATTGAACATTTTGAAATCAATATGTCTGAAATGGTACAATACATATGTTAAATTATTCTGTCATTCACTCATAGCCCCCATCTTGTACCTGCAACAGTTCACACTCAATAACTGATCTCTGACATCCACTAATGGTTTTCAATTCTTTAGGTAGCGTGGTTATACCCTCACTACTATGTATTACAAAATGTACCTAAAAAAGAACTAATTATTTAGATTAGCAAATAATTAGTTGATAGAGACCCATGGATGGAGTTTTTCTAAGCATCTCATGCAGCTGAGATTAACATCCCTGAATTCACTATGCACTATTTTCTATGGGAAAAAAAATAGATCACAGCACATCTCAACTCACAAAATGTGTTTATCGTTTACACTGTTCAATAAAAAGATCTTTATTTCCTATTCTCCTTTCCTTGTGGCTCAATCATTGCGTTGATAATATAAGCACAGCTGGCTTCATGTTTATTCTTCTTTCCACTGAAAACACTAAGCATGAAGTTCTAACAACGTCTCCAGAGCATGGTCATGAGGCAATGTCTCCAGAGCATGGGCATGAGGCAACGTCTCCAGAGCATGGGCATGAGGCAACATCTCTAGAACATGGGCATGAGGCAACTTCTTTAGTGCATTTGACTCCTCCTGTAGGCCACAGGTTCTCATCTCAGATATGAGGCATCTCTTCTTAGTAGTGTGCAAACCTAGAGTAGATTTGATTTGTGTTGAGCATGAATATGGGTTTGCCTCTTATGGTTAAGATTTTCATTTTAGCAGTGAAGGTTACATCTTCAGGCGCAATGTCTAAATTGTGTTGCTTATCTTATACAGTACTTAAAGCTACTCCTCTTGGAAGCAATGCTTCTTTCTTGGACACTATTATTTTTTCTTTAACATGTTTTTCTCCCCTGGTAAAATTTGATTTTTACTTTCAGTTGTCAAGCATCTCTTCTCGGCAAGAGGCTTTTCCACAGCAATCGACTCTCATTACTTTTCTCACAGTGGTGTACTTAGCTTCTCATAACTGCTCCATCTGGATGCTGAGACCAAAATACTAGATCAGGAATGTAATGGGAAAAATATAAATATAGTGGATCAGAAATTTAGGAAATAGAAAAATGAAAATAGGAAATTAATGCATGGGGGTTCTATTTGCTTAGCACAAGATTCTGAAGCTTTGAGATGGATAGGAGTGAAACGTAACAGAATAAAAAATCATTACCTAAAAATAGTCAGAGCAGATAATACCCATGATGGCATCTTTAATTAAAAAAATAACACATATTTCTGATAATTCCTAAAGAAACAAGCTAAAATACCAAAAGATTTTAAAAGAGTCAAATTACCTCTGAATGCAAATAGCCAGGTGAAGTGAGTTTACCAAATATTTATGAACAGAGCAGTTTACATTCCTTTTTTTCTACAATTGTATATGAGAGTTTTATCTGCACTGTAAAGGTCTGTGCCATGTATTTAGTATCTATTTCAAACAAGTGTCTATTTCAATCCAAGTACGAGTTGTGTGCTCCCTAATTGTTTACAGTCGAGTTTAAAAGTGTTGTGCTGTCCTGAAGTGTTGTATATGCATTTGTAAACAGTAAATATATACAAGTGAGTACCTCAATACTACTTGTACATGATTTATTTTTTTATATTTGTGTTTAATTTAAAAGAACGTGTTTAGTTTTTTTAAATCACATTTGTTCTATGCACCAAGAGAATGAAGTTCACAGACAATGGTTGGTCCATAGAGCACAGTTTGGCAATGCTTGATCCACTTTATTTTAATAAGACTGATTCTAAATGATGGATTATATGTTCAATTATAATAAACCATAGGCATTAAAAAAAATATTTATTACTTATAGGACCATTGTGGCCCTATATTTAAAATGCACTCTTTAGAAGAGCTACACTTGCATATAGGCAAAATGAGATTAGAATGCAATACAGTGGACCCTTCACATTCGCAGGGCTTCCTTTCCTGGGGTCCCCACAAATATGCAAAATCTGTGAATAACAGAAACATGGGTAAACTATCAGGTGTGTTTGGGGTTGTTATCATGTTGGAATACTGCCCTGCATCCCAGTCTCCGAAGGGAGGGGATCATACTCACAGTACATGATGGCATTCATGGTTCCCTTAATTAACTGTAGCTCCCCCGTGCCGGCAGCACTCATGCAGGCCCAAACCATGACACTCCCACCACCATACTTGTCTGTAGGCAAGACACACTTGTCTGTGTACTCCTCACCTGGTTGCCTCCACACACGCTTGACACCATCTGAACCAAATAAGTTTATCTTGGTCTCATTGGACCACAGGACATGGTTCCAGTAACCCATGTCCTTAGTCTGCTTGTCTTTAGCAAACTGTTTGCAGGCTTTCTTGTGCATCATCTTTAGAAGAGGCTTCCTTCTGGTACGACAGTCATGCAGACCAATTTGATGCAGTGTGCGGCGTATGGTCTGAGCACTGACAGGCTGACTCATACGTCTATTTCCCAAAGATAACCTCTGGATATGACATTGAGCATGTACACTCAACTTCTTTGGTCAACCATGGCGAGGCCTGTTCTGAGTAGAACCTGTCCTGTGAAACAGTGGTGCACCAGCTCAGTTTCAGGGGCTTGGAATCTTTGTATAGCCTAGGCCATCTTTATGTAGAGCAACAATTCTTTTTTTCAGATCCTCAGAGAGTTCTTTGCCATGAGGTGCCATGTTGATCTTCCAGTGACCAGTTTCAGAGAGTGTGAGAGCGATAACACAAAATTTAACATACCTGCTCCCCATTTACACCTGAGACCTTGTAACACTAACGAGTCACATGACACCAGGGAGGGAAAATGGCTAATTGGACCCAATTTGGACATTTCCACTTAGGGGTGTACTCACTTTTGTTGCCAACGGTTTAGACATTAATGGCTGTGGGTTGAGTTATTTTGAGTGGACAGCAAATTTACACTGTTATACAGGCTGTACACTTACTACTTTACATTATAGCAGAGTGTCATTTCTTCAGTGTTGTCACTTGAAAAGATATAATAAAATATTTTCAAAAATGTGAGAGGTGTACTCACTTTTGTAAAATACTGTGTATATATATATATATATATATATATATATATTTTACAAAGTATACATATGCTGTTGTGAAATGTACCAACTTCAACTAAAACATTAGAAGACTTTTCATTTAATTAAGAATAATAAAGACACTACAGTCATTATTATTATCTTTATTTGGAAAACAGCAACATATTCCATAGTGCTATACAGGGGTTAAGTACATGGCAAAACTAAATTAACAAATTACAAAGAATAGAAGGCCAGGCGGGAAGTTCTTTTTATTAATTAATTTATTTTTAACTTATAAAAAAACTTTTTTTCTGTGTTATCAAGTTTAACAACAATACATTTTAATGTAACAAATTTTCCAGCATATGTAATTATTAACACATAAACCTGTGCGCATCAGCATTGTATTTTATCTGAGTAGAACAAATTCTTACATATGAAAACATTGTCTCAACAGCCGTTTACATTCAGCTAAACAAATGACTATACTAAAATACCTATGTAAAATCTAAAGTTTATGTGATCACTGATCTAGCTGTTTGTTAATTCAATGGTAATATAGGTAAAAGCTTGTTAAAAAGTCAACTAAGGGTTTGCCTAATTAGGCCCTAAGAGAATAATTAGTAGAGCTTGAGATATAAAATGTACACCTCCCAGGTGTGTTCTTTTTACAATCCTTCGGAATACTAATAAACGCGCTGCACTTCTCCTAACAGCTATTGTAAACCTGTAAAAATCACAGAGGGTGAAACTTTTAAAGCCCGTAGAAACAACCCTGTATTTTCTTCGATTAACAGCACTGGAATTTCTTTCCATTTGTTGATCTTTCACAGCTGTGGTGTTTTCATAATTTTTAATTAACTTAACATAAATGAAAAGATTTCAACTATATAAATCTGAATGCAGTAAACTTTAATTAACTAAATATATAACAAAGCATACTTTATGATTATTTTCTAGGGAAACAATATCATTACTCTTGGAAAGTGCTTGCTTTAAGTGTAATATTTCACAGCAAGGAGGAGCTGAAGGAAAAACAAAATAATGTAGTACTTTATAATAAATTACAAGCACAGTGAGAGTAAATATATGTATTAAATGTACCAAGCAATATAAACCTTTATTAAAGCCATTAATAATCTATACACATTAAAATGTAATTGCACTATGGTTGGGAGGAACAATTTAGCTCTGTGGCTGCAAGGCAAATATAAGTTTGCATAGTGAACATTTTTTTATGGCAAAATATAGTTATCTGATTTATTTCTCTTTTTAAAGTTAACCGGAAAGTTATTAAAAGGCATATTTGTTGTAAAGTGTCACTGTCACCCTACTGGCATTAAAACTTATTTCCCCAATAATAAATTATCTTTTAGATACTCAGCATTGCTGCTGCTACACTATTATGCAAATGTGTGACTCAATATAGTTACATAGTTACACAATAACAGTGGGGCTAGGTTGTTGTTGCTTGTTTATTTATTTGTAAATACTGTGTGTCACTGATTAGCACAAAGTATGTCATTAGTATAATGTATTTGCATAATAATGCAGCACAAACAATAGTGAATGTCTCAGTACGTATTTAGTTTAGAAAAAAGTGGTTAGTATAATGTTTAGTAATGAATTCAGTCTCTTTAAGAGTAACAAAAAAAAGTACTCAAAAAGTACTCAACTTTGGAATGACAGTCTTTTTAAGGTGTGGAAAAATAATGTATTCACCTTCATCCCACACATAAATTGAGGTGCATGAACCTGCTACATTTTCTCGTTGTGCTTCCTTTACATTTAATTTAAACTGTTCATTGATAAATTTCTATATTTAAAACTTTTGAACACACCCCTGAGGATCCAAGCTATCAGGAAATGTTGAAACCAGAAAAAATTTAGTCTTTCCTCAAATCCTTTTTTTTCCTAACAAATTTAGTCTTTACTCAAATACTTTTTTTCCTAACACATGTTCTGTTTTCATGGCTTACACATATATACACCATTTTTAATTATATTTGGGGAGGAAGGGGCATAAATAATTTAAACCAAGACATTTTAAAAAAGGTTTTGAGGGGCACTGCACCAGCATTGCACCGGGTGCACTGACAGTAGATCTGACATTGCTTCCTGTCCTGCAAGTAGAGTTGAATTATCTCCCACTGATTTTTTGGGACTCCTACACCCAGTGGCGGCTGGTGACTTTTCAAGTTGGAGGGGCGACAGGTCGAAACATAGCCACTCCCCCTTTTCAAACCACACCCATTTTTATAACTCCTCCCCCTGACGTCATAATGACCTTTATAAGCCCCGCCCAATGACCTTATACTTGTAAAGCCCATTGAAATACATGATCAGCAATGCAGAAATGTCAAGAAGTAAAGTAACAATGTGTTAAATTCATTGGTATACAATATAGATTGAAAAAACTCATGTGACAAGACTACAGCAATATCATAATTGCACCTATATGTATTAACAGAAAAATTAAAGGAGTGACACCTACCATTAGTCGGGTCTTCTTCTCAGGATATTCATGTTCATTAAGTTGACCAACGAGTAGAAACAAATCTGCAGCCACATAGGGTTTGCACCTGGGGTTGAAAGAAAACAAGCAAATCAATCAGACCATTCAAGAACAAAACCATACTTAAAAAACATTAAACGACCAAGTGGAACCATATAGGCCCCAAACATACCTTAGAAGACCAAGTGTGACCATAGGCCCCAAACATACCTTAGAAGACTAAGTGGAACTATATAGGCCCCAAACATACCTTAGAAGACTAAGTGGAACTATATAGGCCCCAAACATACCTTAGAAGACCAAATGTGACCATATAGGCCCCAAACATACCTTAGAAGACCAAATGTGACCATATAGGCCTCAAACATACCTTAGAAGACCAAGTGTGATCATAGGCCCCAAACATACCTTAGAAGACTAAGTGGAACTATATAGGCCCCAAACATACCTTAGAAGACCAAGTGTGACCATAGGCCCCAAACATACCTTAGAAGACTAAGTGGAACTATATAGGCCCCAAACATACCTTAGAAGACCAAGTGGAACCATATAGGCCTCAAACATACCTTAGAAGACCAATCAGCACTGCATAGGCCCAAACCAGTGGATCTTGGGATTCAAGAAAACAACAACATTTCACTTCTGTTTAGACCAACCGCACCTTAAAAACCCTAAATAACAAATTGGGACCATATAGGCCCCAACCGCACCTTAAAAACCCTAAATAACAAATTGGGACCATATAGGCCCCAACCGCACCTTAAAAACTTAAATAACAAATTGGGACCATATAGGCCCCAACCGCACCTTAAAAACCTTAAATAACAAATTGGGACCATATAGGCCCCAACCGCACATTAAAAACCTTAAATAACAAATTGGGACCATATAGGCCCCAACCGCACCTTAAAAACCTTAAATAACAAATTGGGACCATATAGGCCCCAACCGCACATTAAAAACCTTAAATAACCAATTTTGACCATATAGGCCCCAACCGCACCTTAAAAACCTTAAATAACCAATTTTGACCATATAGGCCCCAACCGCACCTTAAAAACCTTAAATAACATATAATAAAAAAAATAATATATAAATATATATATATATATATATATATATATATATATATATTGATAGATATATATATATATATATATTGATAGATATATATAAAAATGTATATCAATATATCACAATAAATAAATATATATATATATATATATATATATATATAAAAATTGATATCAATATATCACAATAAATAAATAAATATATATATATATATACATATCAAATTGATATATATATATATATATATTTATTTATTGTGATATATTGATATTAATTTTTATATATATATATATATATATATATATATATCCAAATATATATATATATACGCATAAAAAATACACATAAATATACATAAACATATACATACAACAATATATATTAATTGATATTTATTATTTGATTAATTGATGTTCTTTATTACTTGGTATATTATATTGTTCATGCATTTCTATTACACTTTATTTGTTATACATATTACAGTGCTATTTTTTGGCTATACATGTTACAGGATATTATCCTGTAACATGTATATCACATAAAATAGCCCTGTAATATGTATAATACATACAGGGTCAAACAAGTTCACACTAACCTTTTTTACCCTTACAGGCTTCCATACCTGCTTGCTGATTTGCTAATTTTTTGAAGACTCTCATTGGTTGAAATCGATGTCAATCAAAAATTTCAGCCAATCAGAGTCCTTCAAAAATTAGTATATATAGCAGACCGTGGGAAAAAAACAATTAATCGCGGGAGGGGCTCCTTGTAGGAGGAGCTCTTTTAGTGTGTTGTTTTTTTTTTTTTTAGAGCGTCGGTTTTTTTTTTGTGGAGGCCTCTTTCAATGGGCCAGAATGGATGGATGGACAATGGCTTCAATCAAGATTGGATTATTTTTGACCATTGGCTTCAATCAACATGGATTATTTTATTTGACCATTGGCTTCAATCAACATGGATTATTTTATTTGACCATTGGCTTCAATCAACATGGATTATTTTATTTGACCATTGGCTTCAATCAACATGGATTATTTATTTTTCATGACTATATCCAGAGAGGACAGAAGGCCAACGCTGGAGGGGTCAATTTTACAGGTAAGTATGTGCTGTTGTTTATTTTATTTTTTATTAATGTTTGTTTAAAGCTGTTTATTTTTGTATAAAATGTGTTGTGTTACTAACTGTACTAACAATGTGTTAGCTTACTGTTTAATTGTAATAATGTTTTTACTGTATTTTTTTTTCCCTTCCCTTATTTTTATTTTATCTTTAGAAGTGACAGGCACATATACATGCCTGTTACTTCTAAAAATGGAATAAAAATAGGGGGGGGGGGGGTAGGTAGTTGGTTCATCCAGGGTGGGGTCGGTCACGGTCAGGCGCCCATCGGTCGCCCATAGGCCACGATCAGGGGTGGCACAGGCCTCATGGGGGTGAACATCCACCCCCATGTGGCCTGGTCAACCCCGCTCACTGCCCGAATACCCGGGGTAGCATAGGCCGCATCGAGGTGGTGCCGGGGGCCCGGTGGTGATCGGGCCTCGGGGGTGGCATAGGGCGGCAACATGGAGGTCATCAGGGGTGGCACAGGCCTCATCAAGGGGGTGATCCGATCACCCCCATGTGGGCCTGTGCCACCCCGCTAACCACCCGACTACCCCGATCCCGTGATCGGGGTAATCCGGCGGTGGCATGATGGCATAGCTAGGCTAGCATAGGGCAGGCCTGATCGGGGGTGGCACAGGCCACATGGGGGTGATGGCTGGGGTCGTCGGTGGTAGTTGGTGGGTGGCTGGGTAGGTGGCACTGGCAGGCCAGGCAGGCATAGTGGGGGACTGGGGGTAACTGGTCACCCCTAACTTTTATTAGGGGCTACTAGGGGTTTTGGTTTGGCCAGGGGCAGGGCAGGTGCCAGGCAGAGGCAGGTGTAGACTTACTGTGTTAGGCAGGCAGAGCAGATGAGTAGATTCAGCCAGGGAGGTCTCTCAGTCTCAGCGTGACCAGGGTCAGGAAACAGAAAGGGGGAAGGGACAGGGAACTGGTGGTTTTATTGACTTATCAGTCAATCAAAATGATAACTCGAGGCCCTATTTGCTGGCGGGCGCTCAGGGCTAACGGTCTGGGTGGGTTTAGATTGATCACTTAGTAACTGGACAGCCTTCCATCATTGATTGGTCAATGATGGAAGACTGTCAGTTATTAATTGATACATTTATGACCGCCCATGCATATCGTCACTGTGATGGTGGGCGGCATGCATTAACGGTCAGGGGGCCAGGCCAGGACTCATTGAAGAGAGAGAAGACTCTAAGGTTAGTGTACACAGTGTATAACTATTGTAATTTGATCACACAGGGTGCAGGCAGGGGGCTATATAGATACACAGCATTAGTTAATGTAGCGCAAGGGTTATTTTAAAGTGACAGTGTCCCTTTACTAACTTTATTTCATTTTTAATACTATTTAGACTTGAAATGATGATGTACACCTTATATTTATTTGTTTTTGGGTTATACTAATACATTGTTGTGTTTTTTTTATTGCAGGGTGAAGAAAATATTTGGGGGGGCGTTTGTCCTGACGCCCCAATGGACGGGCCGCCCCTCCCATGTCTACAATTGTCCTATAAATACATCAAAAGAACAAGGTGATTACACGTTATTCCTATTAGACTAGTTATATATATTTTTTTAAAATGCTGGTAGACAAGTTCCACACATTTACAAACTGTCTGTGACCTCAGGAAGCAAATTTAGCCGTGGTATCCTCAGTGGTTAGGAGTATAATCCAGGTAGGGTCTGTAGTAATAATTCCAGTGATTAGAATTTCTATATTCCCTCAGAATAAATTATAGACCTTTTTATGGGGGTTTAAACTGACAACTCTTTATTGATGATGGTACAGCATATTTACCCACAACACAGTCCAAATCATGTTCAGTCACCAATGCACTCCCCCTAATCTCCAGCAGACGCCACCCTGACCATGTGGGGAAGTCTGTCCATCAAGTGATGTCACCTTCCTAACCACCCCCTGTGGTCCTGGAGCCTAACAGCCTAACTAACTTAATTGTACCCTTTGTACTTGGTAGGGGGAGTTCACACGTTAATGTTAAGTTAGGTTTCCAGTGTCAGGAAGGCAAATGATGGGGTGATATTTTGAATCTCTTTTCCAGATAAAGGGCCCTATTCAATTGACAGCCCGTAATTACCTTCAAAGTGAACTTTTAGCTGCAGATTAACATTTTTCTAAACATGTAAGGAACATGTTGCCACTAACCCATAATTACATGCTCACAGCCCAACATGCAAACCATGAACCCGTAAGTAGCATTTCAGGGCATGATCATGATCAATTAAGCAAGCCCATAAGTTAAAATTTAGACAGAGCCAATAGTAAATGAGACCATCATCATGACATCAGTAAAACATGGAGTTTAAACTACAAGGAATTAGTGTTTAGAAGTACAATTTGAAATCTGACTCACAGTCCAGAAATGTAGAGATCAATAAAAATCAATAATGCAACTGTTCTAGTCCATGCAGGTTCCATGATATGTATTAACTCCTTGATTCCTGGATTGATACAACACAGAAATAAAACATGAAACAATATTTTTTTAGTGCAGATAGCTAGCTTGAGACTGTTGTGCAACTAATTCTTACTGCTTACTGCCTATCTTGTACTCGTATAATTTTTTTATACATTTGCCATTTACGAGTTTGAAGGTAATTGCGGGCTTGTTAAATTGTTGTAATTGAATAGGGGGAGATAGAACAGAGTTATGTTTTTGACAACCGTAGTGTTTTGAGTTTGTAACTCGCAATTGGAATGTGAGTAGATAAAAGTAGCCAATTGAATATCAGTATTTACAGGCTCTGTTATGGGCTCATGTAATTGTGATTTGGACAATTGAAAAGGGCTCAAAGTGTCTGTTTAATTCCCTTCATGGTTTAATACCCGTTATTGTCTGGCATCTGCCAGCCCCTTCCTGGTAAGTATTGAACCCTCTCAACTGGGCATCTTTTCCCCTGTACCCCACATCCCCAGGAAAACCTAGTAGCATACATTATTGAAGTTTCTGGGTGAAATGCAGCATTTAGAAACCAAACATGACTGGGTACCATCCATACATCAATAAAGGAACATAACACACTAACACAAATATCAAGACTTACCATAGCCAAATGGAAGACAGTTATGCATGCCACATAATAACAATATAACTGTCACAGTCCCAGTATCCAGACTTGGAAGACAGTTTCCTGCGGAAAAGGACCACACAGCTAATCCATATTAGTCCAGGGCCCACACAAGTCCATTATTCCAAAACAGTCTTAGGTTCTCCCTATCTGTGGTAACATGGCCAAAATGGCAACCGCAGTCCAGGCATTCAGGGGTTTGGGCATTGTTCTTGGAGGCAAAGGGACAAAGCTGTGTTCTGATACCAGGTTCCCCTCAGTGCCCAGTCCATAGTCCCCAAAATTCCAGTGGGCCCTCCTGAGCATCACAGTGTCTTTAACCACTTTGCCATCACTGCTTTGTTCTTTTTAAAGTACCCATGACGTTCAATTAAATGATACTTAATTGTCAAGTATGCACCAATCGGACAATATCAGCAGCTGTGTAAGCTATGGGAAATCAATATTGTGTTTGTTGCATTAAATCCTAATAGCTGGATGACAATGGTGTGTATCTGCAGCTATCTGTGGAGGGAAGCGAGAAGAAGCTAAATCATTTGTTTGATATGTGGATAAGCCTGAAATTGACACAACACCTCTTCCCCATCACTGGCCCAGAAGCTGGATGTTGCAACATTAGCCTTCTTGAAACGTAAAAGCCCCTCTAACATACATAGCACCTCATCAAATTCAAGCTTGCAAGTCCCGTAAGTCTGCGGGCTTGAAGTTTGCCCCAGTTACAGAAAAGCCCACAACTACATGGCCGAAATCCAAAACCATAAACCATTTCGGGGCCAGATCATGATCAAATTCGCAAGCCTGTAACTACTGATGTAGAAACAGCCAATAGTAAATGAGAGTTCATTACATCAGTAAAATATGGCGTTTAAACCACAGTTACAGTTTTGAAGTCTGATATGCGATCAAACTCATAATACAGCAATGTGAACATTACTAAATATGAATGAAGAAACCGGTCTAGTTCATGTAGGTGGCCTGATATTTATTAACCACTTGATATCCAAGATTGGCATAACATGAACATAAAGCGTAAAAAAAAAAATTATTGCAGGTTTGCAATCTTGAGAGTGTTGTGCAATTAATTCTAATGTTTTTCATCGCTTTTCCCGTCTTTTAAAGTGTAGTATAGATTTTTTAATTTGCATTAAAAGTGCTATGAACAGGTGTTTAACCCCCTTGCGAGTCCTACCTAGTACCTGTAGTGTGAAAACAATTGCGGTCTTGAGGACTTGTAGCAATTTAATAGCGATTTGGGATTGTAACATATACAGGCTTGAAAGATCAAAAGCTTAGCTGGTTCCGAGTTACGATTTTGGCAACCGCAGTTGTTTTTCAGCCTGTAACCCGCAGATTATTTGCGGGTAGCTAAAAGAGGCCAATTTAATAGCCGTAACTTTTGCGCGCTCCTTTACGGGCTTCAGTAACTACATTTTGTGGAATTAATGAAGCCCTCAGTTTTCACCAATGGATCATAGATCCCTCCAGGATCCTGCACATAAGTTAAATATGTATTTTTTCTAATTAAAACTAACTGTATTACTTTCTCCTGCTTGGTTATTTTCTTAGTCATACTCAAAGTTTTCAAAAATATACTTTTTTAAGGGGACATGTAATGTTTCTATATATTGCTAGGAATATAATATGCCTACTGTATGTATCTATTTGCTTTAATGTACTTTATTTTATTAAGAAGTCTTTATAAGCTCTGTTTTTTTCTGTCTAAAATCATACAATTTGTAGCTGCTTGGAACTGCCCTCTGTAGCTCATGCAGCTTATGAGTAAACAGACTGATGTTCAGGATTTAAAATTAGCCAATTAGTGACCTCTCTCAAGCAGCATGTTGCAAAATGTTGCCACTGATTGGTTATTATGAGACAGTGCAACCCCTGTACTTAGACACTTAATACGCTGTCTACATGAGCTGCAGAGGGTAGAAAACAAGATAGGAACTGATTGTAAGGCAGAAAAATATGAGTTTTTAAATAAAGTACACAAAAGTAATAGATACATAGCTATATTATATTACTAATGAAATCAAGAAACCTTCCATGTCACTTTAATTATCCAGTGGTCCTGTAACAAAATATGTCTTAGCAAAAAATCCTTACATTAGACAAAACTCTAATTTCTTTCAAAATATATGATAGCATGCCTAGGTACACATGGTGCAGGCCTAGTGAAGTTTTTAAGAGGCAGGAGGCTGTCTTATAGATGCAGTGCTATGGAATAGTGTGTGATTATGCACAGAATTGTGTATTTTTCAGTGACAACTTGGACATGCTGGATATACATAAACATATATACATTTATGGTTTAATATATATCTGTGTTGTGGAATATAGCAAGAGGAAAGGATAATAAGTAACTGAGCTGTTGGCTAGCTCAAATCTGATTAGACCTAGGGCAACATACAACTTAAAACACGCATTTATAGCAGCATTTGTTCAAATCATACTTTTTTCTATAGTGTAACTGTGCATTTTCCCCAGTGCCTCTGCAGCTAAAATTTGATGGGCCACTGTAGCTCCATATTTACAGCATGCTCATTGTAAGAATTATAATTGATAATGGATAAACCAAACTAGAGAGCAAACAAACTGTAGAAAATTAATTGTATTATTAATTAAATATAATTATGCTGCAGTGGTAGCTGCCCTTTTATAGGTGAATCGTAATCAAATCTGATTTCAGTAATACAGGTTTAGAATCATAATGCTCAATACATTAGACAGAGAATATATAAAACATTGCAAAAGCCTTTGCAAATATTTCTACAAACAATATTAATCACTGTGACTAAATTCACCAAAAATTTGATTTTTTATTAAAAACGAACTAAGCATTTGCCTACTAATTCTAAGATTCGATGAAGAAAACATTTTTGTAGATAATACCTCTGTTTTACACAACAGCATTGAATGTGTTTCAGTTAAGTATGTGCTCTGGCTTTTAATATATCTATGTAAATTCGGTTTCTCAAGTAATAGCAAATAATTTTCTTTCAATACCTATCACAATAGGCACAAGTCAAGGGTGCTCTATATCCCCTTTACTTTTTAATTTTGTGTAAGTATAAATAATCTCATTAAAAACAACAACTAGAATAATTTAAATAGATTCACAATAAATAAATAGATATCTGCATAAAGCCTTTTCTAACATTACAAAAAAAAAGAACATTAAAAACAAAAAAACAAATTACTGAGAAAAGATACACATAAAAATGCCTACTAAAATAATTAAAAAATATATTTTTATTAAAATAATACAATCCTAAACCTGAAAAATAAATGTTTAATTTATTCAATACCCTCTCATCGCTCCAGTGTTGTCAACATATTCCCTGGTCCTCAATCTGCATGCCTGGTAAACGGGCACTTAATCTTGAAGAAATCTTGAATCACTTGATCCTTTCTGTCCTTTAGGAAGCAGTCCTCGTCTTTGTAGCTAGGGAAAGGACCCATAGCAAAATCCCAATAATCTGAAAAATAGTATTTAACTGTGATAATAACGATCTAGAATCATATTACTCAATATATTACTAAACCCAGAATATCAAATTTCAGAAAACAAATCTTGATGGGAAAAATTCACCAAAATATATTTATTAGTATCTTAAACCCCAACGTCTATAACAGCTAAAATGTACCTACTAATTCTAACATTAGACACAGACAAATCTTTAGATTGCATCTCCTCTCCCCACTTGTTTAAGAGGCTTAAACATTTTGGCAGTTAGATGAGTTTTTAAAATATCTAGCCACATTGTGTCTCTCAAATTATAACTAATAATTCTCTTTCAGAGCGTGTACCTATCACAACTGGCATGAATTAAGGATGCCCTATATCCCCTTTACTTTTTGACATTAGGAGAATTTACTAAGAAGACGTGCGTTAATCAGTGATCTACTGTGGCATGTGGTATGATATATTTCAACCTCTCACAGGCCCTCATTCAATTGTGATTTGGCCAATTGAATTGGGCTCTATTTACTGCACATAGCATATTTTTTTTAAAGAAGTTTTTAGTTTGTGAAAACCTTGCTTTTGCAGAGATGCTTACTAACTAAAAACTTCTTTAAAAAATATATGTTATGTGCTTATTTAGAGCCATATTTAATTGGCCAAAATTGCAATTGAATGAGGGCCACACTCTTTTATACTGCCTTTTAGTGGTCTGATTAACAGGTTGAAATACTCATAACCTGACTGGTTAATATTAACCAATCAGAACAGTCTACCGCATCCTACTCTGAATGGTGAAATAATAACCAATCAGAATACAGCCATCATGGCCTGTTGCACACATATACACCCATGATTCTTTAGTAAATTCAGCTCTATGTCGTTTTGTTAACAACGAAATTAGATTTTGGAATAAGTTACCACATTGGATAACAAATTCTAAACTTTAAATTTTGGGGTATAATTACAGACCAAATTACATTACACCAATTATACATTTTAACTTAAATATATATATATATATATATATATATATATATTGCTGTCCTAACTATTAGTGATTTGATAAAGAGATTATGGATTATGTGTTATATAATGCAAAGCTACTCTTTGTTTTTGAGAAATATGTTCTTATGTATAAGAATGGAGAGCATTTCAAACAAACACTCATTTGTACCATTATAGACATGATAAGATTAAATGTAGATACATAATTGCTTTCATGAAAAATAAATGTCCAATTCTTTCACCAGTCCTCTAAATTCTTTTTCAAAATAAGGCAAAAAACTTCCTCCATTTTGTTGTTTTCCATTATCAACTTGATCATCAGTCCTAAAATAAACAGTAATCAATCTGTTTAAATCTTTTTTTTTTACATGACACATAGTTATGCTGGAAATAATTTAAAATGCCATCATTTAATGTTATTTCTGTAGTTTTATAAATATTATATAATATGTATAACGCACCAACATATTCTGCAGCGCCATACATAGTATGAAACAGAGCATAAAAACAATATCAATACAGATTAAACAAAAAAAGCCTTGTTTTTGAGTTTATTAACTTGCATATAGAGTACTTTTTTCAATCATCCTATACAATTAAAACTTGCATATTTACAATCTAAGGGATTATTGCTGAGGGCTTTATACATTACGGTCATAATTCAAAAGTTTATTCTGGAGGTTATGGGGAGCCACTTAAAGAGTGTTGATGCTGACATTAAGCATTGGGTAATGTAGATAAGACTAGTGGAAGCCAGCATGGAGTGAGTTGCAGAAGTCGAGATGACATATGATGACTTTTAGTTGTGTCTTGTGTAAGTTAGTGATGTATTTTGCAGATATTTTTTTAATGAAATAGACAAGATTTGGTGAGTGAATTTATATGAGGAATGAAAAAGAGGGCAGGATCAAGAAGAACCCCAAGACAATGGGCTTGAGAGGAGGGAGTTATAACCGTATTGTCCACAGTGAGAAATATTTGAGGAATGGATGTTGTAGTAAAGGGTGAAAAAATAAGGAGTTCAGTTTTTGACATGTTAAGTTTGTGATGGTGGGCAGACATCCAGGAGGATATGCTAGAGAGGCAATTGGAAACTCATGCTGGAATAGAGGGGGATAGATCTGGTGTTGAGAGGTACATTTTATTGTCCTCTGCTTAGAGATGATATTGAAATGCTAATGAAGTGATGTCACATGTGTGTCACGTCATTTGCATTGGCCGGGACCCGACGCAGCCGGAAGATGCGCGGAGGAGCGGAGGAGTGAAGGAGCAGCTGCTGATGGAAGGTAAGTGAGGGGAAAGGGAGAGGGGGAGGTATTTAGAGAGGGGTAAAGTGAAGAGGGGGGTTGAGGAGGGAGGTTGAGGAGGGGGGTTGAGGATGAGGAGGGAGGTTGAGGAGGGAGGTTGAGGAGGGGGTTGAGGAGGGGGTTGAGGAGGAGGTTGAGGAGGGTGGTTGAGGAGGGAGGATGAGGAGAGGTAGAGGAGGGAGGTTGAGGGTCCTCTCTAGTACTCGTATAATGTTTTGCTACATTTGCCATTTACGGGTTTGAAGGCAATTGCGACTTGGGTAATTGTTGCAATTAAATCTCAATTTGTGTTTTTAGCAATTGTAACATTTAAAAGATCAAAAACTCAGATGGGTCGGATTTCCAATTTTAACAACCGCTGGAATTTTCAGCCTGTAGCTTGCAAATCGATTGTGGGTAGCTAGAAGAGGACAATTAATTAGCAGTAACTTTTGCGGGCTACTTTATGGGCTTCAGTAATTGCGATTTTGACAATTTCATAGGGCCCAAAGTGTTTAGGGCTTACTTCAGAGAAATAAAGTAGAATAGAGAGCAGGAGTCCCCTGTGGTTATTTTCACTCTCCAAAAGCAATCATATAAAACATTAGTTTGACTTTTTATTGTATTTTTTAAACATTTCTATTAATATACATTTTAACGTTATTCAGTATGGGCCTTTTTTCTGAGTGTTTTCTCTTCTACACTTATATTTGGACTTTACAATTTCCGTTTTAGTTAAAGTAATGTAATTGCAACCCACAAACAATGATCTAAACTCCAGAACTACAGTAAATACCAGATATAAAAAGGATGACTGTAACTTTGCGCAAGGTATGTCTCAAGTGTTATCAATTAACAAGCCATACATATTTATATGACACCTACTAGTTTTATACCTTTATAGCATTCTTCTTATCTTAGTTTAGTGATTTGAGGAAATATTTTTGTTAAATAAGATAAAAACTATTTCAAAAGGAAAAAGGACCAATATTATTAAAGTATGTGTAATTGAAAAGTGTTTTATAGTGTCAAAATATGACAAATTCTCATTATACTTTAATAAAATTAGCTAACTTTAAAATAAAAATAAAAATTAATTTCAGTGTAAATGGTTTACAGAATATAGCAGTATATGCTGTAGGGATACCTTTTTTATTGCACAAACATATTATTATGACGAGATTTCGAGAGTGACCTCTCATTGTCAGAAGCAACACTAATTTTAGGTTCACATTAAAAGAAATACATTCCAGGCTTCATAGATAATGTTCTGTTCAGTCAATGTTCACAAGTCTGGAAATCACCGGTGTATTTGGGATATTCACTCTCTCTTCCTGTATCTGTTCTTTGTTATTATTTTGATAGAGACAGTTAAGTTATATACAGGACACCAATGACTTTCTTAACAAACTCTGTTTGTGGACGTACCTGCTAACACTACTCGTAACCATGGATGTTGAATTTCTTTATAGCAACATCCCACACAAAGATAGCACTGAGGCATGCCTTATGTTTCTCTTAGCACACGCTCAGAACCAGAGCTATAACCCTGATACCATTGCCAAACTACTAGAATATGTCCTGTCCCACAATCACTTTACCTTCAAAGATCATGTTTACCTGCAAATAATGGGGACCGCAATGGGCATCAAAATAGCATCACCATATGCTAATCTATTTATGGCCGACATATGTCCACAAACCTTACAGATTTCAATCCGTGCATCTTGTTTGGATACACTTTTAACCAACAGGAATGGGGCGGAAGTACTTCAAATACTCTATTCTGAGTGACACATGTTTCAGCCAAATTAAATCTTCAAAATAGTATATAAAGTGAAGGCGCAGTCTAAAAACCAGCAGGTTACATTTTTTTATAGGATGGCGGATTTTTAGGCGGACACTTATTCAACCAAGCTAGAAGAGAACATATTCTTCAATCAATATGGACATGGCTGCTTATCCAGGGCTGAAGAATGAGGACCATGTTTTTGATGATTGTTGCTAGAGGGTATCAAAATGATAGGTAATGTATATGTCCCCCCTTACAGCTGTAACTTTTTTATTTGTTATTCTGCCCATGGGAGTTTAGTGCACATGGGGGTCCAATAAGGACCACTGTTGTAGCAGGAAGGGTGCCATGTGGGACCTTGAGTAATCCCACTGTATAATACACCATGTGGATCTGTGGGAACACCATGGTTTTGGATTTAATATTAGGTGCCATGGAGGTCCATAGGAAGCCCCTGAGTATACTTTAGATGGGGAATCCCGGGGGCATACCCACCTTATAGAAGGTAGTGGTTCATAGAAAGAGGGGTCATAAACCACCTGCATCAGTTTTTTTTATTAATATTTAGCCACTTGTCTGTCATGAGAAGAGGTTCATATAGTCAGATAGAATCTGGGAGAATATTAGTGCTATTGTAGTTTGTTCATGTTGATGGGTACCTTTCCGCAGTATTGTTATAGAGGCTACAAAGAGACAGATTACAGTCTCCTGCAAGCAGGTTGCAAACCTCCTTGGGTGCAAGCCAGTACGTTTTAAGAGTTTCTTTATTAGCCACAGAATAGCTTCTCAAATTCTCACCACTCGTCCACATACTAGTACAGAAACCTCAGACAACTTTATTTTTTTAATTTGCTAATTACCTAATAACAAAAATTGTGTGCAAACATTTCATTGCATTTATACAAGAATTTACTATAAATCTAAACCATGTATTTCTATTTTATCTTACAAATCCACACTTGAATAAGTATAACATAGATTAAGTTTATTAAAAATGTCAAAAGCAGAAAGTTCACCTCAAGTTACCGGTGATGTTTTGGGAAGCTTCTTAATTACTAATGACAGTTCCAGAAAAATATAATCAAATTAATGTAATGCAATCAAAGTAATCAAGTGTATTACAGAAGTATCCAAAGTGATAAAAATGTGAAGCTGTGTTTATGGGTTGTCAAAATACATTAAGGAGCTATTTATTATAAAAATATTTTTTTTCTAAATACTAAATGCTGACACAACACTGAAATTCAGGAAAGAGATTTTTTTTATAAGCCTCAGTTTGCTCCTTTTTATTATGAGTATAAAACTACCTGACATTATATATAATGATAGCGTTCAAATTACAGTATTTTTGGCAGAGATAGTTACATGAGCAGAGCGGCTTCATTAGCATTCAGATTACATGCTATTTCATTCACACTCCCCTAGCTAGCTAATTTGGTCTTCAGCCAACTTTCTTATAATATGATGACAAGACAACAAGCTTCACTGCCCTCCTTTCAGTGCTAACGATACAATGAGTGGCAGTCGTGGTCTCTGAGCTCAGCATGGCACTTCACCCTGCAGAGATATGCTATGTTTGTCCTGTCTCCGTCCCCAGCTCCCTGCCAGGCCATCTAGAGCAAGGACAATGAATACAGGAACAAAACAAAAGTTTATCTAGGGGTTGCAATCTGAACATGGCATGTTTTGCAACAATATGTCATAATACCCACTGTTAGAAATTGGGTGCCCAAACAAAACCTTTGTCATTGCTTTGAAGAAAACAAAAAGAAATTATTTTCAAAAGCATTGATTTCTTTGTTGGTGAGATAGAAAAATATCCATTTGCATACAGATGTTGTCAGAAATTTTCAAAGCATTTATTGTCGAAATAAAAAAGAGGCATATTTTATTCACATACTGTAAAATACTGTAGGGGAGGAAATGGATTCACTATCATCCAGTGAAATGTCAATTAGCAGTTGGAGTATATTAAGTTATGATCCTTTATTTGTAAAGCACCAACATAGGCCCCCATGCTAATCGAGCGGTGTAATTTGTGGTATACCTGAAAATCGTCTGCGGGAGTTTTTTTTCCTACGTTACGCGTTTATGCTAATCTTTTCACGTGCAATATTACAGCACTCAGACCACTTCTGTAAATCCTGCCATGTCCGCAAAAGATTTCAGTGTAGGAAGTATGTGTTCACTCATATTACACTAAACAAGGTATTACGGATGAGAAACAGCTGTAGGAATCAATAAAAAACTTAGCATGTCATGATTATTATAATGAGTGAAAGCAAGTGCCTTTACTGCGGCAAGAAACCATGATATTTATATATGAATATATATTATTCTTTATTTATTTATATTTATTTAAATGAAATAGATGTGACAATTGTATTTATAGATTTAATATATATAATTATATATATATATATATATATATATATATATATATATATATATATATATATATGTATATATACAATGCATTAGATGGCCCTGACTTTAGAATCTAACATACATAGGCCCCTTTTAAATTGTTTAAATCGCTAATACTGGAGCTTGTAAAAGTTGCAGATATTTAATTGGCTACATATTGCTACTCGCAATCCATTTGCGAGTTACCGCCTCATAGCCATATTAAATTCCAGCCTTGTAGATACGAGGTTAGAACTGAAGCCCTACGTGCTTCAAATTTGGAAAAGTTATGACGGTATTAAATTAGACCTGCTGCGAGCACCGTGTGAAAACAAGTGTCAAACAAGGAGCAACAGGGCAGGAGAAGAGAAAGCCTGCGAGATGATCTTGCAGTCTCCTCACATCATCACTTGTCACATTTAAAATTTACAACTTCCCACCTTGCGGGTCCGGAAAAGGTAAAGGTCATGAAAGGACTCGAGCTAAAAAAATATTAACACCTGCCACGGGGGTACTATAAGTCCCCCAGGCACCTAAAGTAACCCTATAGCTCATGGGGCTAGATACAGAGCCCCATGAGCCCTTTATTAACTCTCTCACTCATGGAGCTCTATATAGAGCCCCATGAGCCCCTATTTAACCCCATCACTCATGGGGATCTATACAGACCCCCATAAGCCTCTATTTAACCCCATCTGTCCAATAGGGTTCTATATAGACCCCTATATGACACTAATTAACCCCTATAATAACACTATAAGTACATGACACAAAGTCCAAGCACTACACTACACTAGTAACCCTAACTATACACCACTAACCCCTTAACAATAACTATACCCATTAACCCATACTAAACCCTATTAACCCTATCTAGACCTATTTAACACTAACGGGGGCTATTTAACCCCATCTAGACCTATTTAACCCTAACTTGGCCTATCTCACCCAATCTAGACCTATTTAACCCTAACTGGGCCTATCTAACCCAATTTAGACCTATTTAACCATAAGTGGGCCTATTTAACCACATCTGGTCCTATATAACCCTAACTGGGCCCATCTAAACCCATCTAGACCTATGTAACCCTAACTGGGCCTCTCTAACCCCATCTAGACCTATTTAACACCCCCTTGACCTATTTAACCCTGTATAGTCCTATGTAAGCCTATCTAGTCCTATTTAACCTTAACTGGGCCTGTTTAACCCTGAATGTACCCAGTTTTACACTATTAACTCCCCTCTACCCTGTTAAACCCTACACTATGTAACTACCACCCTAATAAAATCCCTATAACCCCACGAATTACAGAACATAATAAAACCTAGAATTACAGAAAAAAAAGGACATTACAGAAAATTAAAAAAGACATTATAGAAAATTAAAAAAAGAACTACACACCTGAAAAGAAAATATATGCACAAATAACACATTACATTACAATACAGCAATCAATACAACAAAGTTCAAATATCCCCCTGACTACATATTATTAACCCCCTAACTACAATACATGAACCCATAACTACAATACAGTAACCCTATCTGCAATACATTAAACCTAACTACAATACAGTAACCCTATCTACAATGCATTAACTCTATGCTGAAGGCATCTGTGCCTTTTGATTGGCTGTTGTCACTGTCAATCAAATTGCAGCCAACCAGAAGATGCAGATGCACACAGCCAATCACAATGGGATATAACCCATGGGGGTGTATTCCATTCTGATTGGCTGAAGACCGTAGTGCCTTATGAGGACCCTCATGGCACTTACAGTGTTATTATAGGGGTTAATTAGTGTCCTATTGGGGTCTATATAAAACCCTATTGGCCTAATGGGGTTAATTAGTGTCCCATAAGGATCTTTATAGACCCTTATGAGACTAATGGGGTTAATTAGGGGCTCATGGGGCTCGGTATAGAGCCCATCAGTCATAAGGTTAGGTAAGGGCCCATGGGGCTCTGTATTGAGCCCCTTGAGTGATAGGGTCAATTAAGGGCTCATGGGACTCCGTGTAGAGCCCCATGAGTGATAGGGTTAATTAAGGGCTCACGGGGCTCTTTGTAGTGCCCCACGAGTGATAGGGATAATTACAGGCTCATGGTGCTCTGTGTAGAGCCCCAGGAGTGATATGGCTAATCAAGGGCAAATGGGGCTCCCCCTCTCTCTCACTCACTTTGCTGTCTGTCTCTCTGAGCTGTCTCTCTCTCTATACCTCTCTCCTTCCTCTCTCTATCACTCACTCACTCCGCTGTCGGTCTCTCCGTGTTGTCTCTCTCTCTCTCTCTGTACCTCTCTCTTACTCACTCACTTTGCTGTCTGTCTCTCTATGCTGTGGCTCACTCTCTGTACCTCACTCCCTCTCTCACTTAGGTCTGTGTCGATCTGTGATGTGTTTTCTCTGTGCTGTCTTTGAGTGCATCATAGCTGCCGGCTGCTATCAATTCCTGTTTTAGGCCCCGCCCTGATGACATCATGGCCACGCCCCTTGATTCCATCAGAGTTACACAGTATGAAAACTATTATAGTAGATTGCCTACATATTTCATACAGGTATACAGTGAGCTGTAGTAGATTAATTTTAATGTAATGATAAGGATATACTTGAAATATACTGAAGTTAAGGTTTTAAACAGAGAATTAATGGAAGGTTGTTGCAGGTAATTGTTTGGTTTAAATACACAAGGAATATGAGTATGGTTAGGTCTGTACAGTGGAAATTGAAAAAAAAGGGATATCAATAACAGTGGGTACAAGTCTCGTTTAAAAAGTGAAGTAATGACTTAACTATTCAGTAGTTATATCAATACATTTCTCAAACTCATGCCACCATTTGATGAATATATCAGACAAATTCATTACCTTTAAAGGGTCTATAATCACACAGATATGTGATCCCACTTTCTGTCAAAAATATTACAAGTACTAAATATGACTTTTAAGGGCTTTTTCAAACACCTAATAAAGTTGTAACAGCAATTAAACATACAATACTGAACATTAAAACACATAAAGGCATGGAAAGGCATTACAATTGATTGCACAACAGTCTCAAAAACACAAATATGCAATTAAAAATATATATTTAAAAAAAAAGTTTTTTTCAGAGTTAGATTAATCCCGAGACTCACCAGGTTAATACATATCATGAAACCCACATGCACTAAAACAGATGATCTAATGCATTTTATAGAGTGCTAGATTGCGTGATTGCGAGCCCAATCTGCAAATATTACTTATTGGCTTTCATTAATTAGTACCCCCCGTTTACAAATTACGTGTAACCTCCATATTTTACTGACGTCATGGTGACGTTTACTATTGGCTGTGTCTAAGAAGTAAATTACGTCACATCATATGATCAAGACCCCTGAAATCTGACTTTAAAAGGCAGGATTTACAAGTTTAGCCTTAAAATTGGACTTTCCAAGCTGAAGTCAACAGAATACATCTAAACATTTAGCCTAAAGACTTTTATTTATAATTTTCATCCTATTTATTTTTAGCTAAGGATTACTTCATTCAAATAGAAAATGGCAGACAGTATAACAGCTTCAAACATACATGTTAATCATATATTGTTTCATATTAATAACTTTAATATTAAATATAAAAACAATGGGCCATGTAATGCTTTTTTCTGCCTGCTGTTTATCAACTTCAACTTGCTATACAATTATATACCATAGCCTGTGTACTTCTAGACAATACAATCTAGTATGTTGGCAATTAGTTTAATATGTTTTTGTAATCCTATTTGGAGCAAGGATCACTTATGATCCATTGACTACAGTTTCTAAAGTGGCTCCATTGATGTTCCAAATATGGTATAATTTAAATCTAGCTGCCATTACCAATAATTACTAATTAACTCCTTAGACATTGAGTCCATTTTCTTGAGCATAGTCATCTTGGTCTGAGCATTACTATCCTTCTTTGTACAGTCGATTTTAGTGAAGACAATCGATAATTGATGGGAATTATGTCTTCTTCTTATTATTATTATTATTTATATCCTTTATTTGTAACAAGCTATTAATAAACAGTTTCAGTCTTTGCAGGTGCATCAGAAAGGTTGACGGACAACTTCAACTTCAATGTTAGTTCACTGTATGGATTTTTTTATTAACATTCTACTGATAAGTTTTATCTTATACCATATTTGGAACCTAATCTGGGTTATTTTAATACAATATTTACAGGAAAGAAAATGTCTGTCATTGACTGATAAAATGAAACAAATCATCTAGTATAATAAGTATATATACATCATTGACTCTAGGTACTGCTATTGACTCCTGAGTACAGATGTAATTTACGGTTGCAGTTAATATGTGGAAGCACTGCTACTGAGTCATGCAAATACTGCTGTGAGCAGGGACTCCGCCTTGACTTATAATCTGATTACAATGTAGACAGCAACAGACCCTTGATCTAATAGATTAGCACTTCCGTACAAGTCAGGGTATGCCAGATATAAGTCTTCAGACTAGACCTACATGACTTATGACATGACTGCAGGCGACTGTCAAGTTTTCCTCTTGACATTCATGCTTTTCATGACTATTTGCACTCTATGAGTTACTCATTCAACTGAACACATGCAGTGAGTACATAGAAAGGATTACCCTTCTACAGTTATTTAGAAAATATGACTCATGCAAAAAAATTGAAGGATAGTGATCATATGAAGCCATTTATTATCACGTAGTTGTTTGGCTCATTTTTAAATCATAATGATAACAGAAATCACCCAAATGGCCCTGATCACAATTTTGCATAACCTTAGTTCTAAATACTGTGTATTGCCCCCTTTGGCATCAATGACAGTGTGTAGTCTTTTGTAATAGTTGTCTATGAGGCCCCTAATTCTTACAGTTGGTATAGCTGCCAATAAGTATTTAGTATTTAGTCATTGCGTGTTATATTTTTTTTTCAAAGTCCCGCTTCTGTGGCTGTTTGTAACCGTTTGTGAGGCACCGTAGAGCATCCACCTCCGCAAATGCGGCCCCTCGCGAAGAGGCCTTTGGCTTATTGCAGCCGACATTGGAGTCTCCATCTTCTGAACTTTGTCCCTCGAACTTTGTCCCTCGCTTCGCGAGCTCGCAAATCATGACGACGATTCGCAGTTTGATAAGTATTATATGTCCTATTGAATTGTTTTTAAAATGCCAATTGGTGCCTTGATTTATTCTACATTATTCAATATTTTTATTTTTTGCTGTACTTTGGATCAACTCGCAGTTCATCACATATATAGTTGTGAGCGTACGAGTTGTTGCTAACGCTGCGGGCTCGCGTAGCGAGCCTGCGGCCCTCGCGAAGCCAGGGCCGCGGCTCGCGCAGCGAGCCCGCGGCCCTCGCGAAGCCAGGGCACTGCCCGAGGGTCTCAGTTGCTGGCATGGAGCGCCGTAGGCGCTCCATGCCAGCACCTGAGGACCTCGCAAAGCGAGGGCCGCAGTTGCTGGCATGGAGCGCCGAAGGCGCTCCATGCCAGCAACTGCGACCCTCGCAAACTTCACGTCGCAACCCAAACAGTACGACACACACATTACGACACTCGCAAACAACATACGACACACGTTCACACACATTACGGCCTCGCAACACTCGGACGCAACTCGCGAACATTACAAAATGTAAAACACAATACATACACACAGCACATACATAAAAAAATTACCTACACCAAGAGGGAGCACCCAGCACCTCAAAAATACAACTTACACCTCGATTTTACTCGAAATAAAACAGTTTAGAGACTAAAAAAAAATCGAAGCGAGAGAAAAAATGTCCGCCGAACAAAACGAAAACGAGGCTACAACACTCTAAACTCGCAAAACACCACAAGAAACTCGCAAAACACCACAAAACACCTACGGATATTCCGATACAGACGCATACCACACATTACTCGCCATTTTACGCCAATGCGAAAGTACACGACTACGCTAACGGTTTGGGCTCGCGCACGCACAGTGTTACACTGCACACATTCAGCACGCTTACACAGCAGCTCCACACCACTAATGCTGCAGCAACATCAAAACACATTCACAGCTCTTCCACACAATGCTTTAAAATAGGTAAAGTATATTCATTTATTAATGTATTATATATTTCATTATTACACACTAAACAGCATTAGCTACCTTACAATTTCATTGCCGTCATTTTTTGACGGGCAATTCGCTAGTATAATATAAAGTTCAGAGAAGATCTAAAATGTTAAACTTGATGGACCAAAAGTGTTTTTTCAACTTCAATAACTGTTACATCTGTGCATGAATTTTATCAAACAATATATTTAACATTTTTTCTAAAACCTGTTGGGAATGGAGATTAATCTGAAAAAGAAAATCAGAATGTCTTTTTTCAGAGCTTTCTCATGTGTTTTTGCAGTCATGAAATAATATATTTTACAGCTGCAAGACATAAATAATATTTTTATAGCTGTCCAATGTATCCTGTAGATTTTCTTGTCTGCGTTCGTTGGTTCACATTACAAAAATCTATGACCGTATAAATAAAGGTTTATGTGAACATGAACAATTGTGTGCTTTGGTAGGTGTCAGGATCGCTGTACAATGAAAAAATATATATGTTTGAAAACTTTCAGTCTGATTAGAAAAGTATAAATTGTCGTGTCTGGTGAATCTTGGAAGCATGAATGATACTTTAGTGGAAGTTCTGTATGTGAAAGTAGAGTTTACATTTCTGGAGAACAGTGTTTGCATCTATTGCTAAAATTTCAATAGATCCAACTATGTAACAAATACTTCTGACCTCTCCCTCTTCCTACACACCTCTCTCCATTGATAGGTAAAACACACCCACATAATTCAGCTCTCTGGAATTGATGTAACACACAGAATGGAATAATCTGATTTTCTCTAAGATTTTTTTTATGTTCATAGCGTACACGGCTGCTAATATTGGGCCATATTCTATTCGTTGTTCGCAAATGCCTCAAACTTATAATTTTGGCTGCAGGTGTTTTTTTTTAAATAAATGTTTAGATGTATTCTATCAACTTAAGCCCTGAAGGCTGAACTCTTAAACCCTTCCCACGCCCATAAGCTTTTTGGGGGAGTAAATACACGATGAACGGATAAATGTAACAAACCAATAATTAGCGACCACTTCAAAGTCCTATGCGCCAATAGGAAGGCTAAAATGCTAATCACCTCAGCGGGAAGGGCCTTTAAAAAAAAAAAAAATTGGTGGGTTGGAGATTATTAGAGAGAGAGAAGAAGCTGTACTGTAAGTTTTGGGCTGATTTATATTCTAACAATTATTAACAATTTACCCCACACATAATTATTGATATCACATAACTCACACACAAGAGTAATACCTACACATAGTTATACATAGAGGTAGTCCACAGTACATATTATAATACACACCTCAAATACATATATATGTACATTTTATATTCAGTTATTCTTATATTATTTCTCATTTCTGTAGGGGGAGAAAAGGAGAGGAGGAGAGTGAGGGGAACACCGTTGTTAGAGGAGGGAGTAGAGGGGAGTAGGAAAGGAGAAGAGGAGAGGTGAGGAGGAGCAGAGGAGAGGAGAGGAGGAAAAGAAGACGACAGGGGAAGAGTAGAGTAGGGAGAGGTGTAGGACAGCAGGAGGGGGAGGGGTGTGCCCTGAGATGCAGGCACACAAAGAGCAGGGGCAGAGGATCAAGGACATGATCCCAGGGAGGGTGGTAGTGGTGGGGAGTGACAGACCCCAGGGAGAGATGAGGGAGGACAGGATCCCCAGGCACAGTCAGGAGTGCAAGAGGCTGCGGCAAGGCACGGGGCCCCTAACTATACCCTAGAGGAGATGACAACATTACTCATTGCAGTCTGTGCCCCCTAGAGTATATTTCATTGGGGGGAGGGAAGTGAGTCTTAGCCAGAAGGCACAGGTTTGGAGTGAGATGGCTACAATTGCATCTGTGTTGGGCTTTGCTGACGGGGAGGTCTGTCAAGTACAGTTATGATGACAGTCGGGCGAAAGTCTAAAAGAAGATGGCAGAGGAGGCCACAGCAGCCCGAGCAACAGGTGGTGCCCCCCAGATAGCATTGACTATACTGAGTGCGATAGGACACTGAGGAGCTGGATTGAACCAGCAGCAGTTCTTCCAGGCCTGGTGGATTTGCATGAGGACAGCACCATGCAATGTGAGTATCATATACACCAGTGGTTCTCCACCCTCTCCTAAGGACCCCACAGACATGCCAGGATTTTGTTTTAACAGTGTGTGCACACAGGTGAGGCCATTCGTATTCAAGAGACCTACTGATCCTTTAATTGCTTCACCTGTATTCACACACTGTTAAATCGAATTCCTGACATGTCTGTGGGGTCCTGAGGAGAGGGTTGAACCACTTATATACACCATCAGACCCTCAAATCAGGGGAGTTAAAACTTGGTCCTGGAGGGCCGCACCCAGGACTGTATTTGAATATATATTTTTGTGTGCAGTTGAGTCAATGACTGAAGAAGTGATTGACTCACCTGTGCACATCAGGGTTATCATCAAATCCAGGCATGTGTGTGGCCCTCCAGGACCGAGTTTGGACACCCCTGTCTCAAATGCACACACATGTACACCACCCACATGGATAACACAATCAAATATAAATGCTGCACAAATATGAAAGGGATATGTAAGCACCCTGGTTTTGACTAGGGATAGTTGTATAAGCAATCACTATGTAAAGCCAGTCAGCAAACATATCTATATAATAAATGTGCTGTATAAAATGTCTCTAATACCTGCTGTTAACCCTGATTCTTATTAGTAGGGTCTAAATAGATTCAGAATGATTTAACATCCACTAGAGAGTGCATGTATGGGCGTGTAGGACTGCACGTGCAATGTCATGTACTAGCCTATCCTGGACTATGTCTCATCATCAAGTTGACACCTATTGCTGAGAAAGGGTCACAGATTGGTCAATCTCACACACCGAACAGCATAAACAGCAGATTATACTCATGAGTTGCAGATGATAGACGTTAGCAGGATTACATATGTTCATATGAGCCATGATCAACAAAGCTTATGTTAATGTTTTAATATTAACTCATACACTATGTGTCACTCTTTTCAGTACCCATAAGGACCAGGCCTACCATGGAGACACAGGCGGTGACGTTACCTCCACCCGAGGTGGATGCTGATTATGTTGAAGTCATAGATGATCCTTGTCTAAACACAAAAAAAATATGTTTTGCAGTTTATCTTACACTTTTATCTTTTACTAAAATTTTACTTTTATTGATATCACTAAAATCTTTTATAGCACATGAGACAACTCTCTGAGGTATTTAGACTAACATAAGATAACTATAGGGAACTGGATATTAACATCCAATTATCGTATTGACTATATTTCTTCTCCCAATATGATATTATTATAGTTAGAGTAGTATCTTCTTGTCCCAGAATATAGCAACTAATCAAAGTATTTGGAAGAGTGCTCCTATATATAGTTTCTCTGTGTTTGTTCTTATATCTTTGGGATTCACTAAGGTCTCTTCTGGGTATAAATCTCAACTATAGGGGCTAGAGCAAACTAAGCTTAATAGGCTAATCACTACATGGGGGACTCCCTATTACTCGATGCATTTGAAAAAGATTAATTCTAAAATTTTAGTAATAGATAAAAGTGTAAGATAAACTGTGATTCTTTTAAAAGTTATTTTTCTTTTTTATGTTTACACATTGTTAAAAATCTCAGATCTTCAGTATGAATATTCAGATAACTATTGCAATTGATAGAAGGATTTTTTCCTCTAAAATAATGATATTTATATAATGAATTTTGTGCATCAGTAACTTTGTTCATATAGATGATCCTTGGCTAGGGGTGGAAGTGGAAACACAACCTGGATATGAGGACCTGGGACCTCATCAGGAAGCAGGTTATAGCGAGGTTTGAGAGCAGTCAGCCAATCTCCATATGGGCCCAGTCAGATCTGACTACCGCTCTCTGCATCTACTGTCACCTCTACCTACTACCATGTACTGGAGCCAGCAACAAGAAGGCCAGCTGCCACCTTAACCACCTACCATGTACTGGAGCCAGGAACAACCAGGCTCACTGCCACCTGTGCATTCTGTATATCCCAGGACAAACTTTCTTCGCCCTGCAAGCCACAATGGCTGACATATTTAGATATCTGCATCATGAAGACAGATCATTATGAAATATACTGAGAGAGCTGGTCCGACAAAATGCTGTACATAATGACATGATGAACAGGCATTCTGAAAACCTCACAGAACTATATAACAACAACATAGTTATATAGTTACATAGTTACATTGTAATTGAGGTTGAAAAATACTTTTAGCCAATCAAGTTCAACCTTTTAAGATCTCCTCTGATCTGCAATATATGTATTAGTTGTTAATTGATCCAGAGGAAGGCAAAAAAAAAAACAGTGAAACTTTGCCAATTGTCTCAAAAGGGGGAAAATGAATTCCTTCCTGACCCCAGATACTGGATCCCTGGATCAATACTCCCTCTCTAATTAACCAGGATAACCCTGAATGCCCTTTTTAATAAAAAAATATATCCAATCCCTTTTTAAAGTTATCTATTGAATCTGCTGTCACCACCTCCCATGCTAGAGAATTCCACAGATTAACTACCCTTACTGTGAAGAAACCTTTTCTTTCTTTAAGGTGAAATCTTTTTAGTACTAACCTCAAAGGATGTCCTCTTGTCAGTTAAAAACCTCTTGGCACAAAAAGCTCCCTTGACAAATTGTTATACTGACCATGGATGTATTTATATAGGGTAATCATATCTCCTCTTAGATGCCTTTTTTCTAGAGAAAATATGTTTAATTTGGATAGTCTTTCTTCATAACTTAGCCCCTCCATTCCCCTTATTAGCTTTGTAGCCCTTCTCTGTACTTTGTCCAGTTCTAAAATGTCCTTTCAATGAATTGGTGCCCAAAACTGTACTCCATATTCCAAATGAGAGCGTACTAGGGATTTGTATAGTGGCACAATTATATCTGTCTCTCTTGCTTCTATACTCTTCTTAATACTTTCTAATAGTTTATTTGCCTTTGCAGCTGCTGCTTGGCATTGAGAACTGTTACATAGGTGGTTGCCCACAAGCACTCCCAAATATCTTTCAATATCAGCTACCCCTAGATTTGCTTCATTAAATGTATAGATTGCATGGGTATTTTTCCTTCCCAGATGCATAACCTTACATTTATTCGTATTAAATCTCATCTGCCATTTAATTGACCATTTCTCTAATTTATGCAAATCCCTTTGGAGTCAAAGTACATCACTTTCTGATTTAATTACCTTGCACAACTTCATGTCATCAGCAAAAATGGAGACACTACTTTCCAATCCTACTTCCAAGTCATTAATAAATATGTTAAAAAGGATAGGACCTAATACTTATCCCTGAGTAACCCAACTTGCCACATTAGTCCAATCCGAGTATGTTGCATTTACAACAACCCTTTGTTTCCTGTCTTTTAGACAGCTCTCAATCCATGTGCATATATTTACTGCAATTTCTGTATGCCTTAGTTTGCACAATAGTCTCCCATGTGGCACTGTATCAAAAGCCATTTGTCGTCTTCTAGCAGTGCTAAGTAAACTAGAAACCCAGTGCATATCAGGCATTAGATGACTGACATTCCCCCAGCAGAATGATCTTACATGCCATATCTAACTACATATATGCTTTATTATTGTATGTCTTCCTCTTAACATTATGATAGCAGAATCATTAGTCTGATTTAATTTACCAATATAATGGATAATGGCCTTTGGATTGCATCAATCTAAATGGGTTTTTACAAGGCATGTGATCATTGTAATAATTTTGTTCAGATAACACCTGTATAGCACTGAAATGTGATATCAATGTGGCTCAACTATATAATATAGAGATAGTGATTTCCTGAGGTGGGTGATTGTCCATGACACATTAACTTTGGTGAGCACTGCTTGGAGATGATGATCCGATGAATTTGCTTATTGTTACAGTAATAGCATGAAACACTGTACATTAAATACAGTTAATGATACATTTTTTACTCTTCTTTTTTTTAGGATTTTTACCATAATTTTTTATTTTATTGCTGATTTTCAGAACAAAATGTATGTGTGTAATTGTATTACATAATCCATGAGTTAGTGCATCTGCGGAACTGAGTAGATGAAGACCGTATGTATGATGAGATTTGTATTCATCAGAATCTGGTTACTGTGATATAATGACCACATGTCACCCGAGTAGATGCTATGCATTATTATTATCGGTATTATGGAGTTGACATTCAACCATTGAGTTTTCCCCTTTTTTCACAAAAAACTTGCCCTTCTGGGATCCACCCATACCACACCCATGATATTAATGCACAGTTGTATACATTTATGAGTGTGCTCTGTGTATATAATAAAGTTTTTTTATACCGTTATCACTGTTTCCGTGTGTTTTCAATGGTTATGGTTTTGGGACATCAAAATACATAACATTTCCTTAAAGATAATATTTGTATAGGTCGATGATCTTCCTGTACATCCATCCCTTCATGCATTTGAGTACTGTAATCATATAGGTGATCACATGTATTATTAATTTCCAAAATGCGTTCAAACTATATTTTATGTGTTATTCTTATTAAGCAAATCACACATCCATTAAGGCCTGTTTGTCATCTTCAAGCAGTGCTATCGTATAATGTAAGTAAACTAGGAATCCAGTGCCAAGAAAATCATCCATTAGATATCATGTTTGAACAACATTCTTGGTGATGTTTGTGAGTTAATACTCATAAAAGTATACATTGTAGCACTGTTCAGTATCAGCATTCCCCTGAAGTATAAGTATAAGAATGCACTATATACATAGTTACATAGTTACATATTAATTTAGGTTGAAAAAATACTTTAGTCCATCAAGTTCAACCTTTTTAGATCTGCTCTGATCTGCAATACGCAGATTTATTGGTAATTGATCCAGAGGAGGGCAAACAGAAAAAAAGTGAAAGTGAAACTTTGCCAATTGTCTCAACAGGGAAAAAAAAAGATTTCCTTCCTGACCCCAGATACTGGCGATCAGATTCATCCCTGGATCAATACTCTCTTTCTATTCATCCACCATAGCCCTTAATGTCATTTTTATTAAAAAATATATCCAATCTATTTTTAAAGTTATCTATCAAATCTGCTGTCACCACCTCCTTTGGTAGAGAATTCCACAGATTAACCACCCTTACTATGAAGAACCCTTTTCTTTCTTTAAGGTGAAATCTTTTTACTTCTAATCTCAAAGGATGTCCCCAGTTGAAAACCTCTTGGCACAAAAAGTCTCCTTGACAAGGCCTTGTATTGACCCGGGATATATTTATATAAGGTAATCGTATCCCCTCTTAGATGCCTTTTTTCTAGAGTAACTAAGATGAATTTGATTAGTCTTTCTTCATAACTTAGCCCTTTATTAGCTTTGTTTCTATTCTCTGTACTTTTTCCAGCTCTAAAATGTCCTTTTTATGTAGTGGTGCCCAAAATTGTACTTCATATTCCAAATGAGGGCATACTAGGGATTTGTATAGTGGGAGAATTATATTTGCTTCCCTTGCTTCTATACCCTTCTTAATACATGCAAATATTTTACTTGTCTTTGCAGATGCTGCTTGGCATTGAGCACTGTTACCTAGGCAGTTGTCCACAAGTACTCCCCAATCCCTTTCAATATCTGATACCCCTAGATTTGCTCATTTGCTAAATTAGGATTATAAATTGCATGGCTATTTTTACATCCAAGATGCAAAACTTTACATTTATTCATATTAAATCCCATCGGCCCCTTAGATGCCCATTCCTCTATCGTATGCAAATCCCTTTGGAGGGAAAGTACATCATTTTCTGATTTAATTACCTCGCACAACTTTGTGCCATCAGCAGAAATGGAGACACCCCACTCTAATCCCACTTCCAAGTAATTAATAAATAGGAGGGGACCTAATACTGAACCCAGAGGAACCCTGCTTACCACATTAGTCCAATCTGAGTATGTTCCATTTACCACAACCCTTTGTTTCCTTTCTTTTAGCCAGCTCTCAATCCATAAGCAAATATTTATGGCAATTCCTGTATCCCTTAGTTTGCTCAATAGTCTCCCATGTGGCACTGTATCAAAAGCCTTTGCAACATCCAAATAGACGATATCCACTGAGTTGCCTTGATTCAAGTTCCTACTAACCTCCTCATAGAAACTAATTAGATTTGTTTGATATGACCTATCCTTCATCAATCCATGTTGGCTCGTACTTATAATTCTGTTTGAATAGACATATTCTTGTATATTATCCCTTCTAAAAGCTTTCCCACTACCAAAGTTAGACTCACTGGTCTATGATTCCACAGACTTGCTATTGCTCCCTACTTAAATATAGGATTTTCTCCAGTCATCTGGTAGAGACCCTGTGTTGAGTGAATCTTGAAAAGTTAGATATAATGGGTTTGTTATTACAGAGCCCAGTTTCCCTCAGTACCCTTGGATGTATTCCACCAGGACCTGGGGCTTTATTAACTATTATTTTTTCCAACCTCTTTTGGATTTCTTCCTGCGTTACCCAGTTATTTGGTGAAGGGAGTGTAGCCCCATTATGTTGCAGTGACCCAACCACTGTTACTGTGAGGAATTGACTCTGCTGGGTTTTGAACCCTGGTCCCCAGGCTGCTATACCTCTTCCCTACCACTGCACCAGCCTGCCTTTGTGAATTTCATTGAGATCTGATAACCTTGACTCTGCTAGCAATTGTATCAGTGCCTAAGTCTCTTCAGCTGTGCCTGGTCAGGTGTCTGGTCCTTTGCCTATATAAGGCACTTCCTGTCAATGTACCTTGCCAGATTATTGTGTGGTTCCTGATCACTTCAATAAAGCTTGTTCCTGTTTCACCTACAAATTGCTGAACTGGATTATTGCTGACCTTGGCTGCTGGTCTCCACAACCTTGTGATTCCTATATCATTACTGGTACCTCCCCTGTGTATACCGAAGAAAATAACATATTTCGCTTATATGCCTTTTCCTGGTCACAAAATATCAGACGGCCTGTGTCACATCGTAATGTTCCAATAGCTTACTTCCTGGCCTTCTTCCCATTAATATATTTAAAAAATATTTTAGTGTTAATCTTACTCTCCTTTGCAACTAACTTTTCATTTTCAATTTTAGCCAGTCTAATAGCCCTTTTGCAAGCCTTGTTGATTTCCTTGTACTTACGTAAAGCAGCCGCTGTCCTCTGTCCCCTCTTGTTTGTATAATTTAAATGCATGTTTTTTATTTCTCATCTTCATCTTTAATTCATTGTTAAGCCACATGGGTTGTGATTTACTCCTTCTACTTTTATTTCCACATGGTATATGGTGATAAGTATGTTTATTTAGTAAGGATTTGAACGTTGTCCATTTATGTTCAGTATTTTTACCTGTCAGTTCTCTGTCCCAGTCTATACTTTGTATTGCTGCCCTTAGACCGTTTAAATCTGCCCTTTAAGAATTAAGAGTTTTTGTTGGCCCCTAAAGTTATGTTTTTTTAATGCAATCTCAAATTAGACTGGGTTGTTATCACTGTTTCCCAAAGGTTGCCCTATTTCAACATTTGATACCATATTGATATTATTTGTGATAACTAAATCCAAGACAGCCTCATTTCTAGTAGGTTCTTGTATAACCTGGGCCAGATAATGATCTGAGTGTACTCAAGAACCTGCTCCCCTTAGCTGAACTGCTGGTCTCATTTCTCCAGTTTATTTCAGGGTAATTAAAATCTCCCATTATTAGAACTTGCCCATGCTTAGCTGCATTTCCAATCTGTAACAATAATTGCATTTCCTCACTTTCAATTATATTTGGGGGTTTATAGCATACTCCTACTAATATTATTTTAGAATTTTCTGCTCCGCTATTTAACTCTACCCACTAACATTCAACATTACCGCTAGTTCCACCATAAATATCTTCTCTGACTATAGGCTTATCTTCAGGCTTAATATACAGACAAATCCCTCCTCCTCTTTTACCATTGCCCCAATCTTTCCTAAATAGGTTATAATCATCCCGATTAACAATCCAGTCATGAGATTCATCCCACCAAGTTTCAGTAATGTCTATTAAATCTCTTTTCTCATTAACTGCTAATAGTTCTAACTCTCCCATTTTTCCTGGCAAGCTTCTGGCATTAGGAAGCATACACCTTATGTTATGAGTCTGTAGTTCTGAAGTGCCTGCCACTGTACTTGAGTTACTTAGCAATACCTTCCTATTGACTGTACTAACCCTCCCCCATCTCCTCCCCCATGACTAGTTAATGCGTTCCTTACCCCCTCTACACTTTCTACCCCATTACTTCTATCTCGTCCCTCCCCCCCACCTACTAATTTAAAAACTCCCCAGCCGTTCTACCATCCTATCGCCTAGCACAAAAGCTCCCTCATCATTAAGGTGCAATCCATCCCTGCTATAGAGATTGTACCCAAGTGAAAAGTCAGCCCAGTGTTCTAAAAACCCAAACTACTCCTTAATGCACCACATTGTTAGCCACGCATTAACCTCCCTATGATCCTTCTGCTTCCCTGAGCTAGCACATGGCACTGGTAGTATCTCAGAAAATACTACCTTGGAGGTCCTTGCCTTCAGCTTATTTCCTAGTTCTAAAAAATCATTCTTTAGGACACTCCATCTTCCACTAACTTTGTCATTGGTACCATTATGTACCAAGACCGCCAGTTCATTTCCAGCCCCTCCCAATAATTTATCTACCCGATCCACAACATTCTGAACCCAAGCACCCGGGAGACAGCAAACTGTTCGATTACTTGGATCTGGTTGACAAATAACCCTGTCTACCTTCTGATTAATAGAGTCCCCAACCACCAAAAACTGCCTGTTCTGCCCTCCCACTCCTCCAACATAACTGTTCTCCTGGCTGTTAGAGGGAACAGCTCTATCTGGCATTGTCATTCCTGAATGGACATCCCCAACAGTTTCACTCAGTCTGGCAAATCTGTTGGTGCTTGCCAACTCAGAACTGGCCTTCCTCCTGCTCCTGTTCCCAGCTAAACTGTGCTCCGTGAGCACCAACCCTCTTTCCAGTGGAGCAATAACACTAAGTGCTGCAACTCTCCTCTACAGTTCTCCAATTTGAGTTTCAAGATAGGCAACATGCTCACACCTGTCACAGAGGTATGGACCCTGGATCATCTCTTCCAGTAGTGCATACATATGACAGGATGTACCCTGAGTGAGGTTTCCACTGGACTGATTCATAATTACAGTGGGGAAAAATTGTATAAAGCACTACAATGTTCTCCCCCTTTGCACTCCCTCCTTTTTATTTAAACTACTACACTTATACTAGAACTGCCCTTATGCTAGAAGTGTTCACACCTTCCCCTGTTTATATTAGGTTCTTACTACTCACCTGCCCACTACTCACTGCACAAGTACACACACTTACTGTTCAGGAGTAATCACAGAACAGATGCAAGCAGACCACAAAAAGTCACACACTGATATAGCTTTACACATGCAAAACCACACCCCCTCTCAGCTGTCACTAATCATTGCACAAGTACAAACGCACTTACTGTACAGGAGTAATCACAGAACAGATGCAAGCAGACCACAAAAAGTTACACACTGATATAGCTTTACACAGGCAAAACCACCACACCTCTCAGCTGCCACTAATCCCTGCACAAGTACACACACACTTACTGTTCAGGAGAAATCACAGAAGAGATGCAAGCAGACCACAAAAAAGCCACCACATGACAGGTATTATTACTAATTAATTGATATAAGAACACTTGCTATAATATCAATAAATTACTATTGGTATACATGTTGCCACATGCCAACAGCAGTGGTGTGGGACTTTACAGGATGGGTGTACCCAAGATTGGCATTGATAGAGGTGAGTTTGCTGTTGCTCCATGTGCCTCTCCACAGCCTCCCCATCTTGTCTTTAAGGCCTGAGGCTGCTCATGCTGACATTTCTCCCACACCATTTTCTTTGAGCTAAGGTTCTGTTGTAGATGCCATACCTTCCCATGGATGTTGGCAGATGATCTAGGTCAGTAGTGTTGTGTGGTGCTGATCAAAAGTGTTGTCTATTCCTCTTAATTGCATTGCAGCAGCTGTTGTGGTCCCTTTGTTTAACCTCTTGCCTAATGTGCTGTTTGTTCTGCTGGTACTTGATATATGTCAAGTGGCCGTGTAATATTGCCAATAGTTTTTGTTCTAATATAGATATGAATGTATATATGACACTCTGAGTGTTACACATAATTTGTTAGGCAGTAATGTGTTTTTTATAGCAGTTTAGTCATGTACTGTGTCTTTAATTGCATTATGCATCTTGCAACAACATTTGTAATTTTAACATATGCATGACCAGTCCAAAATATTATAAAAAATATGTTTGGGGCATATTTGTTCCTTGGAGACTATTGTAAAATTAATTCTAATATCTTTCCATGCGTTTCCATGCCTTCACATGCTTTTAAAGTACAGTATTGTATGTGTATAATTGCTGTTACAGCTTTAATAAGTGTTTGAAAAATGCCTTGCGAGTCCTATTTAGCACTTGCAATATTTTTGACAGAAAAGTAAAACATTTTCAATTGCAGGTTAGACTTTATTTGCGATCTAGAGCTACGGGTCTAATAGAATATTGATTTAGTTTAACTTTAATTATTTAGAGCTCGTAATATTTGAGCTGTGCAAAAACCAATGGAGTTCTAAGGCTTGTTCTGCATCTTTGGTTGGGCCATAGGGATTGTGGGCATGTAAATATTCAGGATGCAAGTAGCTTATAGAATCTGTGACAATTTTCTGAATGATTTTAAGTGAATATAAATTTACAAATTTAGCAATAGAATAGGGCCCTTTGTTAGTTTGTTATATACTTCACAAAGAAGAGCTGTTTTTCTTGAATGACAATGGTCCTTTAAAAATCCAATGGGACTTTGCCCAAATCACTACAGTTCATTACATTAATAATATGTAATGTATTAGTTTGTGAACTGATTTCCCTTCACTTGCCATACTTTTCCTATTTACTGCATGCATCTTTATTTCTTTCTATAAACCTATCTTGGTGGGTATTTTTGGAAAAGTGTTTTCAAACTTACAATTACAATCCTTAAAGGACCATTGTATGATATATATATATATATATATATATATATATATATATATATATATATATATAAATTTCAAAATCAACAAGAGTGACAACAATTATGCAGGACAATTGTCATATAGTTAGCTTTTAATTACAAAAGAAAATAGTTTTGCATTTGGATGCATGTATGATTTGAACATTTACATCATCTGCTTCTGAGCAACTTAGTGGAGGTTAGGTATCAAATTCCAAACTCATTGATCATTTGTGCAACCACATAAACCTGTTAACACAAAATCACACAAATCACCATATTGAGCCTCAGTTTACATTATCTGTGAATTAATTAGTGCAGAAGAAAGTGTATTGAAAATATTTTAAAGCTCTTTTAAATTAAAGATATGTTAAACCTTAAAGTAAACTTAAAATAACCTGTTTAACCCTAATAATCTAGGGGTATCAGATATTGAAAGGGATTTAGGAGTACTTGTGGACGACCGCCTAGGTAACAGTGCTCAATGCCAAGCAGCATCTGCAAAGGCAAATACAATATTAGCATGTATTAAGAAGGGTATAGAAGCAAGGGAAGCAAATATTATTCTACCACTAAACAAATCCCTAGCACACTGTCATTTAGAATATGGAGTACAATTCTGGGCACCACTACATAAAAAGGACACTTTAGAGCTTGAAAAAGTACAGAGAAGGGAAACAAAGCTAACAAAGGGAATGGAGGGGCTAAGTTATGAAGAAAGACTACCTAAATTAAACGTATTTACTCTAGAAAAAAGGTATCTAAGAGGGCATATGATTACCTTATATAAATATATCCAGGGTCAATACAAGGCTTTGTCAAGGGAGCTTTTTGTGCCAAGAGGTTTTCAACTGACAAGAGGACATCCTTTGAGGTTAGAACTAAAAAGATTCCACCTTAAAGAAAGAAAAGGTTTCTTCACAGTAAGGGTGATTAATCTGTGGAATTCTCTACCAAAGGAGGTTGTGATAGCGGATTCGATAGACCACTTTAAAAAGGGGTTTGGATATATTTTTAAATAAAAAGGGCATTAAGGGCTATCCAGGATAAATAGAGAGGAAGTATTGATCCAGGGATGAATCCAATCGCCAGTATCTGGGATCAGGAAGGAATTTTATATTTTTTTCCCTTTTGAGACAATTGGAAAAGTTTATCTGGGCTTTTTCTGTTTGCCTTCCTCTGGATCAATTAACAATAAATCTGTATATTGCAGATCAGAGGAGATCTAAAAAGGTTGAACTTGATGTACTAAAGTATTTTTTTCAACCTAAATTACTATGGCCCTCATTCAATTGCTATTTGACCAATTGAATAGGAGTCTAAATAAGCACATAACATATATTTTTAAAGACGTTTTTAGTTAGTGTAAACCTTGCTTTTGGATAGATGTTTACTAACTAAAAACTTATTAAAAAAAAATATGTTATGTGCTTATTTAGACCCCTATTCAATTGGCCAAATCGCAATTGAATGAGGACCTATGTAGCTATGTAATAATACCTGAATTTATATATGTCTCTGTTTTCCACTGGAAGGATTTTTCACTTACCTTTAACAATTTCTTTAAAATAGTACTTCTCTGCACATTACTCATACATTTTCTACTCTATAACTTCAACTTATTTGTGTTGAAGATAAAAATATATAAGAATTTATTAGCCTTATAGTCAACTGATTGTATCTCTCTATAAACAAATACTCAGCATGTGCTGTCAGCTCTGGTTCTGTACGAATTTTATTGACAATGACATAATATAGAATATGAATCTGATTCCATCTTTATCATCAGTTTGAATATATTTATTATGAAAACATCTTATAGAAATGTGTCTAGCAATGATTGTCTCGTGTCTTTTATTATCAGATAATTTTAACAAGGAGACATTTTACTTATCAAATATTAAAATATTTTTACTCAAAAATAATTTTTCCGAAATTCTGAAATTGGAAATGTATAATTTTCAGATTTATTGAAGTGACACTATGATGGTGAAAGAATTATTGATCCTTTAACAGTATAAGGTGCATCCAGCTCGGTGAAAGACCTGCAATACATATCTATAAAACCTTTAATGTTTTTTAACTAGTATTTTTTTCTTGTAAGCCTTTAATTATTTTCTCTCTGAGATAGAAACACAACAACAATTCTCTGGTTAGTAAGTGTAAGTTTTAGTAATGTACTACTGGAAAGATAAGAGCAAGAATATAAGACCTTAATAAACTACTGCATTTAAATGTTATTTCCTTTTATCATAAGAGCTGTGATAACAGTCATGGCCATCATTGATTTAAGCACAACTCACAGAACTTGATGTGTACTGAATAGCACTCAAAGTAACAAAAGACATGCTAATGGTATAATTATTGATCACAAAATCAGTTCAATGATTACTCCATCAAACGACAGCTAAATCAAAGGATTGTTTGGTCTTGTAGGTGATAGTTATGTGTCATCCTCTGGCCGAGTCTATGACCAATGAGAGTATCAGAAACTCAGTTGTTGAGGATAATAATGAAAGATTAGACCCTAACAATGGATGTCAACAAATATTAATTAAAGGTTTGTTGGAAGCAGGGTGAAAAGAGTTGGTCCCACCATTAGATTGTTGGCAAAGAGCAGAGGCTTCCAAATGCCATCTGAGAAGGCCTTCATGGGAGCAGGAGGGAAAATGTGTTAGATTAATGTGTCTTGTTGTGAACAGACATTTTTATGTATTGATTATCCATTAATTAGTAATCAAAACCAGGATGAAAAGAGTTTACAATGTGGATGTCATTGTGCAGCACTGAGGCCTTATATGGTACTTGGAGGCTTCCATTGTGGCTACCTTTACAATAGCACAATCAGCACATGAGTCTCTCATACCCGGAAAGCTCTTCCACTCAGAATCTTATCCCCTCTTCAATACACATCTCTTCCCACTGTGATTTTTGATGGAAATACATTCCAAGTATTATACCATCATGTACATAGGTGTGTAGAAGCATCTGCCTCATGTATTTGTTGGTAAGATACATATATCCCATAAAATGTAAAAAAAAAACATGTCAATCATAATATATGTAGCTATACTATTTTTCCTAAATAGCCTTGAACAAATTAAGTAAAAAATATCCATTTATAGCAAACTGAGAATCATAATGCATGCTTTCAAGAGTATTTAGGTCTTAAAGAAACATGTTTGAAGAATGGACCTAAACGATCATTTGAGATTTAACCAATCAATTTGTTATTAAAGGATTTACTTGTGTTTGTCTCTAAACTTTAAAAGCCCTATCATACCATTCACTAATCTAATATTTGTCACTATAACAAATGTGTTTGTTTTTTTAACAAACACTGGATAAATTATGTTTTATGCTTTAATTCCCTTTGACAAATTTATCACAAGATTCATATCTGAACAACCAATTAAATTTCAGTTTCACTTTAGTTAACACAATGGGCCAGATTAGCTGAAAATCTATCTGACAGGATGCTATACGTCACTGCCTTTATCGCCTCTTTATGGTATACCTTTTACACTATCACATATATAGTTGTGAGCATACGAGTTGTTGCTAACGCTTGCGGGCTTGCGTAGCAAAGCGAGGGTCGCAGTTGGTGGCAAGGAGCGCCAAAGGCATTTCTTGTCAGCAACTGCGACCCTCGCAAACTTTACGTCGTAGCGCAAACAACATACGAGACACGTTACCACCCATTACGACCTCGAAAAAATCGTCCGCAACCCGCGGACATGAAAAAATGAAAAACACAACAAATACACACATACATAGAAAGCTTACCTACAGCAAGAGGGGGCATGCAGGACCTCAAAAAAGCAACTTACACCTTCATTTAACTCAAAATAAAAGAGTTTAAACACTAAAAAATTCTCTAAGCGAGAGAAAAAATGGCCGCCGAACAAAACGAAAACGAGGCTACAGCACTCTAACCACGCAAAACACCACAAAACACCTACGGATATTCCGCTACAGACGCATGCCACACATTAGCCGCCATTTTACAACAATAACTTATACAATATACTTATACGCACACTATTACACTGCACAAATTCATCACGCTTACACAGCAGCTCCACACCACTAATGCTCCAGCAACATCAAAACAGATTGTCAGCTCTTCAACAGAATGTTTCCTGCATATATTACTTCAAAATAGGTAAAGTATATTAATGTATTAATGTATTATTTATTTGATTAGTATACACCAAACAGCATTAGCTCACTTACAATTTCATTGCTGTCATTTTTTGACGGGCAATTCGCTAGTTCACTAATAACTGTGTTCACTACCAGTTGTATTAAACATGTGGAGAATATATGTTTTACTGTTACATTTGCTGAATTCTATGTTAATAGAAGCTACAAGCAAAAACATGTTTACTATACTGCTTCTACTAAAATAGAAAACAGCTGGGGGATGGCATATAAAAATAAAATAATAATCATGTTCATAAAGATTTATAATACTGGCATATTGAAAAGTAGTTTTGTTTTGATGCAAAATTAATCATTTTTAATTGCTTCCTCTTTCTATGTTTTGCATAGATGGACTGGAAATAAACCAACCATCTATTCATTCTACTTCAATTATAACTACCCTTGCAGCTATTTTAATAGTTCCTAATTCAAGTACATTTTGAAGTTTAAAAATTATGCTCTGCTAATTAATTTCACACAAAACTAAAGTATCATTGACATTTTAGTAGATACAGGGGGCCCTATTAGATTCCTATGAAATTTTCAGAAGTTACAGAGCGATTAAATTATAAAAGGCCACAACGACATAGCCAGAATCCAAATCTGTAAACCATGCTTCGGCTCATATAATTTCCGAGCCATGAACATGATAAATTATTCCAACAGAGCCAATAGTAAAAGAGACCGTCATCATTACGTCGCTAAAACATGGAGGTTAAATTTCAATCACATACGGTTTTGAAGTCCGAGTTGATGTCGGACCCGCATTCCAGAAATAATGAACTATTAAAAAATCTGTAAATAGAATATTCCAGTCCATGCAAGTTCTATTATATGCATTAACACATTGATTGATGGGATCGAAAAGGCATGGAAAATAAACATTAAAAAAAACTATTTTTTTATTGCAGATTTGCAAGCTTGAGAATGTTGTGCTATTAATTTTAATATCTTCCATAGCTTTCCCTATAATTTAAAATACAATAGTGTGTTTATATTTGCTTTTACAATGCTATAGTCAGGAGTTTAACCCCCTTGTGGGTCCTCTTTAGTATCCATAGGATTTTTGGCTGCATTTGGCATTTACTGGTGTGAAAACAGTTGTGTGTTTGAGAACTTGTAGCAATTTAAAAGTGATTTGCGATTGTAACATTTACGGGATTGAACGGTCAAAGGATTAGCTGGGTCGGAGTTCAGATTTTGATAGCCCATAGGTTTTTTTCACCTGTAACCCGCATATCGTTTGTGGGTAGCTAAAAGAGGTCAATTTAATTGTCATAACATTTGCGGGCTCCTTTAAAAGCTTCTGGAGCTGCAATTCAGCGAATTTAATAGGGCCCAGGTCCTCATTTAATTGTCCAAATTGTAGTGTAGTACGTAATGTAGCCCACAAAAGTTACTGATATTAAATTGGCCACTTTAAATTACTCGCAATCTATTTGCGAGTTACAGTCTGAAAATTCCTAAAGGCTGCCAAAATCGTAACTCTGACCCAGCAAAGCCTCTGATCTTTCAAGCCTGCAAATGTTACAAGTGCTAAATTCACAAATCCCTATTAAATTGCTATAATTCCCCAAGCCACCAACTGCTCTCAAACCCATAAATGGCAAAAGTAGCAAAAAATATTAAGAGGACTGGAGAGGACTCGGAAGGGGGTTAAACACCTGCTTGTAAGAAAATATAAACACACGACTGTACTTTAAAATACAGGGAAAGCAGTGAAAGGCATGATAATTAATTGCACAACAGTCTCAAGCTTGCAAATCTGAAGTAAAAAATGATTTTGTTCATGTTTATTTTCTGTGTTATATTGATCCTACGAATCAAGGCGTTAATACACATCAGGCCATCCACATAGACTAGAACAGTTTCTTCATTCATTTTTATTGATTTCTACATGTTTAAACTCCATGTTTTACTGACGTCATGATGACGGTCTCATTTACTATTGTCTCTGTCTAAATTGTAACTTACAGGCTTGCTTAATTGATCATGATCAGGCTCTGAAATGCTACGTATGGGTTCATGGTTTATGGTTTGAGACTTTGGACCTGTAATTGAGGCCTTGTTCAATTAAATACCTCTGTAACTGTTGCAAATTTCTAGCCCGCAGGCATATGGGCTGTATGAAAGTAATTACGGGCTTGGAATTAAATGGGGTCCTAAATGTTTAAAGTACCATTGTAGTCATATATTTAAAACAAATATTTGATACTCTTGATATTATGCAAAAAAGTAAAATAAATATCTAGAAGTGTGTTTATCTAGCAAGGATAACCGTTGATAAGTAAAAACATCAAATTCCTCTACTTCCTGTGTTTTCTAAAGGAGCTATTTCTCAATTGGATTATATAAGACTTATTTCATGACTCCCGTAAGGAAAGAACCAAATTAAGTTAACTCATAAATCACTATCGAGCTATCACATCACACACATCTAACCACCAAGAAATGCCATCCAGGTTCTCAAAACGTCCCTCATATCCTGAGTCCAAGAGCCTGTCCCATAAATATGATCGCATATTGCTATCACATCACTTCTGTAACAATATTTGATTCCACTGACATTTATACAGAAGTCTATCTGAGTGCCTGAAGTTTTTTAAAAGCCTATTGGTATTTTCTTTCCCAATAATGGCAGAAAAAATACTCAGAGAAGCCTGAATGTCTCAAATCTGACAATATCAAGGAGCTAACATATTACATTTATTGAACTGGATCTTGATTGCTCAAACTCAAACTCGAAGGAATTAATATGCTGCCTCCGATGAGCCAGGGGATATCCTGACATTCCTATTCAATAGTTAATCAGAAAAAAACAGGTTTGGGTACTGCTTTTTAGGGTTGACCTATTCTCACCTGATCAAGTTTAAACACAAATTGTATATTTCTAAAAACTAAAAAGAAAAGACACTCATATCTAATTGATCAAACACCTTATTGGGAGTTTGTATATAGCTCCATGTATTTCAAAACCAGAAGAGCCAAAATTATAAAATCACTATTTATTTAAACAGTTAAAAATATATAGTATAAAATATGAGAAAACAATGATTAAAAACTAAAATTAAGTATTAAGTTTCCTTAATTTTTTACATCACAAACAAATTAATAATAATTCATTATTATCAATATCAATATGGCAGGAAAGAGAATTCTACTATTCAATTAACAATGATTCTCAGTGGGACTCTTTAACATCAATTTGCTCATCTATAGATATTGTTTAATCTTACAAATAAATATAATTCCAATAAGTCAATTCTGAAATTGGCAAGATAATAGAGTACACAATTGTAAAAACTCCTTTAATATATACAGATTGTAAAAAAAATCAGATGTGAAAGAAATTGTGATGCTAATGAATATTGTATCCATTAAATTCAACCATTATAGAAAATGATTATTTATCACCATTATCTAATCTATATTTAGTACTCTATTCAATACCAACTACTTCTTATAAGCTTGGTTATCTCCTGCAATTCTCTCATCCAAAGTATAACCATGGGGGTCCTTATAGACCTCATGGCAACAAATATTAACTTGTTACCATGGCAACATATAATAAACCATTACCTAATATTGACCCCTATACCACTGGCATCCTCTGACCCTCATCCACTGACCCTATGGCACACATCCTACCACCATAAAATAAAATAAAAACACCTGTAAGGCCACCATGTAATAAAAAACATCTGTGAGGGGGGAAATATACATTACTTATCCTTTCAACACCTTGGACACTACTCTTTAGCTCTGAATAAACAGGCATTTCCATGTTGAATCTGACCTCTATTTTCTTGATTGAAGCCCTGGCTCCTTATCTTTGACCCATGGAATTGGGCCTCCACATAAATACCTAGCCACTCTAAAAAAAAATCACCTAATGGGCTCCTCTTACGAAGAGCTCCTATTTCAGCTAATGTTTGACGCACCTTCACTTTACTTTTTTGGGATTCCTATAGGCAAGAAATATGTGGCAATCATATTTCTGCCAAACAGAATTGTGTCTCAATTAATCTTTTCCCATATCTAATTGGACAAAAAGACTAACCAATCAGAATGCGCAGATTAGAAAGGGGGTGGGATTAATTCAAATTATTGATTATGATTGGCTGAAATATGATTGACACATATTTCAGCCAATAGAATTTCATAAAAAATAGTATATAAGGCGAAGGTGCAGTCAAAAAATGTAGTTTTAATTTTTTTTTTTTTTTTTTAATGAAGAGGGTTTTTATAGGGCTTGCCCATTTCCACTGGTTGATGATGTTTAACAAGGTCTTTAATCAAGAAAGAAGAGGACTGATTCTTCAACATGGAAGTGCCCACTTATCAAGGGTTGAAGAGTGAGGAGCGAGGTTTTGATAATCATCTCTGGAGGAATCAAAAGGATAAGTAATGTAGGCTTTCTTCCCTTACAGGTGTAACTTTTTTTTTATGTAGTTCTTTTTTTTACATATATAGTGTTAGGGACTCTTAGGGTCCTAATGGACCCCCATGGGAAGTTAGGGTTCATGGAGGTTCAACAACTCTTTAAGGAGCCCCATGGTATAGGGGCTAACTTTAGATGTCATGTGGATCCATTAGGACCCCAGTGGTATATGGGTCAAAAGTTAATCTAGGGTTAATTTAAGGTTAATCTAAGATGCCATGAAGACCATAGGTGGCCCAATGTTTATTGGTTGGAGGCCTCAACCACAAGATAACACAAAGGGTGAAAGAAGGGGCCCAATGGTTATTGATTGGGGAATCCCGGGGATAATAGGCTCATATGGGGTAGCAGGTCATAGACAGGTCAAAAAGCCCTTGAATACTTTTTTATTTTTGTTTAACCCTTCCCTGTCATGGGAAGAGCGTTACATAGATATATATAGGGATATGGGAGGATGTTAGTGCTAGTGTAGTATGGGTACCGTTTAGTTGCATTGCTATGGTGGACTGCTGAGATTCAGGCTTGCAGTCTCCTACGAGTATTCTTTAAACAGACTGCGAGCATTAGTGATCTACAGGCAAATTCCCTGGGTGCGAGTCAGTAAGTGTTACGGGATCCTTTTTTTGCTGAATCCATAAAATAACTTGGCAAACTTGCTTTTTAAAACTCCTGCAGAAGCAATACCAACAATAGAGGTGCTACAACCTCCAGCCTTATGGGAGTTCTTATGACAGCCACCAATGGAGGTCATACAGCCCTATTAAATTTGAAGCCAGTAACTCCAACGTGAAGCTCGCAAGGCTGCAAGCTTAAAATTTGGCCGAGTTATTGCTATTAAATTAGAACGGGCTGCGAGTTACGAGCTAGAGACGCAAACACGTAAAACATATGTCGGATTTGCGGCATTGTAGGTGATCAATTAGTCAAAACAGTAGTTACGGGTTTAGATGGAGCGAATGGAAACAGATCTTCATCACTGCGTCACAGCAAAATGGAGGTTGGATTTCAAAGTCTTACGGGGTTCAATAACGAGTTACGATCGGACCCACCTCACAGTTATAATGCAATACTTCTAAAGCCATAAATATGATATTCTATCACATGCAAGTTATAGTATAAGTATTAACACATTGATTGCTGGGATCGATATAACACAAAATTTCAACATGAAATCAAGTATTTTTGTGGCCCGATTTGCGAGCTTGAGAATGTTGTGCTATTCATTCTAAGACCTAACATCACTTTCCTTTAAAAAAAGTACAGTAGTGTTGTAATATTTGCATTTAAAGTGCTATAGATTGGACTTTAACCCTCTTGTGAGTCCTCTCTATCACTCGGTGGCCTTTGGACTACATTTGCGTGTTACGGGCTTGAGTGACGTTGTTGCAATTTAATAGCATGACTGGAATTGTAGCGGTTACGGGCTTGACAGTTTAAAGGATTTACGACCGCAAAGTTCAACGTTCCTCATCCCATAGCCTTTTTTCGCACCAAACGGTTTTACACATAGCTGGAATTTAATAGGACTTTTTTTTACCTATTACATGTAATTATGCTGTAGAAAGAGTTACCACAAAAATATAAATATTTGGGTTCTATTAATAGTATGTTAAAAATGTTATCTTTTGACATGATGCTATTTCTAGCAACACAAAACAAAGGAGGAGATATTTGTTTTATCTGACATGAGGTGAGAAGAGCTGTGATGATGTGAGAAGGGCTGTTTTTCCCCATAGGAAGTAGTGCATAGTAAATCAGGAGATAACTTGAGAGACTTAGTAAATTTCTCCCAAGGTGTAAATAACATACAATTATTATTATATTTTATTTTGTTTGATGCCATTCCCTGCATACTTCTATGTGATATTCTATTTCTGACTTATACAGGTTATATTACGTCAATTTAGAACTGATATATGCAATGCATCCTACTGTAAATTTCAGCCATGGTTATTATATTTGAAAACGTGTGAAAAATCATATAGCTAAGGTCCATGGTTTATTTTAATTTGACTGTAATGTCAGAAATGCCGCACACTGCCAATTTAAACGCAGCCAATTATTAAGCTTGCAAAAATCCCCCAAATCTTCATGCTGTAAGAATCATTCATGGAGTGTGACCTACTTATCCCTAGTTAGCATTCCGATCAGGTTTCATGCAGTATTGGCAGCATTTATATTTCCAGTACAAGCTCTTCCCAAGATCTAAGAATACATTGCTTTTCTTTTGACATTCAATTGCCTATTATTTATTATAAAGTATCTTTCTTCATAGATTTTGCAAGAAAATGAAACACACTAATAATAAAAATATTGCTAATTTAAACATGAAGTCACCATGGTATCTCTGTGTCAGATCTCTAATTGGGATGCGTTTTGAAGGCCTTGCAATTTGAAGATTATTTTATGATTTTTATGTGTTCATTGCAATTTGAGGATTATTTTATGAGTTTCATGTTTGCTTTTGGCTAGACAATAGACATAAATTACCTAAAACTACTGTAATGCATCTTAATCTGTGCTCAAAACTATCCTGGTATAAATCTCAAGACAGATACATAGCTATATTCTCTATTTTAGAATAGAAAATATATAAACTGTTTCTATTTTTACATGTTTGTAATATTACCATCTTCTTTCTACTGATATAGAATACTATGCTATTTATCCTGTTACAATATTAAAGATGATGAAGCATAATTATACATTGAATTATACCCAGGTTAATTTGTAAAGCACCAAAAATGTTACACAGCTCTATAGGGTGCATATTTTTGGGTTGTGACAAAATAGACAAACAATATAAAAAAAAATTTGATTACAACCTGGTAGGGTCAAGAATGGATAAATGGAATTACATTCTCTCTGTAGCTTTTGCACTATGATGTCTCAATATGATTTGCAGTTCAATTGACTTGACTAAAAAGGAGAAATAAGATATTTACCTATTCCACTAAAATATAGTAAACACTCCCTAGTAAGTGTGTTTTACGCAAACTGTATGTTGGTTCCCAATACTAGAAGGGAGCAATAAGAGTCAGAGTGTAGATGTCCAGAATGTGCTGAAAATTATGTTTTGAATGAATATTAGTTCATGATCAGAGACGTAACAATAAGAGTGAGCTGAGATTAACAGCTGGAGTGGGAGCAAATAGGTGGGAATTTGTGTAACAGCAATAGGTCTTCATAGCTTAATGTGGGAAGTATTTGGTGGTAAGTGAAGAAGATGAGTTTGTCGGCTTGAGGATAAATTGGAGAGAGAAGTGGGTAAAGAGGATGTCACTTAGGAGTATGTTTAAGCATTAGATAATGAGAGAGTGAATATGGGTTTTGGTAGTGTTGAAAGTGAGAAATGTCAATGCTTTAGTAATGTTGTGTAAGTGACGCTGATAGGAGTAGGTGAGATAATGTATGCACGGGATGTAGTGAAAGTAACTGGCTTTTGTATTGGAGATCTGAGGGTTCAGGCATACACCAGGGTAAAAGACAACTTACTTAGAACACACCTTTAAATGATTTCATGAGCAGGAATCCCATACATCTAAGATTAAGACTCAAGTTCATAAAACTAAAATAAATGAAAGATGCACCCCAGAGTATGTCTCACACTACTTGAGACTTTCACACTTGCTTTTATACAAAATAACCACATGGAATATACAAGGAAACCACATGGACTAAAACAGATAATCTAGATTTGTTGATTGCGAGCCCGATCGGCAAATATAAGTTATTGGCACTCATTGATTCAAAGCCTCCGATTGCAGATTACGTGTAACTTCCATGTTTTACTGACATCATGATGATGGTCTCATTTACTATTGTCTGTGTTTAAGAAGTAAATTACAGACTTGCTTAAATATTGCAAGATCATATGATCACACCCCCTTAAATCCTACTTAAAATGGCAGCGTTTACATGTGGAGGCTGTAAGATGTAAATAGTGGGCTTCAGTCAATAGAATACATCTAAACATTGAGAGAAAAATAACACCTGCAGCCAAAATCATGGGTTAGAGTCACTTACGGGCTTCTAATAGTATAGGGCTCTAAGTGGATTATTTCAATATTAAAAGAGGGTACCTTCCATGTCCTTTAATTTACTGTGTGCCATTGTCTCGCTTGCCAGATCTCAGCTCTGTAGGTATAATTGTAGAGGCTGTTTTGTATTCAGTTGAGACTACTACTCCCAGCATGCTTTGTAAGGAAAAGACGGAGTGACTTCATAAGTAGCACTACTCAGCCAATGACAAAGGAGTGTTTTTATTCCCACCCCAAGGTATACCACCACCTACAAGGTTCTATGTGTAAAGTACAATGATGTTCTAAGTCTGTGCACATTTTAAAGTGTAAAACCATGGCACCCTCTGCAGGCAGACACCCCTAGGCATTTGCCTCTTTAGTCTAATGCTAAATCCAAGCCTGTCTGCAACACTATTGCATATTTGAAGTTGACTTCAATTTTCTGTTACCTCTTAAATTTCAGTTGGTCTCTCTTTGATTCTATCAATATTTTAGGAAAGTTTGGAAAAATTTAATTTCCTATACAGTGTTTTTGTCTGATTTAATTTTAACTCTTGATATCAATGATTCCAGTTTTCAGTGTTTCTGGTGTTTACCTTGCTCACATTTACATTGTTTCCATCTGTCCTGAACACTGCCCCTTTGAACACTATACTTATCCTGGTACTTGTGTACCTTGTTTTTTACTTCCTTTAGAGACAGCACACATTATTCCTTCTGAGTCTGCCACTGTCCCTGCTTCTGGGCTCAAACACATATGTAAGCCTCACAAAACCTCAGGGTCTGTGAGAGCTTTAGGGTAATCCTGACTGTGTTTTTATATGCTGCAATTAATCCAATGTAATCATTGCACCCTCAGGGAATCAGTGGCATCTCACAGACCACAGTCTGAAGCTTTGTAGCTATAGTTTTATGTAGAGCAATCTTTAACATGTAACATGTAACATTTCCCTATCTTAAAGTTTTTCTTTACAATATATTGAATACAAGACTTTTATTAAATTAGGGCTACGTGTTAAAACGTATCCCGTAACGTTAAAAGTAGGACTTACGGCTATTAAATTAGCCCAGTAAACGTCCCCTCAGACGACTTGAAAATGCCTACGGGACGTGAACATGGAACTTCACACCTCTCAAATCCTTTGATCTGTCAAGCCCGTAACTGCTACAATTCCAATCATGCTATTAAATTGCAACAAAGTCACCCGCGAGCTAGCTCGTAACAAGCAAATGGAGCCCAAAGCCCAACATGTGCTGGAGAGGACTCGTAAGGGGGGTAAAGATCAATACGTAGCCCTGTAAATGCAAATAAAAACACACAACTGTACTTTTATTAAAAGGGAAAGTGATGTTAGGTCTTATAATTAATAGCACAACATTCTCAAGCTCGCAAATCGGCCCAAAAAATATTTTATTTCACGTTTAATTTCCGTGTTATATCGATCCCGGCAATCAATGTGTTAATACATATACTGTAACTTGCATGTAATAAAATATCATATTTATGGCTTTATTACTATTGCATTATTTTGGAATGTGGGTCCCCTAGGACTTCAAAATCTAACCTCCCCTTTTTCACTGACGTAATGCTAACAATCTATTTTTCCATTGGCTCCGTGTAAACCCGTAACTATGTTCTACATCAATTGATCGTCCACAAAGGCCGCAAATTCAACGTTCTACGAACAAGCTACGATTTGCGTCTCTAGCCCGTAGCTTGCAGACCATTCTAATTTAATAACAACATAGCACGGACACATTTCAAGCCTGCAGCCGCTGCGAGTTTGACGTTGGACTCACGATCCTCGAATTCAATAGGGCTGTCTGAAAACTGCAACAAGATTATTCCCTTCTAACACAGAGAAAGTCACCAGGTCCTGCATCTGGAGTCATTTCTACCCACTGGAGGTTTGAAGGTAACACCAATAGCTATAGTTCTGCTGTTACAACTCATGTTTTCATATATGGGATTTATGGTGTTCTGGGTCACTTTGTAGCACAGGCCAGAAAGTCAGTCTCAGTACAATTTTATGCACTATTCTGCACTATCCAGTATCTACAGAACAGGACAGTAAATCATTTATACTGCGCTGTGTTGATGTAATTTATTCTTCTATCTGAAATGCCCCTCCAATGTTCTTCTTACTACACTACACTATGATGTTTGGGTTATGATTTAAATTAAATTAGTTTTTCAACATCAACAATTTATGATCACCTGATGATATCATGCACTACTAATCTCTCAAAAATATACTGGGAGATCATTTTCTTGTATTGCAACACTACTAATCATAATAATAAACACTTAATGAAGCTTAGGTTCATTGGGTTGTAAAATCACCTAGTTTTCCAGAAGAAAATGTCTTTGATACAACTATAGTGTGAGAATAATGTTGTCAAAAATAATCACAGCAGAGTAATCTAGGCCTTAGAAAGGGTTTCTGTGCTCCATGGGTGTATTTAGGTTTTATTCTTCAGATTTATGCATTCCCCTCGCAGCACTTGCAGCTCCTCCTTTCCCCTTTCGGTTTTTTTAACTCATACATCTATGTGTGTTATATATATATATATATATATATATATATATATATATATATATATATATATATGTCAAAAAGTTTAAAATATACTTACAGACAGAAATATCACTGCATATAGACATTTCTGTGCATTAAAAAACATATTTCAATCTCCTGCACCACAACTTCAGGCAGCCTATAAATATGCTACCATAGGCCTAGGCAAAAACACACATCTGCCTCGCTCCATGGTGTGGTTGTACTTATTCCAGGGGCGGCCCGTCCATTGGGGCGTCAGGGCAAACGCCCCCCCAAATATTTTCTTCACCCTGCAATAAAAAAAACACAACAATGTATTAGTATAACCCAAAAACAAATAAATATAAGGTGTACATCATCATTTCAAGTCTAAATAGTATTAAAAATGAAGTAAAGTTAGTAAAGGGACACTGTCACTTTAAAATAACCCTTGCGCTACATTAACTAATGCTGTGTATCTATATAGCCCCCTGCCTGCACCCTGTGTGATCAAATTACAATAGTTACTGTTACACTGTGTACACTAACCTTTAGACTCTTCTCTCTCTTCAATGAGTCCTGGCCTGGCCCCCTGTCCCTGACCGTTAATGCATGCCGCCCACCATCACAGTGACGATATGCATGGGCAGTCATAAATGTATCAATTAATAAATGACAGTCTTCCATCATTGACCAATCAATGATGGAAGGCTGTCCAGTTACTAAGTGATCAATCTAAACCCACCCAGACCGTTAGCCCTGAGCGCCCGGCAGCAAATAGGGCCTCGAGTTTAAATTTTGATTGACTGATACAGTCAATAAAACCACCAGTTCCCTGTCCCTTCCCCCTTTCTGTTTCCTGACCCTGGTCACGCTGAGACTGAGAGACCTCCCTGGCTGAATCTACTCATCTGCTCTGCCTGCCTAACACAGTAAGTCTACACCTGCCTCTGCCTGGCACCTGCCCTGCCCCTGGCCAAACCAAAACCCCTAGTAGCCCCTAATAAAAGTTAGGGGTGACCAGTTACCCCCACTATGCCTGCCTGGCCTGCCACCTACCCAGCCACCCACCAACTACCACCGACGACCCCAGCCTTCACCCCCATGTGGCCTGTGCCACCCCCGATCAGGCCTGCCCTATGCTAGCCTAGCTATGCCATCATGCCACCACCGGATTACACCGATCACGGGATCGGGGTAGTCGGGTGGTGAGCGGGGTGGCACAGGCCCACATGGGGGTGATCGGATCACCCCCTTGATGAGGCCTGTGCCACCCCTGATGACCTCCATGTTGCCGCCCTATGCCACCCCCGAGGCCTGATCACCACCGGGCCCCCGGCACCACCCCGATGAGGCCTATGCTACCCCGGGTATTCGGGCAGTGAGCGGGGTTGACCAGGCCACATGGGGGTGGATGTTCACCCCCATGAGGCCTGTGCCACCCCTGGTCGTGGCCTATGGGCGACCGATGGGCGCCTGACCGTGACCGACCCCACCCTGGATGAACAAACAAACTACCTACCCCCCCCCCCCCTATTTGTATTCCATTTTTAGAAGTAACAGGCATGTATATGTGCCTGTCACTTCTAAAGATAAAATAAAAATAAGGGAAGGGAAAAAAAAATACAGTAAAAAGTAAAAACATTATTACAATTAAACAGTCAGTAAGCTAACACATTGTTAGTACAGTTAGTAACACATTTTTATACAAAAATAAACAGCTTTAAACAAACATTAAAAATAAAATAAACAACAGCACATACTTACCTGTAAAATTGACCCCTCCAGCGTTGGCCTTCTGTCCTCTCTGGATATAGTCATGAAAAATAAATAATCCAATGTTGATTGAAGCCAATGATCAAAAATAAAATAATCCATGTTGATTGAAGCCAATGATCAAAAATAAAATAATCCATGTTGATTGAAGCCAATGATCAAAAATAAAATAATCCATGTTGATTGAAGCCAATGATCAAAAATAAAATAATCCATGTTGATTGAAGCCAATGATCAAAAATAATCCAATCTTGATTGAAGCCATTGTCCATCCATCCATTCTGGCCCATTGAAAGAGGCCTCCACAAAAAAAAACCGACGCTCTAAAAAAAAAAAAACAACACACTAAAAGAGCTCCTCCTACAAGGAGCCCCTCCCGCGATTAATTGTTTTTTTCCCACGGTCTGCTATATATACTAATTTTTGAAGGACTCTGATTGGCTGAAATTTTTGATTGACAGTGATTTCAACCAATGAGAGTATTTAAAAAATTAGCAAATCAGCAAGCAGGTATGGAAGCCTGTAAGGGTAAAAAAGGTTAGTGTGAACTTGTTTGACCCTGTATGTATTATACATATTACAGGGCTATTTTATGTGATATACATGTTACAGGATAATATCCTGTAACATGTATAGCCAAAAAATAGCACTGTAATATGCATAACAAATAAAGTGTAATAGAAATGCATGAACAATATAATATACCATGTAATAAAGAACATCAATTAATCAAATAATAAATATCAATTAATATATATTGTTGTATGTATATGTTTATGTATATTTATGTGTAATTTTTTATATATATATATATATATATATATATATATATATATATATATATTTGGATATATATATATATATATATATATATATATATATATATATATATAAAAATTAATATCAATATATCACAATAAATAAATATATATATATATATATATATATATATATATCAATTTGATATATATATATATATATATTTATTTATTGTGATATATTGATATCAATTTTTATATATATATATATATATATATATATATATATATATATATATATATATATATATATATATATATATATATTTATATATATTTATATATTATTATTTTATTTTTTTTGGGCCTATATGTTATTTAAGGTTTTTAAGGTACGGTTGGGGCCTATATGGTCCCAATTTGTTATTTAAGGTTTTTAAGGTGCGGTTGGGGCCTATATGGTCCCAATTTGTTATTTAAGGTTTTTAAGGTGCGGTTGGGGCCTATATGGTCCCAATTTGTTATTTAAGGTTTTTAAGGTGCGGTTGGGGCCTATATGGTCCCAATTTGTTATTTAAGGTTTTTAAGGTGCGGTTGGGGCCTATATGGTCCCAATTTGTTATTTAAGGTTTTTAAGGTGCGGTTGGGGCCTATATGGTCCCAATTTGTTATTTAAGGTTTTTAAGGTGCGGTTGGGGCCTATATGGTCCCAATTTGTTATTTAAGGTTTTTAAGGTGCGGTTGGGGCCTATATGGTCCCAATTTGTTATTTAAGGTTTTTAAGGTGCGGTTGGGGCCTATATGGTCCCAATTTGTTATTTAAGGTTTTTAAGGTACGGTTGGGGCCTATATGGTCCCAATTTGTTTAAGGTTTTTAAGCGGCGGTTGGGGCCTATATGGTCAAAATTGGTTATTTAAGGTTTTTAAGCGGTGGTTGGGGCCTATATGGTCACACTTGCTCTTTTAAGGTTTTAAACGTTACGGTTTGGGTCTTAAACGTTCTAATGTTTTTTTTTTTGTTTTCTATAACTTCCCAGGTGCAAACTATCTGTGGAATCAGATTTCTTTGGACTCGTTGGTTGACTTGCTGGACGTGAATACCCCGAGAAGGAGAGTCAACTGTTGGTGAGTATCATTGCCTTTAATTTTCTGTCCATGTGTATAGGTGCAAATTTGATGGTGATGTAGTCTTGTCACATGAGGTTTTGGCAATCTGTAATGTATACCAATGAAATCAACACACTGTTATTTTTAAGTAATTTTGTGACATAATATAAATTAATATACCGTGATCTCTTTCTTTTATTGGTATCAATATCAGAAATGAATACTATTGACTCTCTACTTGTGAAGCCTTTCGCCACCCTAACCTATGAGGAGAAGGTGGAAGTAAAACGGTTAGGAGCTGACCAACCAGAGATAAATCTGCAGCAAATCGCAAGAGATAGAGGGAAGCAATATGTCCGTAATTTCAATACTGAATGGTACAAGAAGAACGACTGGCTTTCTGGAAGCGTTTCTAGGAAGTCCTTATATTGTTTCCCATGCATCCTATTTGGTGGTGACGCTGTTTGGACCAAAACTGGAGTGACTGACGTCAAACATCTAGCTGACAAATTGGCAAAACACAAAAGTTCTAAAGCTCACTTGGATAACAGGATCAAGTTTGAGATGCTTGGACAGGCGAACATTGCTGTTCAACTGGACCAAGGATACCAAGTCAGCATTCAAAAACACAACGAAGAAGTGGCTAAGAACCGGTACATCCTTTCGAAGATAATTGATTGTGTTCGCTTTTGTGGTGCCTTTGAACTGGCATTAAGAGGACACGACGAGAGTGAAACATCGCTAAATCCAGGAGTGTTTAGAGGCCTGGTGGATTTGGTTGGAAGTATCGATAGTGCAATGGAACAGCATTTGAAGACTGCAACTGTGTTTAAGGGCACTTCCAAAACCGTGCAGAATGAGCTACTGGACTGCATGCATGAAGTTATAAATGAAGTGATTCACCAAGAGCTTAAGGAAGCCCAGTTTGTGGCAATCCAAGCGGATGAAACAACCGATATTTCCGCTAGGACACAGTGCGTTGTAGTCTATCGCTACATTGACAAGAAGCATCAAGTGGTGGAAAGATTTGATGGCTTCACGGAAATGAAATCAACGGATGCAGACTCCATTGCTGCTGTTGTGCTGGAAACACTGAATACTGTTCTCCCAGAGCCAGAAGACAAGAAGAAACTCATAGCTCAAAGCTATGATGGTGCCAGTGTGATGCGTGGAGATCAAGGAGGAGTTCAAAGAAAAATAAAAGACGTGTACCCGAACGCACACTACGTCCATTGCTATGCTCACCAACTGAACCTAATAATGGAGAAAGCAGTTTCAAGGATTGGAAGAGTTAGAGTTTTTTTTTCAAACCTAGGCGGCATACCATCTTTTTTTTCACGCTCTCCAAAAAGGACTGGAGTTCTGGATGAGGTAGTTGGTAGAAGACTTCCAAGAGGTGCACCGACACGATGGAACTTCAACGTTAGGACCGTGAACGTGATCTACGAGAACAGAGATGCGCTACTTGAGTGTTTCCAGACAATTGAAGCATGTCTAAACTTTGATCCAACATCTATACGGGAAGCCGCAGGTTTCATTGGAATGCTGGAAGACAGGGAGTTCCTTTACTTCCTTAAATTATTTCATTTAATAATGCCACATGTAGACATCCTCTATAGTCAGCTTCAGAAGCGAGACACGGATACTGTTTATATCAAAAAAGTCACAGAAGACTTTGTCGCCAGCATCCAGAAAATCCGTAATTCTGTGGAAGAGATAGAAGCAAGTTTGCCAAGCGATCTAACAGTCAACAGACGGAGTGCTGAGATCTCAACCTTGAGACAACTTTCAAGAGAGGTATGTGACATAGTGGTGGTTCATGCAAAAGAACGATTTTCATTTTCAAATCACCTAGTCAGTGCCAAACTTGTTCAAAGTGACTTGTATAAAACCCATGGCACTTGCTTTCCAACCCAAGCTCTGGAAGACACCGTGCAAGCATATCCAATACTGAAGAAGGAACAATTACGCACTGAGCTGTCACTTCTGTATGGGAAGACAGAGTTTCATACTTGTACAAGTGCTGTTGCTCTGCACAAACTTTTCCATCAATTTAATCTGCAGAATGATTTCACAGAGACAGTAAAATTATTAAGAATCCTGATTACAACACCAATGACTACTGCAGAATCAGAAAGATGCTTCTCAACATTGAAGAGGATAAAAACCTTTTTAAGAAGCACCATGTCCCTGGAGCGGTTGAATGCATTGGCGATGCTCTCAATGGAAAAGCAACTGATTTCCGAGATCCCACACTTCAATGAAAAAACCATTGAGAAGTTTTGTTCTTTGAAAGATCGCCGTGCAAAATTAAAATACAAGTGATTGAAGCAAAGAAGAATGCATACCCCCAAGGTGTGCAAAGATAAACTGCGTTAAGCAGCACCACCTCACACTACCAAACATAACTAGTGGTAAGTAAAGTATGAACGGTGTGTGGGTGTGCATATGGAAGGAGCTATGAAAGGTGTGTGCATGGTCAGTAACAATTGTTGAAGCCTTGGCGTGGTTTGAAGGAATTGGAGGCACTTCCAAGGGTAGCTGTCACTTGTGTACAGGAAGCAAGAATTCCATGTCTGTACAAGTGCTGTTGCTTTGCAGCAACTTTAGCATCAATTTAATCTACATAATTTAACAGAGTGAGTGAAGCTATAAGGAATCCTGCTTACAACAACGAAGACTACTAAAGAACCAGAAAGATGCTTCTCCACATTGAAGAGGATCAAAAAAGTAATTAAAAAGCACCATGGCCCTGTAGCGGTTAAATGCATTGGTTTGAAGGAATTGGAGGCACCTTCAAGGGTACGTAAAGTTCTCAGAAATGGCACCACCTCACTACCAAAAATAACTAGTGGTAAGTAAAGTATGAATGGTGTGTGGGTGTGCATATTGAAGGAGCTATGAAAGGTGTGTGAATGGTCAGTAACAATTGTTGAAGCCTTGGCGTGGCGTTACTGCTCATATGGTTATCCATATGCTAATTCAACGTGTTTGTTTGACATTGATTATTGTGTGGTCTAAACAGAAGTGAAATGTTGTTGTTTTCTTGAATCCCAAGATCCACTGGTTTGGGCCTATGCAGTGCTGATTGGTCTTCTAAGGTATGTTTGAGGCCTATATGGTCCCACTTGGTCTTCTAAGGTATGTTTGGGGCCTATGGTCACACTTGGTCTTCTAAGGTATGTTTGAGGCCTATATGGCCACACTTGGTCTTCTAAGGTATGTTTGGGGCCTATATAGTTCCACTTGGTCTTCTAAGGTATGTTTGGGGCCTATGGTCACACTTGGTCTTCTAAGGTATGTTTGGGGCTTAGATAGTCACACTTGGTCTTCTAAGGTATGTTTGGGGCCTATAGTCCCACTTGGTCTTCTAAGGTATGTTTGGGGCCTATATAGTCACACTTGGTCTTCAAAGGTATGTTTGGGGCCTATATAGTCACACTTGGTCTTCTAAGGTATGTTTGGGGCCTATAGTCCCACTTGGTCTTCTAAGGTATGTTTGGGGCCTATATAGTCACACTTGGTCTTCTAAGGTATGTTTGGGGCCTATATAGTCACACTTGGTCTTCTAAGGTATGTTTGGGGCCTATATGGTTCCACTTGGTCTTTTAAGGTTTTGAAAGTATGGTTTTGTTCTTGAATGGTCCATTGATTTGCTTGTTTTCTTTCAACCCCAGGTGCAAACCCTATGTGGCTGCAGATTTGTTTCTACTCATTGGTCAACTTAATGAACATGAATACCCTGAGAAGAAGAGCCGACTAATGGTAGGTGTCACTCCTTTAATTTTTCTGTTAATACGTATAGGTGCAATTATGATATTGCTGTAGTCTTGTCACATGAGTTTTTTCAATCTATATTGTATACCAATGAATTTAACACATTGTTACTTTACTTCTTGACATTTCTGCATTGCAGATCATGTATTTCAATGGGCTTCACAAGCATAAGGTCATTGGGCGGGGCTTATAAAGGTCATTATGACGTCAGGGGGAGGAGTTATAAAAATGGGTGTGGTTTGAAAAAGGGGGAGTGGCTATGTTTCGCCCTGTCGCCCCTCCAACTTGAAAAGTCACCAGCCGCCACTGACTTATACAGTAACTTCATAGACACACTTTGGTAATTCATATTTTTACAGGACACACATTTAAGAGATCATGTGCAATGCAGCCATGAGAAAAGTATGGTAATTCTACAAGCAGCTAATCAAAAATTAAATCACTGAGAGTATGGTTTGATAATTAGGACAATAACAAGCTGATGCTATTTTATGTCACAGTAACTCAGGCTGAGCACCGAACAGTAAATGGAATTGCTGATAACACTAACAGATCAGCCTAATGGAGAAACAGTAATCTGTATGTTCTGCTTAAAGGGACACTGCTAAAGCTTGTTTCAAACTGAATGTAAGTTAGCGTAATGATAGAAGAAAATGAGAGCCCCAGGAGGGAGTAGAATGAAACAGGTAGAGACACTAGAGGAAAGCAAAAAAACAATAAACAAATCAGTCAACCATTTAAATTTGTGTGGGTAAAATGTGTATTTTATTAATATATATATATATATATATATATATATATATAATTTACATTCAGCTTAAAATGTGCCTCGATTACAGTGTCTCTTTAAAGGATGTTCTAGTCCATCTTATTTCTCAGTACTAATACTCGCCATTTCCCTGCAATATCCTGAAATTAAAACAAAGAGCCACATTCCATTCCAAGCCTGCAACTCGATCTCTGTATGCTGTATGTCTGCGATTGTGTTGCGAGCTCCCGTTCGTCTCCGATTGCGATGCTATTCAATTGAGCAAGGGCGCGAGTTACGGCCGAAACCTCAAGCCTATAAATCCCTCCCATGGCAGCAAACTGTTAAGGGGCTGGCCGAGATGCGATCGGCCGCTATGATCCAATTGCGGTATAACGTAGTGTGACACAGGCGTATCAGCCAATAGAAAGCAGTCTAGCCAAGGGAGATTATAATTTTGCGTTCCACCCGCCTATGCGGTGACTGTGTTGAATTTTCTTTTGAAGTAGCATGCAGGTCTTGAAGTTGGTGGTTTTGGAGAGTGAGAGAGCAGGAGTTATGTCAGAGCAGTAATTTGCAGTTTTGTTCATTTATCTTTTACTATTTAATATATTACACTTAATCCTTGATTACACATTTACAGATTACACATAATTGCAATACACATACATTAAAAAACATACATAAAGACATATAGAGCTAGGTTACTCCATCCTCATCCCCCACACCCCAACCCCCAACAGTTATTAATCACATATAATGCAGATTTTTTTTTTTTTACTTCATATATTAACAATTACATTTATTTTAATTTATTGTTCTATTTTTGGGATTAACATGGAGGGAGGAGAGAGGATGGGAGTAGTGTGGAGAGGTGAGCAGAGGAGGAGAAGACCAGAGGTGAGGAGGAGAGAGAGGAGAGAGAGGTGGCCATGGCGAGTGGTGCGGAGGCGGAGGTGGAGAGGAGTGGAGGGGAAGAGGAGGAGTAGGTGGTGGAGAGGAGAAGGAGGAGGTGGCAGAGGAGCAGGAAGAGGGGAGTGTAGAGGAGGAGGTGGTTGGGTGCAGGGTGGCCCTAGCACCAGGCAAACTCACATAGTTACATAGTAATTAAGGTTGAAAAAAGACTTTCAGTCCATCAAGTTCAACCTCTGATCTGCAATATGCGGATTAAATATTAATTAATTCGTAGATTTTAAATTATTAATTAATCCAGAGGAAGGCAAACAGAAAAAAAAAACAAGTGAGACTTAGCCAATCGTCTCAAAGGGAAAGAAAAAAAAAGAATTCCTTCCTGACCCCAGATACTGGCGATCGGATTTCTCCATGGATCAATACTGTCTCTCTTATTATTCATGATAACCCTGTATTCCCTTTTTAATTAGAAATAAATCCGGTCCCCTTTTAAAGTTATCTATCAAATCTGCTGTCACCACCTCCTCTGGTAGAGAATTCCACAGATTAACCACCCTTACTGTGAAGAACCCTTTTCTTTCTTTAAGGTGGAATATTTTTACTTCTAACCTCAAGGGATGTCCTCTTGTCAGTTGAAAAACTCTTGGCACAAAAAGCTCCCTTGACAAATCTGTATACTGACCCTGGATATATTTATATAAGGTAATCAGATCTCCTCTTAGACACCTTTTTTCTAGAGAAAATAAGTTTAATTTGGTTAGTCTTTCTTCATAACTTAGCCCCTCCATTCCAATTATTTTAGGGTTAGGAGAGGTACAGAGGGGAAGGGGCCTGTTCCCAGGGTGGGTGGTAGTTCGGGGAAGGGACAGGCCCTCAGTGAAGGGTCCCCGTCCGCAGTTGGGAAGGAAAGAGGCTAAGGGCAAGCACAGTGCCCACAATTACTCGCACTGGGAGAATGTGGTTGTCCTCTGTGCTATCCGTGGCCGCCCTGTGATTCTTGTAGGGGGGGGGGAGAGATAGGCCAGGGCCTAGGGCTCAGGCATGGAAGGAGGTAGCGACTGAGGTGACAACGATATGCACAGGGCCAAGGGATGTGAGGTCTGTCAAGCACCAGTTTGATGACATCAGGGGCAAGGTGAGGAGGATGATGGTAAAGGAGGACAAGAACCAGACTGTGACCTATATTGAGTGGGAAAGGTTTGCCAGAGACCTTCTGACACAGGTGCCCGTCACTGGAGCTTCAGGCCTGGTGTCCCAGTCAGGTGAATATCACATACACCAACATGTCTCCACATGTGCATCACACACACTACACATGTACACAATGACCAACAAGGACACTGACATGTCAGCTCCATGGAATTAACAAGGGATAGATGGATGCATCATTAAATCCATGAAGCTGACAAATCACTGCCATTCCTGGGCACAACAACAGTAATTAACCAATAAATAGTCCATGTATTGGTGTGCCCACTGCAGCCTATACAGTTACAGACTGCACCTGGCATCAAGATATCGTTAGGAGCCAAGAACAATCAAGAACAAGTGCCAAAGAATAGATCACATCTAGCAAATGATTGCTAATCTGAGTTGCAATTAGAGGTATCATCCAGGTTCAAGCCTAGTTGTTAGGAATGCACACAAAACAATATTTTATTCATCATACCTTTCTTTTCTCTCTCTCCAGTATCAAGGAGGTCTGGGTCCAGTTGTGAGCCAGAGTTGGGGGGGTCGGCTCCATCGGAGCAGGAAGTGGAGGAGCAAGCACCCGCCCAGCAGGGACCGGCGCAGGAGGAGGAGGAAGCAAGAGGACCCGAGGGCCCTGGCTCTGAAGAGGAGGATGTCATATGGCTACCAGGTTTTGACCCCACTATCCCCTCCTCCAAAGACTGAGCATATAGCCAGGGCCCTACAACTGGGTCAATGATGCCAGCAGCCAGCCACCACCTCCTCCCCCCACAGCAGTGCACTGGACTGGCCTCCACCACCACCACTGGGCCCAACCACACCAGCCGAACACTGCAACTCCCTACAGCCGGGCCCCAGACCCTCCCCACTCCCACACTGCCACCTCCTCTACATGCCACGCCCCTACGACCAACATCCAGTGAGGAGAGGAGGCATCATCTGATGACCGAATCCTACCTAGCAGGGCTGCTCAGGATAAGGGAGGACCAGAGCGCATTCCTGGGAGTGACCGTGGAGGCCATGCCACACATTTTGGTTCCCAGCCTCGCCTCCTCAAAGCCCGCAGGCAACCTCCGGCCACCCGCAGCCCGGACCCTCCTCTCCTCCCACCATGCCTCCTCCACTGCAGGTGCCATTGCCTCCCAGGAGGTTGCCTCTCCCTGCTCCGCCCCCCCCACCACCACCAGCAGAGAGACTGCGGATGGCCACGGGAGATTGGGGGCCTGTGCCTAGGCAGAGGAGGACATGGGGGCTGTGCATATGTTTGTGCCTTCTCAACAACACTCCTCAGTGACAAGTTATTGGTTACAATGTTAACCTAATCTGGCCTCGCTATAGAGTCTTGGATCTTGGCCTATGTGGTGATATTTTGTATGCAGATGGCTACCTCCCATCACATGGTCCATGATCCTCTTCTCTGTGGACACGTAGGGTTCTGTTGAACATGTCACCAATTGATGGTCACTGATATATGCTGTTGAGAAGAGATGCTGCAGTTCCTATGATTTTTAAGGCCTTATTTTGTAGGTTTTGTTTTTTGTTTTTTTGTTTTTCTTAGATACAATTCAGGTCCATGAAGGCATCTCCTGTATCTGCAAGCATTGTGAAGAAATTGTATGAGGTGTAAGGTTTTTCCAGTGCCTATCAGGTAGACATTCCTTCAATGACAGCACCCCTTAACATGTAGCTCCCGCAATCTTAAAGCTATCATATAGCCAGATATCTCAGACATAATTGTTGTCAGCTTAAATGTATATCGCTATGGAGGTGGACTTGCAAAGTCTCACAATGGCATGTTAATGACAGCCAGCATTAATATATGCATTAGTGAAGCATGTGATCCTGACCTCAATATCAGTCTGAGAACAGATCCTTGGGTCTGATGTAAGTAACAGCGAATCTGGCATCTGACCTTTGTGTCCTCTCTATATTAATGGGTTTTCCCATATTGCTGATTATCCAGAGACCTAGCTAATAGTTAGTAATGCTTGCAGTTGGGAATCAGGTGAGTTGGTATATTTTTACAGTTACAGTATTTAGTACTGTACATGCACGTTGATTTGTTTTTTTATCCTCCTTTATCTTTTTTAGTTGACCACTTTATTCAGATTTTAGTTTTGTCACCACACTGTATGTGTGAAACTGGCTTGTATTACACAGTCCAGAGGTTGAAACATCTGTTTCATTGAGCAGATATAGACAAGTTGTAAGTGCTATGCACATTAATGGTTTCTTCAATTAAATGGAGTGATTTGTGGTGATCCTTTTTTTCATCAGATTCCTGTTGCAGTGGTGTAATGACTACACGTGACCCTGGTAGGTGCTATGCATCATGTTTATTCTAGACTGACATTACCCCATGTAGAAACCCCTTTTTACCACAAGCCTCTTTCTCTCCCAGGATCCGCCCACACCACACCATGATATTAATGCATTGTTCTCTGTGTACAAAATAAAAGCTTTGTTATATTGTTCTGTGTCAGTGTGTTTTAAATGGTTGGGGTTATGGGACATCCCCATACATCACATATGTGTCACATTCCTTTATATGTAAACTGAGCCCTAGTTACTATGCAATAGATCAATACATATAACAATAATAATAGTAATAATAGCATTAGATATCCTATACTAATATATCATATATAATCAACATAAAGGGTTAATATACATGCAAATGTCCAATTAGTGATATTATGGATTATCAACATTCCTCTGAGGGCCTGATAACAATATGACAGGTGATACTGGAGTGGGTTGCCAGTTCCTTCACTAGTGGACTGTGATTTGTCTGACCTCTCTGCTCTGACATGCCCACCTATGGTGGCCCTACTTGGTAGAGCTCCCTGCTGCATTCTGGTACACAAGACCCCTCACCACCGCCACTTAGCATTCCAGAAGGGGACCAGGGGAACATACACCACACTAATGTAAATTGATGAATAGCAAAACATAATAGGAGGTCACCAAATGGGAATGGGTATACATTGTGGCACATGGCCACCAGCAATGCCCAGGATGGGTATAGTGGAGATTACCCCTGATGGAGGTGAGTAGGCTGTTGATCCACGTGCCTCTACACAGCCTTCATGTGTTTTTGCGGCCCCTCCTGATGGGTTCAAGTAGATTAGTGTGGTGTATGTTCCCCTGGTCCCCTTATGGATTGCTAAGTGGTGGTGAAAGGGCTTGTGTACCTGAATGAAGCTGTTAGCTATACCATGTAGGGCCAGTGTAGGTGGACATGTGATAGCAGAGAGGTCAGACAAATCAGTCCACTAGAGAAGGAACTGGCAACCCACTCCAGTATCATGCAAAGCTTGTGAATATGCACAGACAGAAACCTTAGTAGGTGTGCTGCGGTCCATAGGGTCGCACAGATTAGGACACAACTGATGGACTGAACAACCATATGTGAAATGTTCCCCTGGTCCTTGATATATGTGATGTGGCGGTGTAATTTGTCCACTATATGTTGTCCCAATGTAGATCGGATAAGTGAAATGTATAAAAGAATCTTTGTATGTTTAGGGTCCACATTAGAGCCTCTGAGTGTGAAAGGGTTAATATGGAGGCCATGTGCATGTATTTGTGTTGCAATTTAATGAGGTAGTGTGTCTTTCAGCATGTTGCAGCATGGTGTTTCATATTGGCATATGCATGACCATTACAACCTATGTAGAAAATAAAATTTTATTGTTTGCAATATTTGATATTTGTGACTTCCATTGCTTTCCTCGTATTTTAAAGAGTATTGGTGTCTTTAGATTGTCGTTTACAGTGCTAAAAACTGTAAACCCTTTGCGGGTCCTATTTGAAACCCATAAGTAATGGGCCCACATTTGCAGGCTTGATTGCAGCTGCGGTGTTGAGCAACTTTTGCAATTGAATAGCGATTAGCTATTTTAGCAATCAGAAGTCTTAATGCCTTGAAAGATCAAAAGCTTCAAGACACTGTAAGTTACGGTCTTAGCAATTGTCGTTTTTTTCAATGCCGTAACTCGTAAGCTATTTGGAGCCCACAAAAAGACACAAATTAAATAGCAAATGAACTTGCGACCTCACTTACGGGCTACCAGATTGCCCGAAACTTCAATTGAACAGGGCCAAAGTTTGTAACAGAAAGACTACTATCTGATATCTTGGGTTTAAGGCTTAAAATGTGGAATCTGGTTGAACTTTCAGGTAGAGAGTAAAAAAATTACTTTGGCTGCCTTCCAATTCCAAAATTCTCTAATATATACATATGTTATGGATCAAAGTCCTTTAGGATTGGAGTGACACTTAGCCAATGACTTTATAACCAAGAGTAGAAGGAAAACATTTATGCAAAACTGTGATTCCTCTATGGCCTAAAACTGCACATTCAAATTCTGAGCAATTCTTTGTTCTAAAGCAGAGGGTTTTATACCCCAGAATATAGAAGCTGTAAATTGCTGACACATTTGTTAAAGTTCATTGGTTCACACATTAGTTCATTCGGGTGTTATGATTAAATTTGCCTCATTATAAAATTAATAATGTTTAGCAAGCATACCACTACCTTTCTGTGCTGCTTACCATTCAGTATGTCAGACTATAAAGTTACACCGTTGCAAAGTTATTAAAGGACATCCCATAATGTTTTTCTTTCCTTTAGACTAGTGGTAGTCAACCTGGTCACCACCGCTCATTACTGGGTGATTCAAGCTTTCATTGTGGGCAGAGAGGTAATTGCTAGGTGTCGTCGCTGTCGAGTGATGTCACACACCAGGGACTGCAGCACCACACTTGGCTGGTTGGAGAGCTGATGAGAGAGCCTAGGGACAGCAGCAAGGACCGGATCACTATCTAGTAAATACAGGGCGATACATAGCTAGGGACAGCAGTCAGGACCGGGTCACTATCTAGTAAGTGCAGGACAATACATAGCTAGGGACAGCAGTCAGGACCGTATCACTATCTAGTAAGTACAGGGCGATGCATAGATAGAGACAACAGCCAGGACCGGAACACTATCTAGTAAGTACAGGGCTATACATAGCTAGGGACAGCAGTCAGGACCGGGTCACTATCTAGTAAGTACAGGACGATACATAGCTAGGGACAGCAGTCAGGACCGTATCACTATCTAGTAAGTACAGGGCGATACAAAGCTAGGGACAGCAGTCAGGACCGGATCACTATCTAGTAAGTACAGGGCAATGCATATCTAGGGACAGTAGTCAGGACCGGATCACTATCTAGTAAGTACAGGGCAATGCATAGCTAGGGACAGCAGTCAGGACCGGGTCACTATCTAGTAAGTACAGGGCGATGCATAGCTAGGGACAACAGCCAGGACCGGAACACTATCTAGTAAGTACAGGGCGATACATAGCTAGGGACAGCAGTCAGGACCGGATCACTATCTAGTAAATACAGGACGATACATAGCTAAGGACAGCAGTCAGCACCGGATCACTATCTAGTAAGTACAGGGCTATACATAGCTAGGGACAGCAGTCTGGACCGGGTCACTATCTAGTAAGTACAGGGCGATGCATAGATAGGGACAACAGCCAGGACCGGAACACTATCTAGTAAATACAGGGCTATACATAGCTAAGGACAGCAGTCAGGACCGTATCACTATCTAGTAAGTACAGGGCGATGTATAGCTAGGGACAGCAGCCAGGACCTGATCACTATCAAGTAAGTACAGGGCGATACATAGCTAGGGACAGCAGTCAGGACCGGATCACTATCTAGTAAGTACAGGGTGACCCTTTAGATTGTAAGTCTGAGAGTTTCAATCCTGCACAGTGCTTTAGGGAAAGCGCTATGGACACTGGATTCCAAGCTCAAAGACAGGGCCATCTACTCTTTGCAATGTATGAATCTTTAACTTGTCATTGCCTGTAACTTAACTTATGTATAGCGCTACGGAATATGTTGGCGCGTTACAAATAAACGATAATAATAAATAATACATAGCTAGGGACAGCAGTCAGGACCATATCACTACCTAGTAAGTACAGGGCTATACATAGCTAGGGACAGCGGTCAGCACCGGATCCCTATCTAGTAAGTACAGGGCTATGCATAGCTAGGGACAGCAGTCAGGACCGGGTCTCTATCTAGTAAGTACAGGGTGATACATAGCTAGGGATAGCAGTCAGGACCAGATCACTATCTAGTAAGTAAAGGGCGATACATAGCTAGGGACAGCAGTAAGGACCGGGTAACTATCTAATAAGTACAGGGCGATACATAGCTAGGGACAGCAGTCAGGACCGGATCACTATCTAGTAAGTACAGGGTGATACATAGCTAGGGACAGCAGTCAGGACAGGATCACTATCTAGTAAGTACAGGGTAATACATAGCTAGGGACAGCAGTCAGGACCGGGTCACTATCTAGTAAGTACAGGGTGATACATAGCTAGGGACAGCAGTCAGGACCAGGTCACTATCTAGTAAGTACAGGGTGATACATAGCTAGGGACAGCAGTCAGGACCGGGTCACTTTCTAGTAAGTACAGGGTGATATATAGCTAGGGACAGCAGTCAGGACCGGGTCACTATCTAGTAAGTACAGGATGATACATAGCTAGGGACAGCAGTCAGCACCGGATCACTATCTAGTAAGTACAGGGCTATACATAGCTAGGGACAGCAGTCAGTACCGGGTCACTTTCTAGTAAGTACAGGGTGATACATAGCTAGGGACAGCAGTCAGGACCGGGTCACTATCTAGTAAGTACAGAGCGATACATAGCTAGGGACAGCAGTCAGGACCGGGTCACTATCTAGTAAGTACAGGGTGATACATAGCTAGGGACAGCAGTCAGGACCGGATCACTATCTAGTAAGTAAAGGGCGATACATAGCTAGAGACAGCAGTCAGGACCGGGTCACAATCTAGTAAGTACAGGGCGATGTATAGCTAGGGACAGCAGCCAGGACCAGATCACTATCTAGTATGTACAGGGTGATACATAGCTAGGGACAGCAGTCAGGACCGGGTCACTATCTAGTAAGTACAGGGTGATATATAGCTAGGGACAGCAGTCAGGACCGGATAACTATCTAATAAGTACAGGGTGATACATAGCTAGGGACAGCAGTCAGGACCATATCACTATCTAGTAAGTAAAGGGCGATACATAGCTAGGGACAGCAGTCAGGACCGGGTCACAATCTAGTAAGTACAGGGCGATGTATAGCTAGGGACAGCAGCCAGGACCAGATCACTATCTAGTAAGTACAGGGCGATACATAGCTAGGGACAGCAGTCAGGACCGGATCACTATCTAGTAAGTACAGGGCGATGCATAGCTAGGGTCAGCAGTCAGGACCGGATCACTATCTAGTAAGTACACAGTGATACATAGCTTGGGACGGCAGTCAGTTCAGGATCACTATCTAATAAATAAAGGGCGATGCATAGCTAGGGTCATATGATTTTTGTAACCCGAAATGAGGGTAAACTGAGTTACTGCGGCACTGGTGGACAGTAAGGAAATTTTACCATCAAAAGTGGGTGGTAGGTATTAAAAGGTTGACAACCCCTGCTTTAAACTCAAATAACGTAATTTGTACTAATAAGGATATGAAGTTTCAACTCTTTACAGACATACTGTTATTTCATATCCTATCACATATACATATATTTCCCCTGGTTGTTAACTTACTTGTTTCATTAGTTGCAGAAGCTGGCCTACATCGGCATCCTCATAGCTAACTTTCCTTCAAATGCTTATGGGTTAACAGCTACAAAAGGTGGTCAGTGTCTACCACCACCACCTCTGTCCCATAGGGATAATATTATACTTAGCGACCTTGATAAAGTGTGATAGCCAAAGACATGTAATTAAACATGGTTGTATCAAAAGGTAATTAATTGATGGTGACAGGAAGAGGATTTGGGATAATGTGAAAAAAAAACTTTATAGAAAGGGTAGTTAATAAGTGAAGCAGCCTTTCAGAAGAAGTGGTAGGGTCAAACATAGTTAAAGAATTTAAAGACTAGACTAGCGAAATATTATTTCTGTAATAATATTATTTCTGTAATAATAACACAACCTTTATATTTTGCAGATTTTATATGTAATCATTGATTTCTACAGGCATTCCTTTTGTTTTCTTCCATATTCCAATGACTGCCATATTCCGATATTGTGTAGACATACACTTCCTTTACCTTCACTTAGGAGGAGAGGGTCTGCTGAAACCAAAATGGCAGATTCCACAGAAGCATAATTGCTGATAAAAACTAATACATTAGAGACTGTGTTGACTATTTGTAAGTGTTTAAGTGTAGTTCTTAAAAATATATTAAAATATGACCATAGAGGTAGTTTAAGCAAGCTACAAGTTTATCCTGAGGATTAAGGGAGTGAATAAACAGCATAGATGAGCTTTTGTGGTTATCTACTGTCAAATCTGTTAGTGTGTTTCTGTATTTCCACGCTGCCTCTTATTGGCTGAAAAGTGCTGTCAATCACTTTGCAAAGTGCTTTTAGGGAAAGCACTTTGTAGGCTTGACTTTAAGCTCAATAACAGGACCCTCCATTATTTTGCAATTTGTTAAAATACTATTTTACTTATACTAACCCTGTATAGCACTACAGAATATGTTGTTGCATTACAAATAATGGATAATACTGTATTTACTCGAATCTAATGCGCACCTTTTTCATGAAAAGTCGGGTCCCAAATTTGGAGTGTGCATTAGTTTCAATGGCGCACTAAATTCGATAGCAAAAAGGAAAGCAAAATGCAAAAATAGACAAACTTTTACATTACTTACAGAATATTGTTGTTGTTGCTTGGTAAATGTACATTTGATTTGCCACTAATTCAGCTCTTAAACAATATAATTACTTGTATGTTGTAACATTATACGTATGATGCAATATGATAATATTGTTGTACAGTAGTGTCATTTATAATAAAACTACCATAATGAAAAATTCGCCTGCAAAAACATTTTTTGGATTCATGGGTTCCAAATTTGGAGTGCGCATTAGATTCGATGGCACACTAGATTCGCATAAATACTGTAATAATAATAATAAACAATCAGATGGTAGATATTTAATCTCTGAAATCAGCCAATAAGGGGAGGGTAGCCTATGATCATTGAAAATACATGTCTCTTTTATGCAATACAGAAGATAGGTCCACATTCTTGCTGCACAATTTGCAAGTAGCAGCAAGAAGCCCATGCAAATTCATTCCCCTCTCACATACACTAGTAGTCTATTTCTGCATAGGATAAGAAGGCAAAGGACTAGGGAAGCACATCCATCAAGGGCCATCACTCAGTCTCAAGCTGCCTGTGCAGTTCCATGGAACAGTGTACGTTAGCATAGAAATGTCTACCGTAGTTTTATTTCTGTGTACAGCTGTTCATTATATATAAAAAGTTACACATACATTAATATTTTTATATTTATGAATGGGTAATCTTAGGATAGGGACATAACAAGATACAAGGAGCATCAGAAACTCTGTGTGGTCCAAGGGCTGAATATAACCTAAACATATTCCTAAATATAAGGATGTATTTTCTCCATGTGCCACTCAGAACCAGCTAAAAACTGGCAACATTATTATCACATATATAGTTGTGAGCGTACGAGTTGTTGCTAACGCTGCGGGCTCGCGTAGCGAAGCGAGGGCCTCAGTTGCTGGCATGGAGCGCCGTAGGCGCTCCATGCCAGCACCTGAGGACCTCGCAAAGCGAGGGCCGCAGTTGCTGGCATGGAGCGCCGAAGGCGCTCCATGCCAGCAACTGCGACCCTCGCAAAGTTCACGTCGCAACCCAAACAGTACGACACACACATTACGACACTCGCAAACAACATACGACACACGTTCACACACATTACGGACTCGCAACACTCGGACGCAACTCGCGAACATTACAAAATGTAAAACACAATACATACACACACCACATACATAAAAAACTTACCTACACCAAGAGGGAGCACCCAGCACATCAAAAATACAACTTACACCTCGATTTTACTCGAAATAAAACAGTTTAGAGACTAAAAAAAAATCGAAGCGAGAGAAAAAATGGCCGCCGAACAAAACGAAAACGAGGCTACAGCACTCTAAACTCGCAAAACACCACAAGAAACTCGCGAAACACCACAAAACACCTACGGATATTCCGATACAAACGTATACCACACATTACTCGCCATTTAAGCCAATGCGGAAGTACACAACAACGGTTTGGGCTCGCGCACGCACAGTGTTACACTGCACACATTCAGCACGCTTACACAGCAGATCCACACCACTAATGCTGCAGCAACATCAAAACACATTCACAGCTCTTCCACACAATGCTTTAAAATAGGTAAAGTATATTCATTTATTAATGTATTATATATTTCATTATTACACACTAAACAGCATTAGCTACCTTACAATTTCATTGCCGTCATTTTTTGACGGGCAATTCGCTAGTTATATATATTACTATGTACTATGTAACATGGGATTCCTATGATAAAAGAGAGAGCTTTTTAACATGACGTCTCATGGATTTATTCCTATTAATGTTTTATTTGTAATGCGCCAACATATTCCGTAGCGCTATACCATGGGTAAGTTGAAGGCAAAAACAATAGCAATAGCAATATTAACACACTGCAAAAATTGAAGAGCCCTGTCTTTGGGGAAAGCATTATGGACACTGGATTCTAAGCTCAAAGTGCCATGCAAGATTGAAAACTCCCAAACTTGGAATAGCTCTTTTATTACTGTTAATTTGGTTCTCTAATTTTTCATTGATATTTGTTTCTTCATAGATGCAGCAAATCACAATATCAAAAAAACTGTTTTATATTGTCTGTCTGTTACATATTGATGTATAAGGCCTGCTTATAAAAAATAACACCATGAATGACATACACTTTTGTGGTAGAAAGTAGTTTTTTATAAAATGTAGCGTTCTGGTTTACAATAATATAAGTAAATTAACATTTTTGGATCAAGATAAGATATAACTCATGCGTTACAATGAAAAGCATTAATTGATGAACAGAACAGAGCAATTCATACCCCCTATATAATATACATTGCTAAAATCACTCTCTCAAGATCAATCATCGTAAGATTTTAAAAAGTTAAGTTAACAGATAGAGGGGTTATTTGACAGAATTGCTGGTACGTGTAGAGAAACCTATTGAATTGTGCAATTAAATTGCCTTCAACCAGATGGTCCCGACAATGGATTTGATTTGTCTTTTCTAAATTGGATGTTATTTATTGATTGGTCTGTTTTAGCATGTATTCTATTACATTGTATATATTGCTTCTATTGTGTTTACCTTAATGATTGCTAGGCATCACTCTTACATACTTTAAGGAGATTAGAAATGTGTAGGATAATATTGTACAATATCCTTTAATGCTGTTGAAATACAACTTTTCACCATATGAGCAATTATTAGTTTTTTTAAATATACTAATAAAAAGAGAGATTTTGTTATAATAAGGATCTAGTCTTCAAACACACATTTATACAGTATGTTCTAATTTGGTGTATCTTTTATCTAAAACTTCATATATCGGTGAAGTTTGTAACAAATGAAAAGCACTAGCAACTCCATTAGTCATGGGTACAACATTTTACTATACACTGCTTGTGCCAGTTGGTGTCTTGTACATTTTCTGCTGGCTTGAAACTGTGAAATTTTGTTCTCTTATATTTTATTATGATTTCAATAGTGAAAAAAAAGAGGAGGGAGGAGATTTGCTGATTCATTGGTGGATACAGATAAGATTTCACAGTAGGACACCTCTTCTTTTACCGTTGACTCAGTAGAGGCAAGTGCAAATATACTTCCAATCCTTGTTTGCCATGCTTTGTAACTTTTCCATTATGTATTACTATCATTGCATCTTCTATGCACTAGCAAAGTTTGATAAAAAGATGTGAAGTTTATGCTAATCTACAGAGATATACAAAGTGATTGATGCTATGGTCAAATTAAGCATTTAAAAACAAATACTGGTGGAAACCTTTCACCTCTCTGGATTCACTCAATCTCAGCCATAGCAATCTGGACAAAATTAGTTTATTATAGTGATGTTTCTGTTCTTTCTAATATGGGTGTAATCTATGTTTAATGTTAAAACATGATTACAATTAAAAATGATGATTAAGCCTAAAATAATCAATTAACAAAAAGAACATACATATATATATATTTTTTTAACATTGATTTTGATTAAAAACATAAGATAATACAGCATTGTACTTTACAGTATAAGCATCAGATAAATTATGTTGTCTTCTTCAATAAAGCTTATCATTTTAACTACTGATTATGTATTTTCTTTTTACCTTTTATTTAAGTATAACCAAAACCGTAGAGGAGAAAATCATTTAGATTAAAAATTATACTGTATATTAGAAGGAAGGTAATAATAAAAAAATAAAAAAATAAATAAAAAAAAACAAGAAAGAAAACAAAACACTTAAAGCAAAAAAATCAACATGTGGAGAGTTGCAAAAATAAAATAAAAAAGCTTAAGGGTGTAAGTATCTTATATCAAGTCCCCATGCCTTTCTGACGATCCAGAACGAGGGCTTCCCCGCCTCGAGCCATACCCCCATTGTCAGAGCAATCTAAATTAAGAGTCAAGTCAAAGAGTTACTGAATGGGGAATCTAGCCAAGGGTCCCAGATTTTCTGTAACTGGAATTCTATCTCAAATGCTATGGGTTAATCGCTCATATATGAGCAAATAATTTAACTTTCTAATTACGTCCTGAATATTCAGTGTCAGTGTTTTCCTGCTACTGGCTATATGAGACTTGACCTCAATAGCCATGAGCTAAAATAATTTGTTTTGAGAGGAAGTTAGGTTATCAATATGTACCCCCAGAAGACAGGACTCCATCTTAGTTAGAATTAGTCTTAAAGAGTTTGGCAGCAAGCTGGGTTAGTTTCCACCAAATACCTTGGGCTATTGGGCTTAACCACCAAGTGGATATGGTCCCCTATTGTTTGACAATTGTTTATAACTCTCTCAGGGGTTAATCTTTTGAAGTAGTTATAAAGCTCTGTGTGGGGTATATTGTGTATCATAGAGATTTTATCATAAGTCAGAAGCCGGTCGTTATTAAACCAAGTGCCTATCCTATTTCTGGAGGTCCACCAGTGACTTGAGGTTATACTAGTGTCTTCCATAATATAGAGGAAAGAGAAAACCGACAATAGAGGGAAGAGATTGGGGCAAAGTTGACACCAAGATTTAGCCCAGCTCCATGAGGATTTTGATGAGTTGTAAAAGAAGCTACTTCTTTTGGGATCCAGATCAGTTTGTCCCAAGTATGCAGGCTCATCTGTTGATTTTCTATAAAGATCAAAGCTGGCTGGTGCTAGAGATAGGTGAGCCAGTTGTGCTGCTTTATGGTAAAATCTCAAATTAGGACATGAAAGACCTCCTGCTTTTTTGTGCCTATACATTAATTTTTTGGATATACAGGGCCGCTTATTTCTCCAGATAAACCTAAACATGTTATTTTGAAAGTTATCTAATGCTTTTAGTTTTATTGGGATGGGTAGGGTTCGAAAGAGATACAGGATTTTAGGCAGAATAGTCATCTTAGTTGACACTATGCGTCCTGACCAAGAAATTTGATACCTAGCCCATCTCTGCATTTCGTCATTCAGTTTTTTGTAAATGGGGGGGGGGGGGGGGGGGGGAGTTTGCTTTATAGAGATCCAAGATTTTTGTTGTAATATGAACCCTTAAGTATTTTATATGATGTGCGAGCCAGATACATTTTGTAGCTAGCCTTTACATTTTCTACGTCTGCTTTTGGGATCCCCAGTCCTAAGGCTTCAGTCTTTTCTAGATTTAATTTCAGTCCGGATACTGTGCTAAAACTGTCTATGGTGGCCATTATTGCTGGTATAGAAGTTTGAGTACTAGCCAGTGTACATAGAAGGTCACAATGTGCATTTGAAGTGCTGATGACCCACTTGCACACCCTGTATATCGATATTAGATTACCTGGGTTAGCGGTTCCATCAATAGTGCAAACAATAGAGGTGAGAGCACGCAGACCTACCTAGTACCCCTCTGTATCAATATTTTAGCTTTGTGGTCACCTGGTAACCTTAGGTTGGCTGATAGGGAGTCGTAATAGCTCCTAAGTAGATTAAGAAATCTTCCTTTGAAGCCAAATGTATTCAAGGTTTTATAGAATATAACGGTCACTCAACCATATCAAAGGCCTTTTCGATGTCTAAAGCTAATAGGTATTCCTGCCTTTTGCGCTATGAACTTGACATTTAACATTCTCTTGACATTGTCCCCCACCTGCCTGGTATAAATCCTGTCTGGTCCTTATAAACAAGATCTGGGAGAAACGTAGAAATCCTAGAGGCCATAATCGTGGGTAAAATCTTGATATGCCCATTTATTATCGAGATTGGATGGTAATTCTTAATCTCAAGGTTGTCCCAACCCTCATTTGGAAAGACCACTAAATCTGCCTAATTGAGTTCGGGAGACATTCATTCTCCATTCAAAATTGCATTAAATAGTAGAGTGAGATGTGGGGTGAGTACAGCCTCAATTTTTTTTATAATACAAATTTGTAAAGCCATCTGACAGCAGGGATTTGCCTAGTTTACGATTTTGTATAGTAGCCTTTACCTCCTCCTGGGTAACGTCCGAGTTTAAACTGGCCAAATGTTATTTAATGTACAGCTTTATTCAATAACAATAATAAACAGCACCACTATTTAAAATGTATGTGGTAATATACCCTGTGCCCTCAAAGGGGACCTGCTACTTGGAAGGTTTGACAGGTTGGGTTTCCCAATGCCTTCAATGGTTTCAAGAAGATGTGAAAAACAACATCGAAACAGACATCAGGTGAAATAGAAAGTCCGTATAGGACCCCATTGATTTCTACAAACAGGTAATGTGCTATCTTTTGCAGTGTTCAAGGCAATGGGAAACCCATATTAACATTCTTATGACTTTGGCAAGCAGGCACTCAATCAAGGTATTTAGTAATCAATTTTGTACTGTTCATCAATGTTTATACCCTTATGACTTTTTTTCACCTACTTTTTTCTGCTTATGTGAGCAGTATTTCTGTTCAATATTAGCACAACCTTTTGTTCTAGACATTCAGTCGCTTCTATTCAAGAGTGTTAATACTGAATAAGTCTTTTTTGTTTTAAGAGTTTTTAGTATTTTCTTCTTTTTGTTGACTATAAGGCTTTCTCATTAAAGCTTATGGGAATGTATCCATTATTATTGAATTGTTTATGGCACTATTTTCACATTTGAAATGTTTCACAAAAATCAAGGGTATATTATTAATAATTACACGATAGTGGTATATACTTTTATTTATATAAGTTGAATACTTGCTATTTTAATATTGTGATCAGTTAGCTTTAGGGTATATTACACTAGTAAAGCCTTCCAGGTAGGACGTCCCTTTTGAGGCCATAGGGCAACAGTACTTTGGCAAAGACTTTTTTTTTTTTGCATTTTTTTTTTTAATTATGTACATTTGTGGCATGTGTTTGCTATAAGATGTAGAGCAATTATTTGGCTTTGGGGTCTCAACACATGTTGAACCTTCCAGGTAGGAGATCCCCTTTGAGGGCACAGAATATATTACCACAGAAAATAATAGCGCTTTTTTTATAGTTATCGAATAAAGTTGTCCATTAAATATATTTTTTTTGTTAATCGGTTTATTATTAATACGAGTGTTAAGCTCTTGGACTGTATTTGGTGTGTACATTTTGTTGTCGTAAGCCTAACATAATTACACTGAATCACCTATAGCATATAGTATTAACAGTTATATAGGGAATCTTGGTGAATACAGAAGCTTGCTCTAAACCTCGAAGATCTGAAGATATTGTAAAGGTTTGTGATTCTATTTTTTTATATTGATGGAATTTACTAAACAGGACTTGCATTAAGCAGTAATCTACACAAACATATCTCGCTTTAGCACTACTCAGATCTATATGTGATTTACTAAAATTTGCATATTATAATTAAGTCCATGATGATTCATGGTAATGCCTATCCTTTACACATCATGAATAGAGTAGCGCATGTGTGTTAAAGGGGGTCTAGCAGGTACAGTTTAATAGATTTTTCCATCTACACAGGTGTAATTGCATGTAAAAAACAATGATAAATTCAGATGTCTTAAGATTACATGTATGCACCATCCAAGGTGCAATAGTGGTTGGCAAAGGTGGTATGATTGGCATGATATCATTATTGCTAAATAACAATAGCAGAATTGGCAAAATTATAACATCAGCACCACATATCAATTACTTTTGTTTATACTGTAAATCTGCCAACCATATAATGATATATAACTATAAAATACAATAAATAAAAATAAAAAATATATATATAGATATGTATATATATATATATATATATATATATATATATATATATGTATATATATATATATATATATATATATATATATATATGTATATATATATATATATATATATATATATATAAATATATATGTATATATATATATATATATATATATATATATATATATATATACACACTGTGTCCCTGCCCAGTTTCCCAGAGTGCAGTTTATTTTTAGACAGTAAATGGGGCCATACATGTACTATTTATTTACTGTACTCTGTGTGGTGAAGGGCTTCTATCACTCTTTAGCAAAATTATGTTGCGTTTTATATATATATAGCACTACGGAATATGTTGGTGGGTTACAAATAAAGTAAATAAATGAATATATACATATTATATTATATTTTATTATATTATATTTGCATAAATATATTGATATATATATATATATATATATATATATTAAAAAAGAAAATGAATTTAATATTTTAGTTTAATAATTGATATTTCCACAGACTAATTATTAACTGTAAAATTCAGTTGTATTGACATCATGTTAGGTTATATATCTAGTAAGTTCTCAAACGTTTCATATAATTTCTTATCTGCTAGTTGTTATGCATAAATAGAATTATTTTTTCATGTATTTTAAGCCTGATGGTATAGATGAATGAAATAAATGCGTACAGATTCATGAGGAAGAACCATCTACAAAAACAAATATTAATGTGATTTATTTACACTAAGTATTGCTTATTTAGAAGAACATATAATCAAAAGTAATGGGATAGGGTTCAGATATTTAAACTCTACAACATCACTGAATTCTGCAATACAAAAATAAATATACAGTATGATCACTGTTTCCAATCAAGTTAACTGAGCTATGCCTAGAAGCTTTAGGCAGTCACTGAGCCATTGACAGTAGATGTTTAATGAGAGTTTATTGTACTACAGAGACAGCCTGGGTCTGGAATTGTCTCATTTTCAGCAGTGTAATACTGAGACAGTTCTTTATATGTTTGTGTTTAAGCTCTGGAACGTGCAATAAATTGATATGTCTACTTATGAACATCATCAGTCTCATCAATGGAAGATAAGTCACAGTTCAAATCATCCATGATTAATCTACACTTCATTCAAAGACTGTGTGCTGAAAAGAAAGTAATTGGAAATAAATATTCCACATGGGTAGTCATTTAAAGGACTAATAAAAAAAAATCTAAAATCGACAACCTACCAACCTGCTTCATTGTAAAAAATATCAATGGACTGTACAGATGCTACAGAAAGAAAACATGTTCGGCTAAATTGTAAGGTGAAATAAAAAGAAAGGAGCGTCTGTAAAAACAGAACATCTTTAGTAGTAAGTAGTAAGAATAAAGCAACACAATCAAATCAATCAATAACGAATAAATAGTATATAAGTACACCAGTAATGGCATTATTAGACTTAAGTTTAGCATACTGCCTTATGACTTAAAAGTACATTTTTTAGGCAGATAAAAGTTAATTATCTCCAAACAGCACAAGTACAATGAATTTAATTTTATATACATTTAAACAATAACATTCTGACACATCTCCAAAAGTTAATTGCGTAGTATCAATAAAAGTGAAAATTGGCTTTTAATCATAAATAGATGTGATGTAGGAAATATATAAACATTTTGGTTTGTTACATGAACATTTAAGCCCAGAATGACTGAAGGTTGAATTTAAGATGTAGTTTTCACAGTGAGGGCAAACTCTGAATTCATAAACTATGTTCAAAATGATCTCAATTCCTGCTCTCCACCCTCTAGTCTTCTATATTCTGGTCACTATGGGCCTCATTCTATTAGCAGCCGCAGCCGTTGCGGGGCCGCAAGGACCGGCCGCAAGCTATTCTGCTATTCTATTCCCTTACGGCCGGGGATTCCGGCAGGCTTGCGGCCGGTGCCTTGCTATCTCTTGCGGCCGCTCGCGCCGGAGGAAAGCCTTTGATCTAAAACGGCCGCAAGAGATTTGCAATTCAATTCCTCTGGGAAACCTCTCTGCAAGGCTAAAAGCGAGCCGCAGCTTACTTGCAGGAAAGAGGTCTCGCTAGCACCAATTAAGCACATAAAATAGCTCAAATAAAGCCATCCTGCACTTTGAGAAGAATATAAAGGGATTTTAGGTGTTAGAAAAAATAGCACATAATTATCCTGTACTCAAATCCGTAAAATATTTTATTTTTAATATCCGTAAAATATCCATGTAAAAAGTCCAGAGTGCTTGGAGCACCTCAGACACACCCACGCCGCAGCCGGAAAATAAACAGTTAATTTGAACTCGGGTTTGGGCAGATGTGCAAGCTTGAGAGTGGGTTCCTTTTAATCCTCATGTCCCCCAATATGATCCCTAGCATTTACAGAGCTGTACAGTGCAGGCTTGAATTTATATTTGAGTTTTTATATTTCACAGCTTACGGCCGGTTCCAAGATATGCGGCCGGCCGTAAGAGGAGATCCCTGCGGGTCCGTATAATAGAATCGCGAGTTAACTGAACCCCCGCAAGGAATCGCAGCCTTACGGCCGATTTACGGCCAA